>ML133383.1:3683559-4183903 GCA_003864495.1 Nemopilema nomurai | reverse complement strand
TGTGTGATTGTGATATGTATGAGTAGTAACTTGGGTAGTTTGTTTCCTACCTGTTTCGTATGACGGTGTTGTATCACCATTCATCGCCTTGAAGTGGGGCATAGGGGCGATGAGAAACGTCGTTTCAGGTGCCTTAGGTTATTGTGTTTTTGTAATCACAATCCCCAGTTCATTGTTTAGTACTGACTATGGCCCCTCGGTCAGTACACAAGAACATTGAATAGGTATCGTAGGACGGTTATGCGATACAAATTGGGAGAGTTTTTGCCAATAAACCAATAATTTGGAGCAACTACATGTGTGATTGTGATATGTATGAGTAGTAACTTGGGTAGTTTGTTTCTACCTGTTTCGTATGACGGTGTCCTATCACCATTCATCACCTTGAAGTGGGGCATAGGGGCGATGAGAAACGTCGTTTCAGGTGCCTTAGGTTGTTCTGTTCTTTGTGCTCACAGTTACCCGTTCAACGCTTTAGTATGACCTCAGCCCATTGGTTATCTACGCAGGAGCATTGAATAGGCGTATCTCAACGAGGTCTAGGGATATTCACGGGGACTAATTTTGCAATTTAACCAATAATTTGGAACGACTACAATTAACGTAATTAAATTAATTAAAGTAACGTAATTAACGTAATTAACGTAAATGGTAATTTAGGTAGTCGTTTTCTACCTGTTTCGCATGACGGTGTTCTATCACCATTCATCACTTGAAGTAGGGCATAGGGGTGATGAGAAACGTCGTTTCAGGTGCCTTAGGTTATTGTGTTATTTGTGATCACAGTCCTCCGTTCAAGGCTCTAGTATGACCTCAGCCCATTGGCTCTATACACAGCAGCATTGAATAGGCGTATCTCGAACGAGGTCTAGGGATATTCACGGGGACTAATTTTGCAATTTAACCAATAATTTGGAACGACTACAAATAACGTAATTAATTTTAATAAATAATAATTAAGTAATGATAAGGTAATTGTAAATTGTGATTTAGGTAGTTCGTTTTCTACCTGTTTCGCATGACGGTGTTCCATCAATTCATCACCTTGAAGAGGGCATAGGGGTGATGAGAAACGTCGTTTCAGGTGCCTTAGGTTATTGTGTTATTTGTGATCACAGTCCTCCGTTCAAGGCTCTAGTATGACCTCAGCCCATTGGCTCTATACGCAGCAGCATTGAATAGGCGTATCTCGAACGAGGTCTAGGGATATTCACGGGGACTAATTTTGCAATTTAACCAATAATTTGGAACGACTACAAATAACGTAATGGTAATTTTAGTCATAATTTAAGTAATGATTAAGGTAATTGTAAATTGTGATTTAGGTAGTTCGTTTTCTACCTGTTTCGCATGACGGTGTTCCATCACCATTCATCACCTTGAAATGGGGCATAGGGGTGATGAGAAACGTCGTTTCAGGTGCCTTAGGTTATTGTGTTATTTGTGATGACAGTCCTCCGTTCAACGCTCTAGTATGACCTCTGCCTATTGGCTACATACGCAGAAGCATTGAATAAGGTGTATCTCGAACGAGATAACCAAGGGTAATGTGATTTTTACAAAGCAACCAATGATTAGGAGCGACTACACCTAGTGTTAGTGGTTATATTTTATTTGCGTTATGCTTCCTCTGTCTTCCGTGGCTAAGCGTTTCCTTTCTTCCATTTGAGCGTAGTTGGGAATTCAGGACGACGGTTTGGAAGGTGTGCTGAGGCTTTTCAGGACGATTTACAACATCTTCTAACCTGAGAGAGGTGGTAAGTAGCCAAGCAATTTGTTTCGTTGTATTCTTTCTAGGCCCCTAACATTAATAAAGTTGCAAGTATCTCGTGCTTTATTGGTCCTCACGTCTTCAATCTTTTCTTGGGCTAGGGTATTTGGACGTTGATAAACGCTTTTCAGGTACCTTGGACTGTTTTTTTTACTTTTAATCACCTTCCTCTTTCAATGTTCAGCACTTACGTTCGCGAATCGAATGTAGACAACGGGTTTAGCGGAAGAGATTGTATTTCAGAGAGTTTTTTGGAAGGATAAAGAATCTTACTTATTTTTGGAGCTGTGTGAGTTGATGGAAAGATGTTTGGGGGAATGGGGGGGGGGCAGTTTTTTCTGGCTTTTATTGAAACCAAGTACGTATCAGATTTTGGTACCTTTTAATATAATTTGTGTATATTTAGCCGTATCTCTAATTGATTTCTTTGACTTGACACCACCTTCCTTGATTTTATAAAGAAATACATGCTGTTAAGTCAAAGCATTGGATTTGATTGGAAAAGCATTTTTTGAAACGGAATATGTAAAGACATAGATTCACACAGTTTTGAAATGAAGGCAAAAGTGTCAACCTTAAGCTGTGAAAGCCAGTGACATTACGAGTGACATTATGAGTACACACTTATTGTGAACACAGAAAGGCGAAACAAAACCTTCAACTCCTTGACCCCGTAAATGTCTCGCAAATTCAACTTATTCTAAGAAAGATTTTCTTCTTTTGATTGAAGCTCTAATAATTTCGTACCTCTTCTCTCTTAAGATATGGCTGGCGCATTTGAAAGGAGAGTATCATGGCCAGTGTATTTGAATACATAGCTAGCAACCAAAACGGAAATAGAAAGACTTCAATTGTGGCAAATGGTTGGGAGACCCCATTGGAGAAGAAGACAAAGAGGCTATTTATCTGTATCAGGTAAGTCCTGTCTTCACATTTTTTACATTGAAGTTTTTAAACGGCAAAAAGACATTGTACAATCCTAGATAAGATGTTGAGTACGAGGAACAGTATACAAAGACAACGGCAAAAGGAACGCATGGAAAGTGTAAAGTTTGCAGATATTGAGCTTGCAAAAAATTAATCGAGCTTTTAGAAGTTGAAACTTGCAGGATTAGCCAAGAAGGATTTCACTGCACAGATTTCACTGTATGTTAAAGCAATTGATGAAACTAGAATTTTGGTGTAATCAGCAACTAGTGGTTTTTCAATTCTTCGAAATTTCACGATCAATCCTGATTTGGCGACCTTTTCAAGATATGAATGATACCAATTTCTTAGATCTTTTATATTTTGAATTCTTACGTCCCCACAGAACACTTTCAAGTTTCATTTGTAGTTGATTTAGTATCATTTTTTCGTATGCAGGGAAATGTGTGAACCACGAAGAGCCTCACACCAACTTTCAATTGATTAGTCTATCTGTAAATTTTACTTTCCATCATGATAAAACAATGTTCTTCACATGGTTGTGAACGGAAAACAGCCCGAGAAAATTAGCCAACGAAAGACAAAAGACAGAAAGGAGAAAATCTGTTCATTAAACGAAGCAAAACACGATCAATGTACAAGAATCAAATTACGACCCGCTACCAATGTGCATACCTCATCTTGGTTGCAACCAAAAAGTAAGAAGTGCTGTTTTATACTCATTCTAATCCCATGGTTTCATGGTGCTCACCACGAAAATTGTGACCAGAATGCATTTTGTAAATGTACCACCTAAGCGTCTTGATTAAAAGGTAGCAAAATACGTTCTCCTCTTTTATTAAACCAAATATCTACGAGGAACTTGATGGCCTCTGCGACGGGAAGCTAATTATCGAAGAGTCATTTCAACTAACTTTGAGTGTGGCAGTCACCTTGAAATCATAGTGAGAACTATCTTTTACACACTAAGATTTGTACTGAATTTTATTGTACCATCAACCTAGGCTTCATTGTTGATGAAAGAATTCTACCTGGGCTTGCTTTTCTATTTAAATATGCCTATAGCAATTGTTTTCTTAAAATGTGATAACTAGACTATTTTTGAACTGGCCTTTTATCAATTCTTTTTAATACAATAAGCTTTCGTAAGATAAATATCCTTTATACTCCATTTACCTTTATGGTTAGAACACATCTAGCGGATATCTTGCGACATGCATTGTGATTTTGTCGAAAGAAAGGTCTCCGCTTCAGGAAGGCCCACTTTTTCAAACATCGGTGAAAACGAAATGGCTTGGTGTAATGAAACACGAGATATTTTTAACTTTCTTTTCTTGAACTTAACTTGAATTCTGTGCCCAAACGATTATCCAGTAAAGATTCTCGCTCTTCACATTTTATAATGGCTACAGAGGACTTCAGCTAAGCGTGGGATAAAGTATCATATTACATATTATCTGATGCAATGACAAATATTTAATTCATATTACATATTCATAAATCCTATTTCATATTATCTGAAGCAATGACAAATATTTAAGAAATACAAGAGAAAAAGAATCATATATGAATTCCTGTTTTGCTTGCCCTTTTGAGACCAAATTACATGACTTTAAACTTCACTGCAGTTTCACTAGCTTTTAGCTCCGTGTCATACGATAATTCTTAACTGAAAAGTATATCTCACCAAAGGGGCGTAAATCTGTCAGTTTTGGTCCAGACACAAATCAATGTTTAGATGCTACGTTCATTGTTATGCCAAATTTGACATGTCCCTCTCGCAAATCACAAAGCTTGGATACGCTAGGAATCGTGTAACCTATTCATTTTGGTTTATTAGATGACAGATAAATATAAGAACACAGCATTAAGCTTTTATTGTGAAATTTTGATGGTATTCTAGATTTCCCAACAAGTGTCGTGCTTTGTTTCCAACAAATGAAGAACTGTGGTCGCATGTGATTACAGAAAAGTAGTCACATCAAGGTGACCGCCATCATGGCTTCAAATACAAAGTCTAGTTGCTCGATCCAGACCTTTGCAGGACAGTGATTGAAGTGGTGGTTAGTTTCAGGAAGAATTGATTCTCGAATGCATTCAATGTAATGTGACAAGAATTGACTGTCTCATACCATCAAGGAGGGTTCACTTTACCTACCAATACTGATATACAGAAAAGGCAGCAACTGCAACTTTTGATAATCATTTTGCGCTTCTCTTTCCTGAGTGCGCGGAAAGTTTGATTGAATAACAAGCAAGTATTGAACAAAGGTATTTGACACACTATGCTATTCATTACAGTAGAAGGGCAAAACAGACAAATATAAAACAACTTGAGCTCGAGGCCTTTTGTTCACGAAATAGAATTTTAGCCTTTTCACTCCATACTATTGCATAAAATAATGGAAACTTTTCATTTTCAACTCAATTTAAACAACAATTACAAATTTCACTTTTACAAAGGTAATTTGCAATTGCCTACCCTGAGTACAAAGAAAAAGACTATTACAAGCACAACAAAAGTAGTTAGTAAAAAGAAGAAGAAGCGTGGTCGGCTTTAGAAGTTGTCAGTAGCAGAGATCGTTAGAATCGAAGAAGTTCAGGATTATTCCAAGACTCATTTCTGTGGCAGAAAATGTATTAGGTAGAACGGATAGTTAAGTTGGATAGTTTGGAGATCATGAAGCGGAGATGATTCCTGCTGATATCTAGAGCATTGCACATGTCGATGAAAGAAGAGCAAGAGAGACCAAAGATACCTAGGGGACTTATAGAAAGATTTACAAACACGATAGAAGAATAAGCTGAGCTTAGGCCATGAACGAGATGCGAGTTTTCCTCTCTTTTGCGGTTAGCATTAACATCCAAGTTAGTTTCGTATCCTACTGTTAGCTCAACTATGAATAGGCGCTGGTCTGAAGGGACTAAAAGTTGATAAGGACGGAAGATCTCTCCTGTTATGATAGTAGGTGAGAGATAACCTGAAAGATCTACGTAAAGAGAGCAATTAGGTATAGCTGTAAAGGCCTGTGCTAGGAAGTTTTATTCAGAGTTTCGGCCCCATATGTAAAGGCCTTCTTCGAGGAATGTTTTGCAGCCTGCAACAATGTGAAGTATCGTTTCTGGAACATGGCACAAAGAGCAATCGGGCGACTGAGTATTGTTCCATTTAGACAGGTTTCTTCGCGTGGCAAGGGAGTTGCTAAGATATATGATAGTAAAACAGTAAATGTTCTTGGGCATGTTGCTTTGAACTGTGGTCCATATTTTGGAGGCCATATGAGAAAAAATATCAAAGGTGTAGGAAATAACAGTACCTTGAGATATTAGATGGTTTTGAAGGCGCTCTCTATGTTCTTATCTAACATCCTTCAATACTTCTCTTGTTTTCCTGTAAACATCATATTGGATGTTCATGCCCTGGCTGGTACTCTTCCACAAAGATTGGATCTAAGTTGTTTGAATTTTTCAGGTTTTATGTATTGAATGAAATTATTAAAGCACATGTTAAATAGAAGAGGACTGAGGCAATCACCTTTAAGAACCCCACGTTTAACAGGAATAGCAGGGTAACAAATTTGTCTGTGACAATAGATATTTTGAAATTTATGTGAAGACTTGAAATCAGGACTGGATGCTTTTTGGTACGTAGTGGTAAGACAGAAAAGATTTGATTAGATTGTGATGAACCTCTTCGAAGGCATTTTTTAGATCCAACAATGTTATGAGTAGAGACCGTTGTTTTATTCGAGCTTTGTCGATTAAATGGCATGTATGTATGTTCCAGTATATGATGGGTAAAACCTGTTTTGAATCTGATGTTCTTTGAAGCCATTTTGTTTGAGGAAATCAAATACAGAATCTTGGAGGCAAGATTTGAAGATTTTTAGTGAGACCTATTAGAAAGTGATAGGTCTGAAGTCCCAGGGATCCTCAGTATCTCCTTTATTATGTATAAATATAGTGCAAGCTTTTTCCATTCCGATGGGACATGTCCAGATAGCAAGATTATGCGAATCAAATCAGTTAAGAAAGAGCGAAGAGAAGGACAGCGTTTGAAGCAAATCACAAGTCAAAAATTCCTGAGATAGAACATTCAAAATGTTTCTTTCTACCTCGAAAAACGCTATCAATCCTTTTAGATGATGTAAGTACATATTCTGGTAAACTTACTACATGCTGTCTTACGTTAGTTAGCATAATGTGAATCTGCCTCAAATTTGAAATGGCTAGAAAGTTTGTTTTCAACTGCCAGAGCTGTAGAGTAGAGAATTTTATCAATACAATGTTGATGCTTGTCCATCAAACCACACTGTCGGCCAATGAGCTGCTTCCATTCCAGGGGCAGGTCCAGACATTCTTAACATTCTCTATTGAGAATGTCAAATTTTCCCGGCTTGAATTTTCTAATTAAAGTGCAAAAGGTAATGAGCCCCAGTTTAAGATTCAAGAGAAGCGTATCTTTTTTATTATATATTTAAGGTAGCTTTTTCTACGCTAAACATTGTTAAATCTTCTCTGATAAAAAACCAAATTGTTCCTCATCGAACCTAGTACCCAGGAAAGTGGTAAGACGCCGCGCCGCGTCCTGTATCTAGGCATGATTTTGAGAATGTTTATCGACTGTTGCCATGCATTTTGAGAAGTTCCTTCGCATTTTGAGAAAGTCGCGCGCAGTTTCTACATGCGCACGCACAGAATTTCAATACATTGTTGTCCCTGAGAAGAGGTCGACCTGAGCGATTTTAACGAGAGGAAAATTCGCCAAAATGACGTAATAAACCAATTCACTTTTAATAGGGTATATTTGGCATATGTTTAATATACGTTTTATGAGGTCTTGCCTACGTCAGAGTTTGAGGATCTTCAGAAGTGAGCAGGCTGGTCCACAAATGAGAAAAATTTGCCAGGGAACACCGACCCCACGTGACCATGGTTCACTGTTGTTCACATGTGCATGATCTCCATCAGATCTCAACCGAATAGTTGAAGAAAGTCATCGCAAGCATTGAAGAAGATATTTGGAAGAAATTAAAAAGGTTATTGATGACTGGAAATTTACAAGCAGTCGATGAGTTTGTGATTCAACAAAGGAACGGGTAGCTCATCTACGCGAGGGCCTAACCGCCAGACACGAGTGGAAAGATTCAAACCAAACTTTCAAGGCCGTTTATTCTACTTGGTTGAAATTTTTGTTTTGTTTTTTACTCTTCTGCAAAAATACTATAAATAGTGTGTACACAGGGTATAATCTATCATGTGATCTCAAATTCGCACCAAATTATCCTTGGAAGAAATGTTACAAGCATTTGTATATTAAATATTGGTTATTTTATAGCATGTACAGCATTTCCTGTGTCTCAATTGTAATGCAGGCATTTGTGTGATGATATCAAATGTAGGTATAAATTTTAGAATGTATGTTTACCTTTAAATTAAAATGCTAAAAATAAAGTTATAAAATAGTAGGAGGGAATAGTATTTGATAAATGTTTTTGGGTTGAATAAATATTCAGTTTTTTATACTTTGCACATGATAAAAGCACAATAAACAGCCTTTTCAATGCATGCTCATGTGCCATTATTGGTTGAACAGTATGAATTTGAGTCAAATTTCAAGAGCTCTACATCCTGTTTTCTATGAAAATTATAAAGCGAAAAGAATTCTTGCAGCTTCTACTTTAAATCTTTGTCCTTTGATGGAAGAAATAAATTTGATTACAATTTGCATTCAAGGATGTTAGAAACAATTGTGTAATTGGAAGATTGTGTCCTTTCATGCTTATTATGGCATGAATAAGTGTAATACAGCTCCCACATATGTCTCTTTATCTTGACACTGAAGAATAATCAGCTGTAATGTAAGGTAATGAATAATTCTTCCCAAAAGAAACAATCACTTGAAATTCTCCAATATATTCATATTGGTCAGTTAGTTGCATTCCTCTTTAAGGTAAAATATCCATAATGATGCTTTTGAAGAATTTAAAGTGACTTTTAAATCTAAGCAAAAAAAATTCTTTCCAAAGTGCTAGATCAAACTTTCTGACTTAAATTTTAATAAAGAGAGTAATTTGGATGAATTGGCTAAAAGGTAAGACATTCAAGTGCGTACTTAGTGCTATGTGGACCACAACAGTATGCCATTCAATAGACCCTGATAAAAATTAACTTTGTAAAGTTCACTTTGTTAAGTTCTCTTAGCTAAAGTTATCTGGTAACTGGTGACAAAGGGAGACCAACTCTTTTGTACCACCGATCATTTAGTTTTGTAACTATAAAGTGTACTTTACACCAGTGCACTTATATGTTTAATTGTAATACTTGGAAATGTCAATCAGCTGGCAAATGTTTGAAATGACAACGAATAATTTCAGAAAAATAGTAGAAAATTTAAACTTCAAATTCAACTCGTTAGAATTAAGATTGTCTCACTGTTCCTAAAAGCAACAAGATTGGTGGTTCCCAAAAGACAAACCATATGGAATTTTGTAGCAAAAGCCATCTTACTGCTGCCAGTTCCACTTTGGCCTACTATTCTCCCATGCTCTCTAACTTCTTATTCAAATATAGTGCGTAATAGTGTCAATTCTAACTTCTAATTCAATAAAGCATCAATTTCTTTAGATGCCAGTACAGTATCGTTGGCCTCGACAGGCAGCTCTGTTGACACCGACTTTAATGCAAAATCTGTTATGAGTTTCTTACTGCAAGCAGACGCCACCATCTAAGGCAGCTCTATACAAATGCATTTTTAGCTTTTCAATTAGCTGAGCAAATGATGATCTTTGGCAGAAGTCTCTTTATGCATTATATCATTTGAAAATATTATTTGTGATAAGATAATTGTCGGGCATCATTATTCATGTGACAGGCTAGCTCTTCTTTCACATGTCACGTATGCGCTGTTAATGAATATTGCAAGTACAGCTTTAATCGGGGGTTTTTAGTTGAGTTGATTCATAAAACATGATAACATAAGAGTGCGTTCTTGTTTGCCGCTCGCTCTACCTTCCATCACTATAAAACGCCTGTTACACAGTCGCCTCCGGCTAGAATCGACACTGGTTGCTTATTGTATGAGACTTTTGCCTCCAAGATATGACCCAACCGTAAGTCCTCGAATAAGCCCAAGGGAATTTTTTCACGACCAAATATTTTTTAGAGTGGGGGCTTAGTCAAGGGTGGGGACTTATTTGTTGACAGCAGGAAACACTACCAGCATATCGGGATATATTAATTTCAAGGCAATATCTCAGCCTGAGTATGGTTGGAAAAAGCAAGGAAACACTAAGATATTGACAAATTGAGCAATTAATCGTCTTACAAGGTGGATGAATAAAAAATATAGTGATATAGAGGTTGCTATCGACATCAATTGAGCCCCCAAATTTGTTACCAACCTTTTGAAGCACCTGTTACTTTTGTCTCTGAGGGCCACAAATTGCAGACATTTTGGGCTAAGGTAGCATCTTTCTCTTCGGTGGTGGGGGAACTCGTAGGGCCAACTGGGGTAATTCCCCACAAATCACAGTGACGGACCCAATTTTAGGAGAGCAATGGTTCTTTCTACTGACTTTGGCGCTTAAAGATATGGATTGAAGGTGCTGGCGATAGGCCCTCCCTGCTACAACGCAATGGAGCACAAACATTAACTCAGTTTTGTCTATACTACACAATCTTCCCTGGACTTCAATAGGATAAAATCTTTCGATCATGAAAAACTTCATTTGCCCTTTACAAACGTATTGGTGATTCTGAGTATCCTTCTCATCATCCCTGCAACAAGCGCAACAGTTGAATGAGCAAATTCTGGTCTCCGCTATGTCAAGAATTTCTACTGTGGAGATATAAAGTTTATATTTTGAGAAAATAATATATATTTATCCATCAAGGCATGTCAGGAGAATGCTCTTCGTATACACCCTTGGATGCGATTGATTTAATATTGTACTGACATTTTTATTGTTGTACTCGTGGCTTTCTTGTTAAATGCATGCTAGTGTTTATATTTTTGTTTTGTTGAAAAATCTTAAAATAAACAGCAGATGATATAAATTTTATTCGGGTTTTTTTCGCCCGATTTTATGCAGTCTGTCGCTAGCAGATGTGCTGGGGCTTGGCTTGCTAATTCTTGTTATAAACCTAAAACGGAATGGCATATGAGCCAATTTTGTTGACTCTCATTGTCCGCTATTGCCTTGGACATTCAAACAGTAGTATTCCTTGTGTTTTTCTTAGGCTGAAAAAGTTACTTTCAAAAAAATGCCCTGGTAATGCAATTCTAGTGATTTTGATAAGCAATGCAAAAATGACACGTGAGCTATTCAGTTCAGTTTCGCGCCCTTTTATACCTCGAGTTAAAAGAGAGGCCATTGCATAAGTCCGTTATAGTATACCTTCGTCCACGCTGGAGCCCCTTCATTTTGATGACAATTCTCTAGGATGCAGGACAGAATGGAATTCGAAGAATGACATGGTTGCTAGTAAGTGTGTTTTCCAATTTTTATACATAACTTTGCTCTCAGTATTGTTATTTCCAGTGAAATCTGGTTTGAGTAAAGGGGTAGTACAGCTGTTACGGCGAGGAAGTCAATTCTTCTGTGGCCGCCTAAACACTCGCCTCGGTCTGCAAATTTTGAAATTTTTCAGCAACAGGTTGTAGTAAGAGACATTGTTGAATATCATTGATTTTACCATTAAATTCTGTATCAAAATATTTTGAAGGAAAAGTAGGAAAACCTCTCTGAGATTTGTGAGGAGTTATTTAAGTAGCTTTTTTTTTCTCTAACATTGTGATAGCATTCTAAACGAAAAAATGACGTTTATAGATGATCATTTGAAGAAATTACAATATCAGAACATCTTGATTCGTGATTAGGTTTCACGTGCCTGCCCGCCATTTCTCAAATACAAACAGTGACTCGGCTTCGTGTTGCGTTCCCGGCTACGAATGCTTGAATTTTCCCGCCAAAATACAATAACAAAGTGCTCGAGCAAGTTTATTGGCTGACAGCAATTTGTCATAAGCGAGGAAACAATAGGATGCTCGATCCAGTCTTTCTCGAAAGCTTCCCGCCATTTTGTTGTTCAATGGAACGGAGTAGCCTCACCAGTTGCTAAGTCGCGAGAAATCACCTTGACCTTTGATATGTTCATTTATTCTTCCCGAATGTAAAAAGTGTCGAAAAGTTAAATACTTGCATTAAATCCAATTGGAAAGCGTAGGCCTTTGAAAAGCGACTAAACATCGGGTTACATAACTTCGCTCACTTACAAAGCTCCATCTATTCAAGTTGTTCAATTAAAGAGGAAATGAAACCATTTTTTTTATTCGTTTAATCGATTTCTCCACCCACAATTGTGTAGGAAAAATAGTTCGCATTAGCTATTTCAAGCAAGAAGACTATTAAAAACAAACTTAAACACCGCTAAACTGACAATAATTTTTCAACCAAAAAATGGCGAAGGGGGACTAGACACTAGCGAGCTGTGACGTAAAGTTATGGACACGAAGCGCGCATGTTCGAGGACAACAAATTTTCTGGCAGAGTTGGCGATCGCATGTTTAGTTTTTGAATTTCAATTCTCACCATATTGGACGAAAGTGACACTAGCTTAGGAGTTTCCGAAGAAGAAGAGGGGACAGTTGCTGTTTACTGTGTTCCTGCCAGCCATACCAATTCGGCAGACACGGAATCAAGTAGCGACGAGGATAACCTAGGTCACGACGGCCTAACCCCGGCAATTTTGCGAGAGCGATACGAACAAAAAACAGAAGTTAGTTCATGGTAAGTTTATTCCATAAATGTCGCATATATGTTTAAAACTCGTTATCTTTAGTTTAAATGATGTCTAAATACTGTAGGTATCAATCGAAATTAGCAAGCGTCATGTACAGTGCCTAGGCCAGGCCCGGAGGGTCGCACCATCGTACACTTAATTGATTATGACTATGGCATTATGGCTTTTTTTGCAGGTGTAGATGTTGAAAATATGAAGTTTATCATCTTGTTGGTGCTTTGGAGTGCAGATGCTGCACTGGGTTAACTTGTATTGGACGAAAGCATTGAACAAATATGTATTGCACAACATGAAGATTTCATTGCCATGTCAAATACAACTGTGTTTCGGAATGTTGGCCCACTGCGAAGGGACAGACAGGGGAGTATCACAGGAAGGCAAGCCTACACGAGTAAGTAACAAAACAAATCATCTTATTTAATGAAGCAAGTCATGTATATGATTGATAGTTTTGAAAGGAAATAGTTTTGGCAGTTTTATCTTAATCAGATATTTGAGAGCTGTAATCATTTCTACCATGGATTTTCTTTTGTTTACAAGTTCAACAAGTTGTCAAATCTCCCCAGTATTACAGTATTAAAGTATTACAGTTTGGTGGATAATATTACCTATTATGTGACTTGTTCATACCTTTTCTATCATATAATTATGCAATGATGTCATCATGATAGTTTTACCTAATGTTTCCTCTTGTTTCATTGGTTACTCTTTCATAGTCATAATTTTCACACATTCTATTTCTCCCTCATTTACAAATTATTCTTCTCTGTCTTCAAATTCATCCTCATCTCTTTCTGGATTCCACTCCTCATCATTTTCAGCGAAACTTTTGTAGGAATCAGAATCACTGTCTTCCTCTTCAACTGTCTTCCTGTTTTTCCTGGGCTTAGTTGGCTGTCCTTGTTTTGACTCGCTGAAATTCTTTATTTTACATTATAGATAATTGATTGCCTACAAACAAAGCATAAATGAGAAAAGGGTTACAAAAAGTAATTTATATGGAAATGAAATGGAATTTAAATTTGGCATATCAGCAAATGTTATTGTGCAAAGCGAACTTACATTATTTTGACTTGTTAATTTCCTTTTCTGTCTAATTATTTTCAGATTTTGGCGATTCACTCAAGTTTTTCAATCTCAAGGTTTTCACCTTGCAATCTTGACAGGCTAAACTTGACATATCTGGAAATGAAGTTGCTTCCATGCTGGTTTCTGTAAAGACTGTCTGCCATCTATCAGTTTTAGAAGATGTTGCTTCGTCGAATAATTGCTCTTGAATAGTTCCATTTGTGTATCCGCAACAGAAGCCACATTGTATTGTATCTCTTACACCCTGAAAAACAGAATGTGAATTTGGGCCACTACATTTATGGAATCCAGGGACGCCACCAAAGGGGGTTTGGTAGGTGTGGTACCCCCCCCCCTACATTGGTTATTTTTGCCAGGAAACTTGCTGGATACGCTACCTGTAACTTTTTTGCAACAATTATAACATACTAACATTTGAAACAGAAACACATAAAAGCAGCCTTTATATGAGAGTATTTATCTTGACCACACCCTTAATGAGTGAGATACACCCTTTTTGTCAGCAAGAACTAATCCTTTTGGCTGCGCCCTGGGTGAATCTATACAATTTGATAAATGTTCTATATGCATATATGTATTTTGTAAACCTTCAAATTGGAAGGGCTCAACTTTGTAGAAGATACAAAATGTTGTTTTTTAATTGCAATGCCAACATTCTAAAAAATATGTCACAATAAACAGCAATTGTTTGTTATGAAAACTTTTATCACGTTGAGATTTTGATAAAACCAATTGTTTTGTTTAAATAGACAAAAAGTAGCGAGTTGTGTTTACTTTTATTCTGTTGTACCCAATCTACTTATTTTGAGGGGGGAGATTTAAACACGAGCTCCACGTTTATATATTGTAGTTAACCTTGTCATTTTATGTATCGTATATTTTGCTTTATTTACACATTAATTAAAGGAATATATTGAAAATGAAGTAGGCAAAAAAATTAAATCTTACCTTTCTTTTTTCCCGTTTAGACTAAGAGGTTGAATTTCCTTCATTTCTGGTATAATGCCAGAACAGCATCTCGTTGTAAAAACTTTTTGTTTGTGAAACGTCGTCCCCCTCTAGTAGACTAGCTACGCTCCTTGTATAGCAACCTGGTTCAAAATGATCTGAGCAAAGGACGGGGTTTGAAAAGTAGCTTTGGTCAAAATTTGGCCTACGCTTTCTAACAAATTTAGTTCACTGCCGGCGTACAGTAGGGTCCTTTGGAAAGCGATGGGTGTTTAAACCCTTGGTATAACTGTCATTACAACAGCTTTTTATTGTCTAGAGTGTGTACAACACATCGTAGACCACCACGAACCTTGGTTTTGTTACCTGGCTCCATAGCTAATCTAAAGTTTCAGTACGTAGAAACGGGATGTAAATATTACGAAACGCTGCGCGTGTCCATAACTTTACGTCACAACATTCAAAACGAGGCTAGTTAAACAGGGCGCACCGGTGCCACTTTTTGATTGAAAAAATTGAAGTCAGTATTGCCCTCGTAGTTTAGCCAAAATTTCTCTAAACACATTGAAATTCTGGGTTATAAGGTAATTCATTACGGGGATTCAGAATTTAAAATAAAAAATTTGGTTTCATTTCCTCTTTAAAAGACATGTGTAAATCAATAACTACTTCTACTATCCATATTGCCTATATAAAATATGATCCATGCAGATTTTAAATGAAAGTTCTCGGTGTTTGCTTTTCTTCCAATTTAGTGAAGATAAACTAGGGTTATGAGGTATATATGAGGTATAACAAGTTTGCTTTTCAAATACTGTTATGTTTTTGTACATTTTTGTGGAGAATACTGATTCCCGGAAAAAAGCATCAGGCAAAGGGGTGCTCTACTTTTTTGAAAGCCACTAATAATTAAAACTGTGCTCACACATCTGCAAATGATCCCTTGTTGTTTGCTATTCTCATATGTTTCTTTGTAGCATTCTTTCCTTACTACACGGTTATGATCATTCAGCCTATTGATGCAAAAAGGCTTAAGATTATTTCTGGGTGAGAACTATAAGGTCTCCTGTAGATCCTCCTTCATAAATTAAACTGTTAGAGATCTCTTGTCTGTTTCAAATTCTCATTGAAGATTTGTGATCTTTTTTCTTCAAATTTGGGAGTTTGAAGCATTAGTTAATTGCCCACTGGTCTTGATTAAACCGTGAATTTTTTAGCATACCCTGGTTTTATAAGGTGATGCTAGGTTTCATATTTAATTTAGTCAAATACTAAAGGTTAATATTTTTGACAGTTCTTACATAGACTGTCAAAATGACACAATATATCTTTGCCATGTTACAGACACAAATTGTCTCATTTTCCTATTTGGATCATTGGTTCCATTTTGCTAAGTTCCACTCTGTGAAGTAAAACATCTTTTGAATCCTGAACTTACTGAACTTGGTGTGGGCTCCTTGAACAATTCTTACCTAAAATCAGTAGAGATGATAGAGCATCAGTTTAATGGAAAGACAGAGCTTTGAAACTTTTTTGATCTATTTAGCCTTGAAAGGGCAATTAATGTAAGCATTATCCTGCACAAATTGGTTTTACTGCCCACTTTGTAGTTTAAGTGTTTTTTGTTCAAAAACATGCAACTATACATCAAGATGGAGATTGGCATTTAAACTTTCTATGTCTAGAAAACCATGATTATCAGTCATTGCTTAATTGTAGCCTAATTTTGTTAGCTTAATTTGTAGCTTAATTGTTCAAATATAGTTTAAATCAAATTAATTCAAGAGTTTGAATAAAATTTGACAAACACAATGGATTTTGAAATTTCATCAGTGTTTTTCTGCTAGTATCTGATATGAAAAGATGATTTTACAATTCTATCTAGACATACTAAGTTAAGTGACATAAGCAAGGAGTCATAGGCAGGATATGAATGATTGTATGTGCAACTGGCACTTAATTGAAGGCTCATACATAAAGAATATGATTGAAGAGTGTATTTTCTGTTACATGCCCATTTACTCTGTTACATCCAGTTACAGTAAGGCCAAAACGTGCCAACCAACAAACACATACTAGTTGGTAAATAACAAACTTTAAGACTATACACAAAAGTCGGAATTTTGGAGCCCTTTTCACGTAATTAGATATTTGCAATGTGAGCGACAGGGTGTTGATAAAACTTCCATTGTGAGCGACAGCCAGCTGTATCAATCTTACGCCCAGGTTAGCAAGGATTGCCATAATATCTAGCAGACTTGGCACGAGTTTAACAAACAAGAAAAAGCAGCTTATTGGAGCTGGATTAACAATTTTGCGAAGACTCGCTTTTATAAAAAATGTCCCTTATATGCCAAAAGATATAAACTCGCGACATAGATCTTGGCTAGCGTTATGCCTGCGTGCACGTTGACATGCGGTGCACGTGCGCGTTTTCATAGGCTACTAGCTAATTCATCCGTTGAAGTACTGTTTCCTTCGCAAGTATCTAAATTATTTTTAATGGAAAATTGTCCACGATTATTGCTATACACATGTAAACGAGCTTAGTTTTATGCTGGAACGATTCATCAGAGGGCAATCCTACAATTGGACACTTCGCTTCAAACATACTGACAACTGAATCCATGTCCAGTGATTTTCACGTGCGCGATGAATGCCAAGCATCATCAAGCTTCCCAAATATAACGAGGCCTCCGACGAATGGCCTGTAGGCTAGGGAGAGAGACAACGAAACAAAATTTATGATTATGCTGCACATAGAGATTTATCACACTTTTTTAAAAAGAACAGTTTCATAAGAAAAGATTTACAAGAACTCTAGCCTTAAAACTGGAAAGAAGGTTAAGAGCAAATTAAAAACAAGCTGAGGGTGTGGTACTCAGTTGTGAAACATAAAATTTAGTCTAAAAAACCTGGAGTTTTCTGTCATCTGGAGATGTTTTGTCTGTGAATCTTTTGGCAATTGAAGAGTGGTTCACTCAAATTGTTCGTAAATGAATGGGGCCTGTACGCTCTCCTTGGTCACAATAGGTAGCAAGTAGTTGCTTAGCTAATTTTAACTATGATGCATTAAGGTGCAATAAATCAAGGGATGTATTTACTTATTGGCAAACTCTAGCCATTGAAAGAGAGTAAAATTATTGAAAAGCCTCAAATATTCTGAAATGGTACCTTTAGTTGGTAATGCAGAGGGATCAACTTCATCTTCTACCGTTGTCTTCGTCGTCGTCTTCGGTTTTTGTTGTTTAGTTGAGTCGGAGGTATTTTCAGTAACAAGCATCGAGGAGTGTATCAACCCTATATACCACACCTGCAAATATTCAAAGCTAATTATACCATCTAGTAGGATATAAACCTATGTCACTGTGTTTTGTGAAAGCAGCTATAGGTATAAAGTCATGGAAGGCAAGGATTGTTTTTAGCCTCAGGTGTCAACGCAGTGTCTTCTGATCTCATTCTTTATTCCAGAAACGTAGACCACACATTGAGAATGTCGATTATGCAACTGCATCCACTTTATAGATAATGAATTAGGAATGTTAGACAGAATGTTGACATCTGGGGAAATTATGTTTTGCCAAAGAGGGGAACATCTCAGAGGATATCCATCAAAGTGATTGAAGTTAATACCTGTCCTTCACCACTTTGCTTGCCAAGGTAATCACTGCAAAGCTTTAAACGTTGCCCTCCACTGAGAAAAGTGAAGAGTAAGGCTGTGACTACCAGCACAAATGTAAGCGACAGTTCTCTCCATAGAACGTTAGTGTTACCAACAAAATGTAACAAGCCAAAAATGATTTGGGCCACGAAGGGCAATGGACAAAAAAAAGGCAAATTAGCAAGAAAGAAATTTAACGGCCTGTTTACCGAAAACACTCGGGAAAGCCCCCAGCACTCACCAATTAAGAGACAATTGCAAAAGTTGCTGGAAGAGTTGAAAGGCTTTGTTATTTCAAATGACTGACTAGGCCAGCAATATCACACGATTCAATGTTCAGAAGGGAAAAGGGCGATGATTAGCACAGATTCAGGTTGGCTAAGTTCTTGTTCTGTTTGTAATTATGGTTCACTGTTCAGTGATAAGTACTGACGATTGCCCGTCCTGTCTGAACACAGTAAAAAGGCCTCTCGGCAAGTCTAATGATGTACATAAACAAATCAGAAAAACAGAAAGCAGAAATAGTTCACCTATATACCATCTCTCTTATCGATCTTAATCAACCTGTTCTTCTATATACCATCTCTCTTATCGATCCTAATCAAACTGTTCTTCCGGTTTTAGTTGGTGAATGGAGATGATGGACTCGAAGGAACGGAAATGGACAATTTTCGAAAAAATTTCATCCAGAAAAAACAGTGAGTAGTTTTACTCACTTAGCGCGCTTTTTTTTATTTGGTTTTTTTTTATTATGAGTTGTACTTTGTGGGTAGTTTGTTTCCTACCTGTTTCGTATGACGGTGTCCTATCACCATTCATCGCCTTGAAGTGGGGCATAGGGGCGATGAGAAACGTCGTTTCAGGTGCCTTAGGTTATTGTGTTTTTGTAATCACAATCCCCAGTTCATTGTTTAGTACTGACTATGGCCCCTCGGTCAGTACACAAGAACATTGAATAGGTATCGTAGGACGGTTATGCGATACAAAGTGGGAGAGTTTTTGCCAATAAACCAATAATTTGGAGCAACTACATGTGTGATTGTGATATGTATGAGTAGTAACTTGGGTAGTTTGTTTCCTACCTGTTTCGTATGACGGTGTCCTATCACCATTCATCGCCTTGAAGTGGGGCATAGGGGCGATGAGAAACGTCGTTTCAGGTGCCTTAGGTTATTGTGTTTTTGTAATTACAATCCTCCGTTCATTGTTTAGTACCGACTATGGCCCATCGGTCAGTACAGAAGAACATTGAATAGGTATCGTAGGATGGTTATGCGATACAAAGTGGGAGAGTTTTTGCCAATAAACCAATAATTTGGAGCAACTACATGTGTGATTGTGATATGTATGAGTAGTAACTTGGGTAGTTTGTTTCCTACCTGTTTCGTATGACGGTGTCCTATCACCATTCATCGCCTTGAAGTGGGGCATAGGGGCGATGAGAAACGTCGTTACAGGTGCCTTAGGTTGTTGTGTTCTTTGTGCTCACAGTTACCCGTTCAACGCTTTAGTATGACCTCAGCCCATTGTTATCTACGCAGGAGCATTGAATAGGCGTATCTCATCGAGGTCTAGGGATATTCACGGGGACTAATTTTGCAATTTAACCAATAATTTGGAACGACTACAACTAACGTAATTAAATTAATTAAAGTAACGTAAATAACGTAATAATAACGTAAATGGTAATTTAGGTAGCTCGTTTTCTACCTGTTTCGCATGACGGTGTTCTATCACCATTCATCACCTTGAAGTAGGGCATAGGGGTGATGAGAAACGTCGTTTCAGGTGCCTTAGGTTATTGTGTTATTTGTGATCACAGTCCTCCGTTCAAGGCTCTAGTATGACCTCAGCCCATTGGCTCTATACGCAGCAGCATTGAATAGGCGTATCTCGAACGAGGTCTAGGGATATTCACGGGGACTAATTTTGCAATTTAACCAATAATTTGGAACGACTACAAATAACGTAATGGTAATTTTAGTCATAATTTAAGTAATGATTAAGGTAATTGTAAATTGTGATTTAGGTAGTTCGTTTTCTACCTGTTTCGCATGACGGTGTTCATCACCATTCATCACCTTGAAATGGGGCATAGGGGTGATGAGAAACGTCGTTTCAGGTGCCTTAGGTTATTGTGTTATTTGTGATGACAGTCCTCCGTTCAACGCTCTAGTATGACCTCTGCCTATTGGCTACATACGCAGAAGCATTGAATAAGGTGTATCTCGAACGAGATAACCAAGGGTAATGTGATTTTTACAAAGCAACCAATGATTAGGAGCGACTACACCTAGTGTTAGTGGTTATATTTTATTTGCGTTATGCTTCCTCTGTCTTCCGTGGCTAAGCGTTTCCTTTCTTCCATTTGAGCGTAGTTGGGAATTCAGGACGACGGTTTGGAAGGTGTGCTGAGGCTTTTCAGGACGATTTACAACATCTTCTAACCTGAGAGAGGTGGTAAGTAGCCAAGCAATTTGTTTCGTTGTATTCTTTCTAGGCCCCTAACATTAATAAAGTTGCAAGTATCTCGTGCTTTATTGGTCCTCACGTCTTCAATCTTTTCTTGGGCTAGGGTATTTGGACGTTGATAAACGCTTTTCAGGTACCTTGGACTGTTTTTTTACTTTTAATCACCTTCCTCTTTCAATGTTCAGCACTTACGTTCGCGAATCGAATGTAGACAACGGGTTTAGCAGGAAGAGATTGTATTTCAGAGAGTTTTTTGGAAGGATAAAGAATCTTACTTATTTTTTGGAGCTGTGTGAGTTGATGGAAAGATGTTTGGGGGAATGGGGGTGGGGGGCAGATTTTTATGGCTTTTATTGAAACCAAGTACGTATCAGATTTTGGTACCTTTTAATATAATTTGTGTATATTTAGCCGTATCTCTAATTGATTTCTTTGACTTGACACCACCTTCCTTGATTTTATAAAGAAATACATGCTGTTAAGTCAAAGCATTGGATATTGATTGGAAAAGCATTTTTTGAAACGGAATATGTAAAGACATAGATTCACACAGTTTTGAAATGAAGGCAAAAGTGTCAACCTTAAGCTGTGAAAGCCAGTGACATTACGAGTGACATTATGAGTACACACTTATTGTGAACACAGAAAGGCGAAACAAAACCTTCAACTCCTTGACCCCGTAAATGTCTCGCAAATTCAACTTATTCTAAGAAAGATTTTCTTCTTTTGATTGAAGCTCTAATAATTTCGTACCTCTTCTCTCTTAAGATATGGCTGGCGCATTTGAAAGGAGAGTATCATGGCCAGTGTATTTGAATACATAGCTAGCAACCAAAACGGAAATAGAAAGACTTCAATTGTGGCAAATGGTTGGGAGACCCCATTGGAGAAGAAGACAAAGAGGCTATTTATCTGTATCAGGTAAGTCCTGTCTTCACATTTTTTACATTGAAGTTTTTAAACGGCAAAAAGACATTGTACAATCCTAGATAAGATGTTGAGTACGAGGAGCAGTATACAAAGATAACGGCAAAGGAACGCATTGAAAGTGTAAAGTTTGCAGATATTGAGCTTGCAAAAAATTAATCGAGCTTTTAGAAGTTGAAACTTGCAGGATTAGCCAAGAAGGATTTCACTGCACATGATTTCACTGTATGTTAAAGCAATTGATGAAACTAGAATTTTGGTGTAATCAGCAACTAGTGGTTTTTCAATTCTTCAAAATTTCACTATCAATCCCTGATTTGGCGACCTTTTCAAGATATGAATGATACCAATTTCTTAGATCTTTTATATTTTGAATTCTTACGTCCCCACAGAACAGTTTCAAGTTTCATTTGTAGTTTATTTAGTATCATTCTTTCGTATGCAGGGAATTGTGTAGAACCACGAAGAGCCTCACACCAACTTTCAATTGCTTAGTCTATCTGTAAATTTTACTTTCCATCATGATAAAACAATGTTCTTCACATGGTTGTGAACGGAAAACAGCCCGAGAAAATTAGCCAACGAAAGACAAAAGACAGAAAGGAGAAAATCTGTTCATTAAACGAAGCAAAACACGATCAATGTACAAGAATCAAATTACGACCCGCTACCAATGTGCATACCTCATCTTGGTTGCAACCAAAAAGTAAGAAGTGCTGTTTTATACTCATTCTAATCCCATGGTTTCATGGTGCTCACCACGAAAATTGTGACCAGAATGCATTTTGTAAATGTACCACCTAAGCGTCTTGATTAAAAGGTAGCAAAATACGTTCTCCTCTTTTGATTAAACCAAATATCTACGAGGATAACTTGATGGCCTCTGCGACGGGAAGCTAATTATCGAAGAGTCATTTCAACTAACTTTGAGAGTGGCAGTCACCTTGAAATCATAGTGAGAACTATCTTTTACACACTAAGATTTGTACTGAATTTTATTGTACCATCAACCTAGGCTTCATTGTTGATGAAAGAATTCTACATGGGCTTGCTTTTCTATTTAAATATGCCTATAGCAATTGTTTTCTTAAAATGTGATAACTAGACTATTTTTGAACTGGCCTTTTATCAATTCTTTTTAATACAATAAGCTTTCGTAAGATAAATATCCTTTATACTCCATTTACCTTTATGGTTAGAACACATCTAGCGGATATCTTGCGACATGCATTGTGATTTTGTCGAAAGACAGGTCTCCGCTTCAGGAAGGCCCACTTTTTCAAACATCGGTGAAAACGAAATGGCTTGGTGTAATGAAACACGAGATATTTTTTGAACTTTCTTTTCTTGAACTTAACTTGAATTCTGTGCCCAAACGATTATCCAGTAAAGATTCTTGCTCTTTACATTTTATAATGGCTACAGAGGACTTCAGCTAAGCGTGGGATAAAGTATCATATTACATATTATCTGATGCAATGACAAATATTTAATTCATATTACATATTCATAAATCCTATTTCATATTATCTGAAGCAGTGACAAATATTTAAGAAATACAAGAGAAAAAAGAATCATATATGAATTCCTGTTTTGCTTGCCCTTTTGAGACCAAATTACATGACTTTAAACTTCACTGCAGTTTCACTAGCTTTTAGCTCCGTGTCATACGATAATTCTTAACTGAAAAGTATATCTCACCAAAGGGGGCGTAAATCTGTCAGTTTTGGTCCAGACACAAATCAATGTTTAGATGCTACGTTCATTGTTATGCCAAATTTGACGTCCCTCTCGCAAATCACAAAGCTTGGATACGCTAGGAATCGTGTAACCTATTCATTTTGGTTTATTAGATGACAGATAAATATAAGAACACAGCATTAAGCTTTTATTGTGAAATTTTGATGGTATTCTAGATTTCCCAACAAGTGTCGTGCTTTGTTTCCAACAAATGAAGAACTGTGGTCGCATGTGATTACAGAAAAGTAGTCACATCAAGGTGACCGCCATCATGGCTTCAAATACAAAGTCTAGTTGCTCGATCCAGACCTTTGCAGGACAGTGATTGAAGTGGTGGTTAGTTTCAGGAAGAATTGATACTCGAATGCATTCAATGTAATGTGACAAGAATTGACTGTCTCATACCATCAAGGAGGGTTCACTTTACCTACCAATACTGATATACAGAAAAGGCAGCAACTGCAACTTTTGATAATCATTTTGCGCTTCTCTTTCCTGAGTGCGCGGAAAGTTTGATTGAATAACAAGCAAGTATTGAACAAAGGTATTTGACACACTATGCTATTCATTACAGTAGAAGGGCAAAACAGACAAATATAAAACAACTTGAGCTCAAGGCCTTTTGTTCACGATATAGAATTTTAGCCTTTTCACTCCATACTATTGCATAAGATAATGGAAACTTTTCATTTTCGACTCAATTTAAACAACAATTACAAATTTCACTATTACAATGGTAATTTGCAATTGGCTACCCTGAGTACAAAGAAAAAGACATATTACAAGCACAACAAAAGTAGTTAGTAAAAAGAAGAAAAAGTGTGTTCGGCTTTAGAAGTTGTCAGTAGCAGAGATCGTTAGAATTGAAGAAGTTCAGGATTATTCCAAGACTCATTTCTGTGGCAGAAAATGTATTAGGTAGTACGGATAGTTAAGTTGGATAGTTTGGAGATCATGAAGCGGAGATGATTCCTGCTGATATCTAGAGCATTGCACATGTCGATGAAAGAAGAGCAAGAGAGACCAAAGATACCTAGGGGACTGATAGAAAGATTTACAAACATGATAGAAGGATAAGCTGAGCTTAGGCCATGAACCAGATGCGAGTATTTCTCTCTTTTGCGGTTAGCATTAACATCGAAGTTAGTTTCGTATCCTACTGTTAGCTCAAGTATTAATAGGCGCTGGTCTGAAGGGACTAAAAGTTGATAAGGACGGAAGATCTCTCCTGTTATGATAGTAGGTGAGAGATAACCTGAAAGATCTACGTAAAGAGAGGCAATTAGGTATAGCTGTAAAGGCCTGTGCTAGGAAGTTTTATTCAGAGTTTCGGCCCCATATGTAAATGCCTTCTTCGAGGTATGTTTTGCAGCCTGCAACAATGTGAAGTATCGTTTCTGGAACATGGCACAAAGAGCAATCGGGCGACT
Source organism: Nemopilema nomurai (assembly GCA_003864495.1). Lineage (NCBI taxonomy): Eukaryota > Metazoa > Cnidaria > Scyphozoa > Rhizostomeae > Rhizostomatidae > Nemopilema > Nemopilema nomurai. The sequence continues at coordinate 4,159,134 of ML133383.1, read as the reverse complement.
GAGTATTGTTCCATTTAGAAAGGTTTTTTCGCGTGGCAAGGGAGTTGCTAAGATATATGATAGTAAAACAGTAAATGTTCTTGGGCATGTTGCTTTGAACTGTGGTCCATATTTTGGAGGCCAGATGAGAATAGTTATCAAAGGTGTAGGAAATAACAGTACCTTGAGATATTAGATGGTTTTGAAGGCGCTCTCTATGTTCTTATCTAACATCCTTCAATACTTCTCTTGTTTTCCTATAAACATCATATTGGATGTTCATGCCCTGGCTGGTACTCTTCCACAAAGATTGGATGTTTTTGTTGAGAGAGGATTTCAGCACATTAAGATAAAAAGTTTGAGACTGCATGAATTTAACAGAAGGATGAATCAAATTAATACCGAACTGCTTTTTGACAGAATAATGCCACTTAATGTGCATTTGTCTACTCTTATAATCATATTAGACCATAGGCACCATCTTGTAAAGCAGTTTAAAAGTAGCTGGTTTTCTTCCTCCCCGCTCGTAATGACTGCAGCATCTTCTGCAAATTGAAACCAGTGCTCTGGGGTGAACATGCAGTCTGGCTGGCTATGGGGGGGGGGGGGAGGGGGTCGAGAAACCAAGTTGTTTGAATTTTTCTGCTTTTATGTATTGAATGAAATTATTAAAGCACATGTTAAATAGAAGAGGACTGAGGCAATCACCTTGAAGAACTCCACGTTTAACAGGAATAGCAGGTAACAAATTTGCCTGTGACAATAGATGTTTTGAAATTTATGTGAAGACTTGAAATCAGGGACTGGATGCTTTTTGGTACGTAGTGGTAAGACAGAAAAGATTTGATTAGATTGTGATGACCTCTTCGAAGGCATTTTTTAGATCCAACAATGTTATGAGTAGAGACCGTTGTTTTATTCGAGCTTTGTCGAATTTTTTTATAAATAGAAAGATCATGGTCAAATGTCTCGGAGGAACTGATGGTACATGTCTTCTTAGCAAGTTTGCTACGTAAAAAACGGGAGACAAATCGTATTTCGTCTGACGAAGCATGACTATCCTTAGTATGATATGTTCTTTCCACAGGCGGATCCAGGGGGTTGCTATGGGTGATTGAGCACCGGTCAAAAATTCCTCAGATAGAACATTCAAAATGTTTCTTTCTACCTCGAAAAACGCTATCAATCCTTTTAGATGATGTAAATACATATTCTGGTAAACTTACTACATGCTGTCTTACGTTAGTTAGCATAATGTGAATCTGCCTCAAACTTGAAATGGCTAGAAAGTTTGTTTTCAACTGCCAGACCTGTAGAGTAGAGAATTTTTATCAATACAATGTTGATGCTTGTCCATCAAACCACACTGTCGGCCAATGAGCTGCTTCCATTCCAGGGGCAGGTCCAGACATTCTCAACATTCTCTATTGAGAATGTCAAATTTTCCCGGCTTGAATTTTCTAATTAAAGTGCAAAAGGTAATGAGCCCCAGTTTAAGATTCAAGAGAAGCGTATCTTTTTTATTATATATTTAAGGTAGCTTTTTCTACGCTAAACATTTTTAAATCTTCTCTGATAAAAAACCAAATTGTTCCTCATCGAACCTAGTACCCAGGAAAGTGGTAAGACGCCGCGCCGCGTCCTGTATCTAGGCATGATTTTGAGAATGTTTATCGACTGTTGCCATGCATTTTGAGTAGTTCCTTCGCATTTTGAGAAAGTCGCGCGCAGTTTCTACATGCGCACGCACAGAATTTCAATACATTGTTGTCCCTGAGAAGAGGTCGACCTGAGCGATTTTAACGAGAGGAAAATTCGCCAAAATGACGTAATAAACCAATTCACTTTTAATAGGGTATATTTGGCATATGTTTAATATACGTTTTATGAGGTCTTGCCTACGTCAGAGTTTGAGGATCTTCAGAGTGAGCAGGCTGGTCCACAAATGAGAAAAATTTGCCAGGGAACACCGACCCCACGTGACCATGGTTCACTGTTGTTCACATGTGCATGATCTCCATCAGATCTCAACCGAATAGTTGAAGAAAGTCATCGCAAGCATTGAAGAAGATATTTGGAAGAAATTAAAAAGGGTATTGATCACTGGAAATTTACAAGCAGTCGATGAGTTTGTGATTCAACAAGGGAAAGGGTAGCTCATCTACGCGAGGGCCTAACCGCCAGACACGAGTGGAAAGATTCAAACCAAACTTTCAAGGCCGTTTATTCTACTTAGTTGAAATTTTTGTTTTGTTTTTTACTCTACTGCAAAAATACTATAAATAGTGTGTACACAGGGTATAATCTATCATGTGATCTCAAATTCGCACCAAATTATCCTTGGAAGAAATGTTACAAGCATTTGTATATTAAATATTGGTTATTTTATAGCATGTACAGCATTTCCTGTGTCTCAATTGTAATGCAGGCATTTGTGATGATATCAAATGTAGGTATAAATTTTAGAATGTATGTTTACCTTTAAATTAAAATGCTAAAAATAAAGTTATAAAATAGTAGGAGGGAATAGTATTTGATAAATGTTTTTGGGTTGAATAAATATTCAGTTTTTTTACTTTGCACATGATAAAAGCACAATAAACAGCCTTTTCAATGCATGCTCATGTGCCATTATTGGTTGAACAGTATGAATTTGAGTCAAATTTCAAGAGCTCTACATCCAGTTTTCTATGAAAATTATAAAGCGAAAAGAATTCTTGCAGCTTCTACTTTAAATCTTTGTCCTTTGATGGAAGAAATAAATTTGATTACAATTTGCATTCAAGGTTGTTAGAAACAATTGTGTAATTGGAAGATTGTGTCCTTTCATACTTATTATGGCATGAATAAGTGTAATACAGCTCCCACATATGTCTCTTTATCTTGACACTGAAGAATAATCAGCTGTAATGTAAGGTAATGAATAATTCTTCCCAAAAGAAACAATCACTTGAAATTCTCCAATACATTCATTTTGGTCAGTTAGTTGCATTCCTCTTTAAGGTAAAATATCCATAATGATGCTTTTGAAGAATTTAAAGTGCCTTTTAAATCTAAGCAAAAAAAATTCTTTCCAAAGTGCTAGATCAAACTTTCTGACTTAAATTTTAATAAAGAGAGTAATTTGGATGAATTGGCTAAAAGGTAAGACATTCAAGTGCGTACTTAGTGCTATGTGGACCACAACAGTATGCCATTCAATAGACCCTGATAAAAATTAACTTTGTAAAGTTCACTTTGTTAAGTTCTCTTAGCTAAAGTTATCTGGTAACTGGTGACAAAGGGAGACCAACTCTTTTGTACCACCGATCATTTAGTTTTGTAACTATAAAGTGTACTTTACACCAGTGCACATATATGTTTAATTGTAATACTTGGAAATGTCAATCAGCTGGGAAATTTTTGAAATGACAACGAATAATTTCAGAAAAATAGTAGAAAATTTAGACTTCAAATTCAACTCGTTAGAATTAAGATTGTCTCACTATTCCTAAAAGCAACAAGATTGGTGGTTCCCAAAAGACAAACCATATCGAATTGTGTAGCAAAAGCCATCTTACTGCTGCCAGTTCCACTTTGGCCTACTATTCTCCCATGCTCTCTAACTTCTTATTCAAATATAGTGCGTAATAGTGTCAATTCTAACTTCTCATTCAATAAAGCATCAATTTCTTTATAAAACGCCTGTTACACAGTCACTTCCGGCTAGAATCGACACTGGTTGCTTATTGTAAGAGACTTTTGCCTCAAAGATATGACACAACCGTTAGTCCTCAATAAAGCCCAAGGGAATTTTTTCACGACAAAATATTTTTTAGAGTGGGGGCTTAGTCAAGGGTGGGGACATATTTGTTGACAGCAGGAAACACTACCAGCATATCGGGATTTATTAATTTCAAGGCAATATCTCAGCCTGAGTATGGTTAGAAAAAGCAAGGAAACACTAAGATGTTGACAAATTGAGCAATTAATCGTCTTACAAGGTGGATGAATAAAAAATATAGTGATATAGAGGTTGCTATCGACATCAATTGAGCCCCCAAATTTGTTACCAACCTTTTGAAGCACCTGTTACTTTTATCTCTAAGGGCCACAAATTGCCGATATTTTGGGCTAAGGTAGCATCTTTCTCTTCGGTGCTGGGGGAACTCGTAGGGCCAACTGGGGTTATTCCCCACAAATCACAGTGACGGACCCAATTTTAGCAGAGCAATGGTTTTTTCTACTGACTTTGGCGCTTAAAGATATGGATTGAAGGTGCTGGCGATAGGCCCTCCCCTGCTACAACGCAATGGAGCACAAACATAAACTCAGTTTTGTCTATACTACACAATCTTCCCTGGACTTCAATAGGATAAAATCTTTCGACCATGAAAACTTCATTTGCCCTTTACAAACGTATTGGTGATTCTGAGTATCCTTCTCATCATCCCTGCAACAAGCGCAACAGTGGAATGAGCAAATTCTGCTCTTCGCTATGTCAAGAATTTCTACTGTGGAGATATAAAGTTTATATTTTGAGAAAATAATATGTATTTATCCATCAAGGCATGTCAGGAGAATGCTCTTCGTATACACCCTTGGATGCGATTGATTTAATATTGTACTGACATTTTTATTGTTGTACTCGTGGCTTTCTTGTTAAATGCATGCTAGTGTTTATATTTTTGTTTTGTTGAAAAATCTTAAAATAAACAGCAGATGATATAAATTTTATTCGGGTTTTTTTCGCCCGATTTTATGCAGTCTGTCGCTAGCAGATGTGCTGGGGCTTGGCTTGCTAATTCTTGTTATAAACCTAAAACGGAATGGCATATGAGCCAATTTTGTTGACTCTCATTGTCCGCTAATGCCTTGGACATTCAAACAGTAGTATTCCTTGTGTTTTTCTTAGGCTGAAAAAGTCTCTTTGACACAAATTTAAGGATTCTAAACCACTTTAAGGCCTCTGGCCTCATAAATGGCAAAATACCAGGAGCTTTTGGGAGCTTCGCTCCCTGAGCTCCCATTTCCTGACAGGGTCCTCCCCTTGACTTCCTGGGGGCTTGCAGATCCCAGAGCCCCTGTTGCTTTAGGGTATTCGGCAAGCAATATACACTTCACGCAATTTCAAAAAAGTGGTCCCTACGCCCCCTCCCCCCTTTCTGATAATGCGGGATCGGACCCTGATTCAGTATGTTAAAAATTGCCCTGGTAATGCAATTCCAGTGATTTTGATAAGCAATGCAAAAATGACACGTGAGCTATTCAGTTCAGTTTAGCGCCCTTTTATACCTCGAGTTCAAAGAGAGGCCATTGCATAAGTCCGTTATAGTATACCTTCGTCCACGCCGGAGCCTCTGCATAATTTTGATGACAATTCTCTAGGATGCAGGACAGAATGGAATTCGAAGAATGACATGGTTGCTAGTAAGTGTGTTTGCCAATTTTTATACATAACTTTGCTCTCAGTATTGTTATTTCCAGTGAAATCGGGTTTGAAAAAGGGGTAGTACAGCTGTTACGGCGAGGAAGTCAATTCTTCTGTGGCCGCCTAAACACTCGCCTCGGTCTGCAAATTTTGAAATTTTTCAGCAACTGGTTGTAGTAAGAGACATTGTTGAAAATCATTGATTTTACCATTAAATTCTGTATCAAAATATTTTGAAGGAAAAGTAGGAAAACCTCTCTGAGATTTGTGAGGAATTATTTAAGTAGCTTTCTTTATTTTCTCTAACATTGTGATAGCATTCTAAACGAAAAAATGACGTTTATAGATGATCATTTGAAGAAATTACAATATCAGAACATCTTGATTCGTGATCTAAGTTTCACGTGCCTGCCCGCCATTTCTCAAATACAAACAGTGACTCGGCTTCGTGTTGCGTTCCCGGCTACGAATGCTTGAATTTTCCCGCCAAAATACAATAACAAAGTGCTAGAGCCAGTTTTTTGGCTGACAGCAATTTGTCATAAGCGAGGAAACAATAGGATGCTCGATCCAGTCTTTCTCGAAAGCTTCCCGCCATTTTGTTGTTCAAGGGAACGGAGTAGCTTCACCAGTTGCTAAGTCGCGAGAAATCACCTTGACCTTTGATATGTTCATTTATTCTTCCCGAATGTAAAAAGTGTCGAAAAGTTAAATACTTGCATTAAATCCAATTGGAAGGCGTAGGCCTTTGAAAAGCGACTAAACATCGGGTTACACAACTTCGCTCACTTACAAAGCTCCTATCTATTCAAGTTGTTCAATTAAAAGACATGTGTAAATCAATAACTACTTCTACTATCCATATTGCCTATATAAAATTTGATCCATGCAGATTTTAAATGAAAGTTCTCGGTGTTTGCTTTTCTTCCAATTTAGTGAAGATAAACTAGGGTTATGAGGTATATATGAGGTATAACAAGTTTGCTTTTCAAATACTGTTATGTTTTTGTACATTTTTGTGGAGAATACTGATTCCCGGAAAAAAGCATCAGGCAAAGGGGTGCTCTACTTTTTTGAAAGCCACTAATAATTAAAACTGTGCTCACACATCTGCAAATGATCCCTTGTTGTTTGCTATTCTCATATGTTTCTTGTAGCATTCTTTCCTTACTACACAGTTATGATCATTCAGCATTGATGCAACAAGGCTTAAGATTTTTCTGGGTGAAAACTATAAGGTCTCCTGTAGATCCTCCTTCATAAATTAAACTGTTAGAGATCTCTTGTATGTTTCAAATGCTCATTGAAGATTAGTGATCTTTTTTCTTCCAATTTGGGAGTTTAAAGCATTAGTCAATTGCCCACTGGTCTTGATTAAACCGTGAATTTTTTCAGCATACACTGGTTTTCTAAGGTGATGCTAGGTTTCAATTTCATTTAGTCAAATACTAAAGATTAATATTTTTGACAGTTCTTACATAGACTGTCAAAATGACACAGTATATCTTTGCCATGTTACAGACACACAAATTGTCTCATTTTCCTATTTGGATCATTGGTTCCATTTTACTACGTTCCACTCTGTGAAGTAAAACATCTTTTGAATCCTGAACTTACTGAACTTGGTAGTGGGCTCCTTGAACAATTCTTACCTAAAATCAGTAGAGATGATAGAGCATCAGTTTAATGGAAAGACAGAGCTTTGAAACTTTTTTGATCTATTGAGCATTGAAAGGGCAATTAATGTAAGCATTATCCTGCACAAATTGGTTTTACTGCCCACTTTGTAGTTTAAGGTGTTTTTTGTTCAAAAACATGCAACTATTCATCAAGATGGAGATTGGCATTTAAACTTTGTATGTCTAGAAAACCATGATTATCATTCATTGCTTAATTGTAGCCTAATTTTGTTAGCTTAATTTGTAGCTTAATTGTTCAAATATAGTTTAAATCAAATTAATTCAAGAGTTTGAATAAAATTTGACAAACACAATGGAATTTGAAATTTCATCAGTGTTTTTCTGCTAGTATCTGATATGAAAAGATAATTTTACAATTCTATCTAGACATACTAAGTTAAGTGAATAAGCAAGGAGTCATAGGCTGGATTTAAATGATTGTATGTGCAACTGGCACTTAATTGAAGGCTCATACATAAAGAATATGATTGAAGAGTGTATTTTCTGTTACATGCCCATTTATCTGTTACATCCAGTTACAGTAAGGCCAAAATGTGCCAACCAACAAACACATACTAGTTGGTAAATAACAAACTTTAAGACTATACACAAAAGTCGGAAATTTTTGAGCCCTTTTCACGTAATTAGATATTTGCAATGTGAGCGACAGGGTGTTGATAAAACTTCCATTGTGAGCGACAGCCAGCTGTATCAATCTTACGCCCAGGTTAGCAAGGATTGCCATAATATCTAGCAGACTTGGCATGAGTTTAACAAACAAGAAAAAGCAGCTTATTGGAGCTGGATTAACAATTTTGCGAAGACTCGCTTTTATAACAAATGTCCCTTATATGCCAAAAGATATAAACTCGCGACATGATCTTGGCTAGCGTTATGCCTGCGGTGCACGTTGACATATGCGGTGCACGTGCGCGTTTTCATAGGCTACTAGCTAATTCATCCGTTGAAGTACTGTTTCCTTCGCAAGTATCTAAATTATTTTTAATGGAAAATTGTCCACGATTATTGCTATACACATGTAAACGAGCTTAAGTTTTATGCTGGAACGATTCATCAGAGGGCAATCCTACAATTGGGACACTTCGCTTCAAACATACTGACAACTGAATCCATGTCCAGTGTATTTTCACGTGCGCGATGAATGCCAAGCATCATCAAGCTTCCCAAATATAACGAGGCCTCCGACGAAGGGCCTGTAGGCTAGGGAGAGAGACAACGAAACAAAATTTATGATTATGCTGCACATAGAGATTTATCACACTTTTTTAAAAAGAACACTTTCATAAGAAAAGATTTACAAGAACTCTAGCCTTAAAACTGGAAAGAAGGTTAAGAGCAAATTAAAACAAGCTGAGGGTGTGGTACTCAGTTGTGAAACATAAAATTTAGTCTAAAAAACCTGGAGTTTTCTGTCATCTGGAGATGTTTTGTCTGTGAATCTTTTTGGCAATTGAAGAGTGGTTCACTCAAATTGTTCGTAAATGAATGGGGCCTGTACGCTCTCCTTGGTCACAATAGGTAGCAAGTAGTTGCTTAGCTAATTTTAACTATGATGCATTAAGGTGCAATGTAAATCAAGGGATTATTTACTTATTGGCAAACTCTAGCCATTGAAAGAGAGTAAAATTATTGAAAAGCCTCAAATCATTCTGAAATGGTACCTTTAGTTGGTAATGCAGAGGGATCAACTTCATCTTCTACCGTTGTCTTCGTCGTCGTCTTCGGTTTTTGTTGTTTAGTTGAGTCGCTGAGGTATTTTCAGTAACAAGCATCGAGGAGTGTATGTCAACCCTATATACCACACCTGCAAATATTCAAAGCTAATTATACCATCTAGTAGGATATAAACCTATGTCACTGTGTTTTGTGAAAGCAGCTATAGTATAAAGTCATGGAAGGCAAGGATTGTGTTTTTAGCCTCAGGTTGTCAACGCAGTGTCTTCTGATCTCATTCTTTATTCCAGAAACGTAGACCACACATTGAGAATGTCGATTATGCAAACTGCATCCACTATTGCATATTTGAAATATTTTGGGAATGTAATTAGACAGAATGTTGAGATCTCGACAGGGGAAATTATGTTGTTTGCCAAAGAGGGGAAACATCTCAGAGGATATCCATCAAAGTGATTGAAGTTAATACCTGTCCTTCACCACTTTGCTTGCCAAGGTAATCACTGCAAAGCTTTAAACGTTGCCCTCCACTGAGAAAAGTGAAGAGTAAGGCTGTGACTACCAGCACAAATGTAAGCGACAGTTCTCTCCATAGAACGTGAGTGGTACCAACAAAATGTAACAAGCCAAAAATGATTTGGGCCACCAAGGGCAATGGACAAAAAAAAGGCAAATTAGCAAGAAAGAAATTTAACGGCCTGTTTACCGAAAACACTCGGGAAAGCCCCCAGCACTCACCAAATTAAGAGACAATTGCAAAAGTTGACTAAAAGAGTTGAAAGGCTTTGTTATTTTCAAATGACCTGACTGGGCCAGCAATATCACACGATTCAATGTTCAGAAGGGAAAAGGGCGATGATTAGCACAGATTCAGGTTGGCTAAGTTCTTGTTCTGTTTGTAATTATGGTTCACTGTTCAGTGATAAGTACTGACGATTGCCCGTCCTGTCTGAACACAGTAAAAAGGCCTCTCGGCAAGTCTAATGATGTACATAAACAAATAAATCAGAAAAACAGAAAGCAGAAAATAGTTCACCTATATACCATCTCTCTTATCGATCTTAATCAACCTGTTCTTCTATATACCATCTCTCTTATCGATCCTAATCAAACTGTTCTTCCGTTTTAGTTGGTGAATGGAGATGATGGACTCGAAGGAATGGAAATGGACAATTTTCGAAAAAATTTCATCCGGAAAAAACAGTGAGTAGTTTTACTCACTTAGCGCGCTTTTTTTTATTTGGTTTTTTTTATTATTATGAGTTGTAGTTTGTGGTAGTTTGTTTCCTACCTGTTTCGCATGACGGTGTTCCATCACCATTCATCGCCTCGAAGTGGGGCATAGGGGCGATGAGAAACGTCGTTTCAGGTGCCTTAGGTTATTGTGTTTTTGTAATCACAATCCAGTTCATTGTTTAGTACTGACTATGGCCCTCGGTCAGTACACCAGAACATTGAATAGGTATCGTAGGACGGTTATGCGATACAAATTGGGAGAGTTTTTGCCAATAAACCAATAATTTGGAGCAACTACATGTGTGATTGTGATATGTATGAGTAGTAACTTGGGTAGTTTGTTTCCTACCTGTTTCGTATGACGGTGTCCTATCACCATTCATCGCCTTGAAGTGGGGCATAGGGGCGATGAGAAACGTCGTTTCAGGTGCCTTAGGTTATTGTGTTTTTGTAATCACAATCCCCAGTTCATTGTTTAGTACGACTATGGCCCTCGGTCAGTACACAAGAACATTGAATAGGTATCGTAGGACGGTTATGCGATACAAAGTGGGAGAGTTTTTGCCAATAAACCAATAATTTGGAGCAACTACATGTGTGATTGTGATATGTATGAGTAGTAACTTGGGTAGTTTGTTTCCTACCTGTTTCGTATGACGGTGTCCTATCACCATTCATCGCCTTGAAGTGGGGCATAGGGGCGATGAGAAACGTCGTTTCAGGTGCCTTAGGTTATGTGTTTTTGTAATTACAATCCTCCGTTCATTGTTTAGTACCGACTATGGCCCATCGGTCAGTACAGAAGAACATTGAATAGGTATCGTAGGACGGTTATGCGATACAAAGTGGGAGAGTTTTTGCCAATAAACCAATAATTTGGAGCAACTACATGTGTGATTGTGATATGTATGAGTAGTAACTTGGGTAGTTTGTTTCCTACCTGTTTCGTATGACGGTGTCCTATCACCATTCATCGCCTTGAAGTGGGGCATAGGGGCGATGAGAAACGTCGTTTCAGGTGCCTTAGGTTATTGTGTTTTTGTAATCACAATCCCCGTTCATTGTTTAGTACCGACTATGGCCCTCGGTCAGTACACAAGAACATTGAATAGGTATCGTAGGACGGTTATGCGATACAAAGTGGGAGAGTTTTTGCCAATAAACCAATAATTTGGAGCAACTACATGTGTGATTGTGATATGTATGAGTAGTAACTTGGGTAGTTTGTTTCCTACCTGTTTCGTATGACGGTGTCCTATCACCATTCATCGCCTTGAAGTGGGGCATAGGGGCGATGAGAAACGTCGTTTCAGGTGCCTTAGGTTATTGTGTTTTTGTAATCACAATCCCCAGTTCATTGTTTAGTACCGACTATGGCCCTCGGTCAGTACACAAGAACATTGAATAGGTATCGTAGGACGGTTATGCGATACAAAGTGGGAGAGTTTTTGCCAATAAACCAATAATTTGGAGCAACTACATGTGTGATTGTGATATGTATGAGTAGTAACTTGGGTAGTTTGTTTCCTACCTGTTTCGTATGACGGTGTCCTATCACCATTCATCGCCTTGAAGTGGGGCATAGGGGCGATGAGAAACGTCGTTTCAGGTGCCTTAGGTTATTGTGTTTTTGTAATTACAATCCTCCGTTCATTGTTTAGTACCGACTATGGCCCATCGGTCAGTACAGAAGAACATTGAATAGGTATCGTAGGACGGTTATGCGATACAAAGTGGGAGAGTTTTTGCCAATAACCAATAATTTGGAGCAACTACATGTGTGATTGTGATATGTATGAGTAGTAACTTGGGTAGTTTGTTTCCTACCTGTTTCGTATGACGGTGTCCTATCACCATTCATCGCCTTGAAGTGGGGCATAGGGGCGATGAGAAACGTCGTTACAGGTGCCTTAGGTTGTTGTGTTCTTTGTGCTCACAGTTACCCGTTCAACGCTTTAGTATGACCTCAGCCCATTGGTTATCTACGCAGGAGCATTGAATAGGCGTATCTCACGAGGTCTAGGGATATTCACGGGGACTAATTTTGCAATTTAACCAATAATTTGGAACGACTACAATTAACGTAATTAAATTAATTAAAGTAACGTAATTAACGTAATTAACGTAAATGGTAATTTAGGTAGCTCGTTTTCTACCTGTTTCGCATGACGGTGTTCTATCACCATTCATCACCTTGAAGAGGGCATAGGGGTGATGAGAAACGTCGTTTCAGGTGCTTAGGTTATTGTGTTATTTGTGATCACAGTCCTCCGTTCAAGGCTCTAGTATGACCTCAGCCCATTGGCTCTATACGCAGCAGCATTGAATAGGCGTATCTCGAACGAGGTCTAGGGATATTCACGGGGACTAATTTTGCAATTTAACCAATAATTTGGAACGACTACAAATAACGTAATGGTAATTTTAGTCATAATTTAAGTAATGATTAAGGTAATTGTAAATTGTGATTTAGGTAGTTCGTTTTCTACCTGTTTCGCATGACGGTGTTCCATCACCATTCATCACCTTGAAATGGGGCATAGGGGTGATGAGAAACGTCGTTTCAGGTGCCTTAGGTTATTGTGTTATTTGTGATCACAGTCCTCCGTTCAACGCTCTAGTATGACCTCTGCCTATTGGCTACATACGCAGAAGCATTGAATAAGGTGTATCTCGAACGAGATAACCAAGGGTAATGTGATTTTTACAAAGCAACCAATGATTAGGAGCGACTACACCTAGTGTTAGTGGTTATATTTTATTTGCGTTATGCTTCCTCTGTCTTCCGTGGCTAAGCGTTTCCTTTCTTCCATTTGAGCGTAGTTGGGAATTCAGGACGACGGTTTGGAAGGTGTGCTGAGGCTTTTCAGGACGATTTACAACATCTTCTAACCTGAGAGAGGTGGTAAGTAGCCAAGCAATTTGTTTCGTTGTATTCTTTCTAGGCCCCTAACATTAATAAAGTTGCAAGTATCGCTTTATTGGTCCTCACGTCTTCAATCTTTTCTTGGGCTAGGGTATTTGGACGTTGATAAACGCTTTTCAGGTACCTTGGACTGTTTTTTTACTTTTAATCACCTTCCTCTTTCAATGTTCAGCACTTACGTTCGCAAATCGAATGTAGACAACGGGTTTAGCAGGAAGAGATTGTATTTCAGAGAGTTTTTTGGAAGGATGAAGAATCATACTTATTTTTTGGAGCTGTGTGAGTTGATGGAAAGATGTTTGGGGAATGGGGTGGGGGGGCAGTTTTTTCTGGCTTTTATTGAAACCAGGTAAGTATCAGATTTTGGTACCTTTTAATATAATTTGTGTATATTTAGCCGTATCTCTAATTGATTTCTTTGACTTGACACCACCTCCCTTGATTTTATAAAGAAATACATGCTGTTAAGTCAAAGCATTGGATATTGAATGGAAAAGCATTTTTTGAAACGGAATATGTAAAGACATAGATTCACACAGTTTTGAAATGAAGGCAAAAGTGTCAACCTTAAGCTGTGAAAGCCAGTGACATTACGAGTGACATTATGAGTACACACTTATTGTGAACACAGAAAGGCGAAACAAAACCTTCTACTCCTTGACCCCATAAATGTCTCGCAAATTCAACTTATTCTAAGAAAGATTTTCTTCTTTTGATTGAAGCTCTAATAATTTCGTACCTCTTCTCTCTTAAGATATGGCTGGCGCATTTGAAAGGAGAGAATCATGGCCAGTGTATTTGACCTTTTCAAGATATGAATGATACCAATTTCTTAGATCTTTTATATTTTGAATTCTTACGTCCCCACAGAACACTTTCAAGTTTCATTTGTAGTTGATTTAGTATTATTTTTTCGTATGCAGGGAAATGTGTAGAACCACGAACAGCCTCACACCAACTTTCAATTGCTTAGTCTATCTGTAAATTTTACTTTCCATCATGATAAAACAATGTTCTTCACATGGTTGTGAACGGAAAACAGCCCGAGAAAATTAGCCAACGAAAGACAAAAAACAGAAAGGAGAAAATCTGTTCATTAACGAAGCAAAACACGATCAATGTACAGAAATCAAATTAGGACCCGCTCCAATGTGCATACCTCATCTTGGTTGCAACCAAAAAGTAAGAAGTGCTGTTTTATACTCATTCTATTCCCATGGTTTCATGGTGCTCACCACGAAAATTGTGACCAGAATGCATTTTGTAAATGTACCACCTAAGCGTCTTGATAAAAAGGTAGCAAAATACGTTCTCCTCTTTTGATTAAACCAAATATCTACGAGGATAACTTGATGGCCTCTGCGACGGGAAGCTAATTATCGAAGAGTCATTTCAACTAACTTTGAGTGTGGCAGTCACCTTGAAATCATAGTGAGAACTATCTTTTACACACTAAGATTTGTACTGAATTTTATTGTACCATCAACCTAGGCTTCATTGTTGATGAAAGAATTCTACCTGGGCTTGCTTTTCTATTTAAATATGCCTATAGCAATTGTGTTCTTAAAATATGATAACTAGACTATCTTTCAACTGGCCTTTTATCAATTCTTTTCAATACAAGCTTTCGTAAGATAAATATCCTTTATACTCCATTTACCTTTATGGTTAGAAACATCTAGCGGATATCTTGCGACATGCATTGTGATTTTGTCGAAAGAAGGTCTCCGCTTCAGGAAGGCCCACTTTTTCAAAATCGGTGAAAACGAAATGGCTTGGTGTAATGAAACACGAGATATTTTTTTGAACTTTCTTTTCTTGAACTTAACTTGAACTCTGTGCCCAAACGATTATCCAGTAAAGATTATCGCTCTTACCATTTTATAATGGCTACAGAGGACTTCAGCTAAGCGTGGGATAAAGTATCATATTACATATTATCTGATGCAATGACAAATATTTAATTCATATTACATATTCATAAATCCTATTTCATATTATCTGAAGCAAAGACAAATATTTTAAAAAATACAAGAGTAAAAAGAATCATATATGAATTCCTGTTTTGCTTGCCCTTTTGGGACCAAATTACATGACTTTAAACTTCACTGCAGTTTCATTAGCTTTTAGCTCCGTGTCATACGATAATTCTTAACTGAAAAGTATACCTCACCAAAGGGGCCGTAAATCTGTCAGCTTTGGTCCAGACACGAATCAATGTTTAGATGCTACGTTCATTGTTATGCCAAATTTGACATGTCCCTCTCGCAAATCACAAAGCTCGGATACGCTAGGAATCGTGTAACCTATTCATTTTGGTTTATTAGATGACAGATAAATATAAGAACACAGCATTAAGCTTTTATTGTGAAATTTTGATGGTATTCTAGATTTCCCAACAAGTGTCGTGCTTTGTTTCCAACAAATGAAGAACTGTGGTCGCATGTGATTACAGAAAAGTAGTCACATCAAGGTGACCGCCATCATGGCTTCAAATACAAAGTCTAGTTGCTCGATCCAGACCTTTGCAGGACAGTGATTGAAGTGGTGGTTAGTTTCAGGAAGAATTGATTCTCGAATGCATTCAATGTAATGTGACAAGAATTGACTGTCTCATACCATCAAGGAGGGTTCACTTTACCTACCAATAAAGATATACAGAAAAGGCAGCAACTGCAACTTTTGATAATCATTTTGCGCTTCTCTTTCCTGAGTGCGCGGAAAGTTTGATTGAATAACAAGCAAGTATTGAACAAAGGTATTTGACACACTATGCTATTCATTACAGTAGAAGGGCAAAACAGACAAATATAAAACAACTTGAGCTCAAGGCCTTTTGTTCACGATATAGAATTTTAGCCTTTTCACTCCATACTATTGCATAAGATAATGGAAACTTTTCATTTTCAACTCAATTAAACAACAATTACAAATTTCACTTTACAAGGTAATTTGCAATTGGCTACCCTGGTACAAAGAAAAAGACTATTACAGCACAACAAAAGTAATTAGTAAAGAAGAAAAAGTGTGTTCGGCTTTAGAAGTTGTCAGTAGCAGAGATCGTTAGAATTGAAGAAGTTCAGGATTATTCCAAGACTCATTTCTGTGGCAGAAAATGTATTAGGTAGTACGGATAGTTAAGTTGGATAGTTTGGAGATCATGAAGCGGAGATGATTCCTGCTGATATCTAGAGCATTGCACATGTCGATGAAAGAAGAGCAAGAGAGACCAAAGATACCTAGGGGACTGATAGAAAGATTTACAAACACGATAGAAGAATAAGCTGAGCTTAGGCCATGAACGAGATGCGAGTATTTCTCTTTTGCGGTTAGCATTAACATCCAAGTTAGTTTCGTATCCTACTGTTAGCTCAAGTATGAATAGGCGCTGGTCAGAAGGACTAAAAGTTGATAAGGACGGAAGATCTCTCCTGTTATGATAGTAGGTGGATAACCTGAAAGATCTACGTAAAGAGAGCAATTAGGTATAGCTGTAAAGGCCTGTGTTAGGAAGTTTAATTCAGAGTTTCGGCACCATATGTAAAGGCCTTTTTCGAGGTATGTTTTACAGCCGGTAACAATGTAAAGTACCGTTTCTTGCACATGGCAAAATGAGCAATCGGGCGACTGAGTAATGTTCTATATAAAAAGGTTTTTTCGCGTGGCAAGGAAGTTGCTACCATGGGTACCAGACCCACTATGTACCAAGGATATGGGGACCACTATGGGTCTGGTACCCAGGGTAGGGAGTTCTAAATACATGATAGTAAAACTGTAAATGTTCTTGGGCATGTTGCTTTGAACCGTGATCCATATTTTAGAGACCATATGAAAATAGTTATCAAAGGTGTAGGAAATAACAGTACCTTGAGATATTAGATGGTTTTGAAGGCGCTCTCTATGTTCTAATCTAACATCCTTCAATACTTCTCTAGTTTTCCCGTAAACATTATATTGGATGTTCATGCCGTGGCTGGTACTCTTCCACAAAGATTGGATGTTTTTGTTGGGAGAGGATTTCAGTACATTACGATAAATAGTTTGAGACTGCATGAATTTAACAGAAGGATGAATGAAATTAATACCGAACTTTGTTTTTGACAGAATAATGCCACTTGAGGTAGCACTTATCGGTAAATCGAGCCAACGGCGGATAAATGCAGAAACTTGATAATCAAGATTTTCGACGATCTAGATTTTTGATAGATCGGCCACTGTAAGGTGCCACGAAACTTGTGAGAGAAGATAGCTGTTTTAAAGAAGCAACTTATTCTTCGGATGGAAAGGTAAAGTATCAATTTGCGTTAGGGGTTCTGTTATAAATAATAATAACAATAATGATAATAATAATCGACAAACCGCTGCTTCTACAAAAGATTTAATGGATAAAGATAAGAACTAGAATTGGTTAAATATGCAAGATTAAAGATAGAAACAAATGGCACTATGTTTGCAGCGCAAGAACAAGCAGGGGTAACAAATTATGTAAAGAACATCATTTACAAAGAAAATGCATTAAAAGAATGTAGACTATGTGGAAAGGTAGTTAAAATGATTGCGCACATTGTATCTGAGTGTCAACAGCTAGCGCAAGCACAATATAAAGGGTGGAGTCATGACAAGGTAGCTCAAAATGTCCACTGGAAGTTATGTCAAAAATTAGAATTAGACCATGGAGATAGATTGTACCACCATAAAGTAGAGTCTGTGATTGTGACAGAAAACATTAGGTCATTATGGGATTTTCCCACACAGACAGATCATCGACTTGTGCATAACCGAGCAGACACTGTTTTGGAAAATAAAAAGGATCGATCGTGGTTGCTGATTGACATATCCTGTCCCTTCGAAACCAGGGTTGAAAGAAAGGAAAAGGAAAAAATCGAAGTAATCAAAACTTTAAGAGGGAGATCAAGAGACTATGGAATGTAAGAAAAGTCAAGATAGTGTCAATAATCATTGGAGCTTTGGGTACGATTGGAAAGAACTTTAAAACAGGGCGAAGAAGATTGAAATAGAATGAGGCACAGAACTCTTGCAGAAAGCTTGCCTGTTAGGAACAGCAAAGATAATAAGAAAAATAACTGGAAACCCTAAAGCCAAGGGAGTTGGCCTGCTATCCAGAAGTTAACCGGCAGTCAACACCACCGCTGTGTAAAAATTTTGAAATAAAAATAATAATAATACAATTTATTTTTAGTTGGTGACTATAGTAGTAGCAGTGCCAACTATATACAGGAAGATCCTATTAACATAAATTCTAAAATCTGAAATATTGATTATATTTTATAAATAAATAATTCAAATGTTTTATACATACAAATAATTTAATGCTTACTAGATATACCAAAGGTTTGCTATAGACGTTTTGCAAAGCTTGCAGCTGCATTTGTCGGTAGTCCATTTTTTGATGCGATTCCTAGAGTAAGAGGCTTTTCGGTTTCCCTTGGTTTGGCAAAGTCTGCTTCCAATATATCGTATGTCTTCTATGCCGTGCATAGTTGTATTTGCTCTTGGTACCACAAGACCATCGTCATTTCTCAGATCGTATGATATGTTCTTTCTTTCGACAAAAATTTCTTCCATATCTTTATAAGCAACTGCAACTTTCTTTGGTGAACTGATACTGAGTTATCTTTTGCTAGAAGTTCACCAAAAGAGGATTCGGTGTCTCTGTATACAATCCGCAACGCTCTTTCGTGAATATTTTTAGTTTGATTTTTTGCGGCTTTCTCATGAATTACCTAAATTAACGGACAATAGTTGACAAATCAAAAGATGACTTTTTTCTTCATTTATTTTCATGAAATTGTCAGAGAACCATTCTGACAGTAAACGTGTCTTTTTCTAATTCTGAGGGCATTGTCTTGTTTGCGTAATTGCATAATAACGTCGATAAAGATATTGAAAAGGAGTGACTCTTATACTGATCCCTGTGGTACACCTATTTTTAAGTAACACCATGTGCTGAATGTACCAGTTACCTTCACCCGTTGTCTCCTATCAGAAAGGTAACTACATTTCAGTTTTAGAGCATTCCGACTAAATCCATAGGCATCTAGTTTTGCTAAGAGTAGATCGTGATCTAAGCAATCAAAGGCCTTTGATAGGTCCATCAGGACAGCACCTACATATTCTTTATTGTCGAGAAATTGTTTACAGTCTGAGGAGAGCATGTTGAGTGCTATAGCCCTCACGAAAACCACACAAATAACGTGAAAAAGGAAAAAACACTTTTATTTGATCATGCATGATTCGCTCGAATATTTTGAATTCGGATGTGAGGATTGTAATTGGGAGTTTTTTGTCATAACATCCTGATTTTTGAAAAGTAAGGTGATCTCCCCTCTTTAAGTTTGTCAGGAGCTTCGCAACATTCAACCGTGTTATAAAAGAAAGAAGTCAGATACATTGAAAAAATATTTTTGGTTTGAGTTTTGCTCTAATATCTAAGCTGGAACTCTTCCATACGGAATGGCCTTTTTGGATTTAATTTCCTAATTTGCTTTTCAACCTCCATGAAAGATGTCATTTTAAAGTCGAATACATTGGCCACACTAATATTATCTCTTATTCTTTGAATACTCGGATGAAATCGATATTTTCTTATAGCCCTGTTTTGCTCGAGTTGATCCAGGGCTGGGTTTTCTCGAGTTGCTCCGGAGCTGGGTTTCCACTTCTGTTTATTCAGCGACGGAAATCGGGTATCCGAGCTTTTCAGGGGTATAGCTTTAATATACGTTCCTCTTTCCCCCAAAGGTTTATAAATTATTAGTTGTTTTTTGTTTAGTTGTCGTTCAAGAAAGATAACACGATCTTGGAGGCTCGTCGTATGTCAGAAGATTTCTGCTAGATTATGGTTTGCAGAATGCAATTTACAATATGCTACATAGTATGCGAGAAGTGCCAAAAATATTTGAACAAATGACAAGTTGTTTGTAGTTTGACAGACAGCATTCTAGTCCTAGTAAAGCGATTATAGCATTCAAATGCCATCGTCACGAAAGTTATACTACCCTTGAGATGGTGGTAAAACCGCCAAAGAAACGTTTGTTTTCTAGCGTTGCATCTTGACAAAGAGGACATTTATAAATGTCTCTTGATAGTGATAGACCAGTTAGGTTGGGGGGGGGGGGGCGTTCAGAAAAAAGTGACCAACTTTACTTTCTGACCAACTTTTTATCCACAGAAAATTTCGAGATTTGGAGCCCTGAAGAGCAAACCCGACCACCCCAAAATTTGTGGATGCTCGACTGCACGAGGAGTATACCATGCACCAGGTCGAGGCCATTTGTCTACAAGGGATCTTCAGGCCTTTTCTAACGATCATAAACTGCCTGGGCCAGAATAGACAGAACAACACCAATCGCTTACCTGCATAGCACCACGAGTTATTTTTCACGGGAACAGCAACCACATTCGCACGAGTTTGACTTCGTACTGTGCATGCTTCAAAAAAGAAAGGCCAATCAGACTTGACTTGAACTTCTTTTTCTTTAACACAAGGGGGACATCGTTATATCCCCAACAAGCTCTTCAAACAAAGTTTTCTGTTCTGCCCGGAGCAAATGTAGCACAGCAGATAGTCGCAGTGATTCTGGCACCCGGGGTACATGCATAATAAGGCCCTTGAAAGTTCCTACACCTTGAAATGAGCGAACTTGTTTTCCAGATCACATTTTTGGGACGTGCAGGAGAACAGTTTCGAAAGGTATCGCCATGGCTGTCGTGACATTGTTTTGAAGTTTAACTAACGGGGCGGGGCAATCGAGTGCTTGATAGACTTAAAGGCTACGTTCTAGCAAGTCAAGGGGCAGGGGGTGGATCCAGAGAAAGTTTGAAAGGGGATAATAAATAAAAATAATTTATTCATTTTAGGTTGGCGCTTTTTGCTAGCTCGCATGCTAATATAAGCCAACCGAAGCTTAAATACAAGATCCTATAATAAGTTAAATCTAAATTACAAACGAGAAATTACAACTAACAAATATAACTATATAAATATAACCCTAAATTCCCTACACAATTTAAATTTTACAATCTAAATAATATAATATACTAAATAATAGCATCTACTCAATCTACAACTGCAATCAAAATGGTAGCAAGCAACTTTAGATTTCTATAGTGAATGGAAACCGATTCGCTTTCTTCAATAAATCTTCGAAACTAGAAAAACAATCCTTGTAAGTGATTCTTATGGCTCTCTCGTGGATTTATATATTGAAGAAATGACAATAGATTAGCGTTCTATGAAGTCATTCAAACTAAATTGCATGAAAGCAAATCTATATAGTCTGAACGCAAATAAAAGTATCTTAAAAGTTGCAGTGTTTTGAATAAATTAGCATATTATTATTATCATAATTGTAGAGCACGATGCCATGGAATAGAACGTAAAATATGCGAGCATAATCTGAAAATTTTTCTTAATTCTCCTAGGCATAGTGAGCATCTTAATTCCTCTTTTTGAATCTCTGCCATTGTGGCTTGAGCACAATTGCATAAAATGATACATTATGAATTTACTTGAGGTACGCTTTTTTGAAAACCTGTTTGTTGGTAATAACCTTTCTTTGCCCTTCTCGACTACCCATGATGATGTCATTAATGAAACGCCTGTTTGCTACTCGCTGTTCGAAGAACTTCGTGCTATAAACAATCACTATATGACTAAAAGTGTTCACTTTCCACGGAGACTTCGACCAGTTGATAATACTATACTATTGAGTTCGAAAAATTCATACCAAACGAAGACAGGCAAAGTGAGCATTAGATGGGAGGGCTGAAAAAGTGACAAAAGGACTTGCTGGTTACTATGAGTATACTTCACGAAATGCTTAATTTACCAACGCTGACAAAGATTCTTGTATATGTCGTTCTTGTATGCGCAGTCGCTACAAACGAACCTGGCACCTAGCAGATTGGATCACGTTTCCCACGTTCCTTTTTCACTAAATTGACATGAATCAAATCACTAAGATTAATACAAAAGATAACATTAATAAGTGCACGAAGAAAGCAACTCCAGGTTGACAACGCTGACAACAACGAATAGATTTGCACAACGTTGCACTAAAGAGGAACGTGACGCAATTAATAGACGTACAAGATAGCTAAATTCATCAACATACATTCACTTGCGTCTGCTGTTAATCGAGAATTCGGATATAAGTTAAAGCGCCATAATCAAATGTTAGCGAGAGTAGACAACGATTACAAGAAGTCTCAGCCAATGTGTAAATATTTAAGACGAAAATTTGGAGAAATTTATTCTGTATTGTACAGTTTAAATATGTCAGTAGCAGTATAAATTGCTATTTTACAATTTAATGTGTGGAGATAAATTGCATTTCCCGACACATCTAGTAACAACCAAAACATACATACATTCACATTCATTTCCAAAAGAATGTGTAACGATTCTGTGGTTCTTTGCTAGCGTGGAAGGAAGATGGCATGCTTACAAATGTGCAAATGAACATTAACAATAAACAATTAAAACAATGCACGCCATCTATCCCTGCCCAATGCAAAACTAATCATTTTATTTTTACCAACCCAAACAAGTCTAAAATTAGAATAATGGACGGTGTTGCGTTGTCTCCACTTCATAAAACTTTTAGCAAGTTTTTTGCTGCTGGCAAACTCTGAAGTTTAAAATATTGACACGGTCAACCAGGTCAAATTTACGCAGTAAAAAATACGAAAACGAGAAAAAACCAGGTGTCTTGACACAACTGGAACGACTGTCGTATCTAAAAAGCCCAGTCATTATTCCAGGAAATGGCAGCACCAAGGAATCGATGAAATTCGATGGGAAATGCGTTGGCAATCGATTGTGTATGACGTACGTATATTGTGCATACCTTATCTTCGGTTAACTACTTATTAAGTAACAATGTGATATAAGAGAGATCAATTAATTAACGGTTGAAAAACACACCAACATCCTTTACTTACCAACAATGGAATACAACAACTTCATTACACTAACTTTTAGAAACATCTTGCAATGAGTTTCGCCCGATATTTGCACTGTTACCCAAAACCTACAGCCTCTTTTTCAAGTCTTCGGCAAAGTCTTTGTACGGCCGTACTGACTTGCATTCTATCTTCACCTGGTTACCAATTTTTCTCATTATTGGCAAGTCGAGGCTCATTGCATCAAGGTCATCCGGCCGCTGCACTCTGATTAAAACATGTATCTACAAGAAAAATAGCTCTTTAAAAACGATTGAATTGCGATATAGTTCGAAATTGTTTATGCTAGAGGAAGGGCATTCTATGTCAAAAAATGGCGTGCATATCCCTCCTGAAGTACTTTCCGAAATAGCTACCGCAAACTATAAAACCTCAGCAGAAATCTAAAAAAAATTCTTTGAACATCATACACTCATTTGAATCACAGTCTTTCGAAAAGTATGCAATACATTGCTTCCATAATCCGGCCGCAACTGAATTTTTAAGAAACAATTCGGCCCATAACCCTTGAGCCAACCCGATTTTCGGTGCTCCTCTTTGTTGTAATTATGCCAAAACTTATGGAAAGGTATTTTAGCCATAAACAATGGAAAGGTAGTACAGTATGTTGCTGAAGATATTTAATCACTTGGCACCTCTCTTTTTCCAACACTTTTCCACAAGCAAAGACCATCTTTAACTTTTTCTTGGGCTTCCAACACGTGCTTTGCTTCAGCAACCCAGGCTTCCAGCAATTCATCTCGACTCATACCTACATCGTTTAAAGGAAATTCAATACCAATTACAGAATTGAGACATCGGATGGAAAGCGCAGTTTTATGATAAATTTTCAGATGATAGCTATGACGAGCCACATGGTAGATAAATTAAGACAAGAGAGCCATTTGTTGATATTATTTTATTGACACATCCATGGGCCTGGTTAAGACATATACCATTACATAATCGGTTAAGACATTATCAGTACTGTTCGGGACGAGCTTGTCCCATCCTCAGCTGTGAGAGGGGAAAAACCAAAAGAGGATATATATATATATATATATATATATATATAATATATATATTATATATATTATATATAATATATATATATATATATATATGGAAATGTGGTGAATAATTAACCTAAAACAATAGATACCTAGGTAAAAAGGCAGAAATACCTAAAAATGGAGATAACTGGGCAGAGTAAATGGAAAAACAGGCAGAAATAACCAAAATAGGTGAGGACAGGGAGGCAAATAAGGAAAATTGAGGGAAATAACAAGGAGACAGAGGATGCTATTTCTGACTCTGAGTATACCTTTCTCTACACTTCAGATGTAGCTTTACTTCATATATAAATGCACAGAAGATGGAAATCAATTACAACCAGAAATGTTTAAAACAGCAAAATCTTTGACAAGTGGGAAAAAATTTTGGGATGAAATGGAGTCCTATAATCTACCAAATTAATTTACCCAAGCAAATTAACAAATGACTAATGGTACTCAGATCATGGTGCCATAAATATTTTCTGTGAAACAAGATTCCAGTCCCTTTATAAATCTCAGTCTTCCAGTCTGAATCAGGGTTTGTTTCAAAAGCTCTGCTGCCAAAAAAAATGCGGTTGAGATTTATGTGAGATGGTGAGCATAAATAATGTGCATATCACTACTCTTGAAAGAGACTATGCCCAACAGTACCTTGCCAGCTTAGCTTGAGTTGCTTACAAGCGAGTTTAAATAATATTTTCTGCCAATTTGATTTATCACCAGATATTCACATTTACTTAAACATTTGAATTCCAGGTTCCGATAATCTTTCCACCTCTGGGAACAAAGATGCTAAAACATTTAGATTTTTAAGTCTTGGAATTCGAAGGCATAGGAACATTGGAACAATTCACAAACCTGAATACTCAATGTTGAAAACCAGCCAATAAAATATTCCCTCTTTTGCTGGATCAACATCACTGCCACTTGCCTTTGCACTTTTCTCTTCTCCGACATTTTCAAACAGAAAATTGGCAAAAGTGTAGTATGGAATTATGGGTGTGACTTCTATTTTCACTTGGTCGCCAATTTCTTTCATAATTGGTAAATTAAAAGAAAGCTCATCCACCTTTTCAGCACTTTCAGATTCAATAACTGTGAAGTGGAGAGACCCAAGTTAAAAATGGTGTCAAATGATCCTACCGTCACAAATTGTTCTGACTGTTGATGTAGGCAAAAGGGCCCCTTGATGTGGAATGGTTTGAGTTGAAAAACAGTACAAATCACACAGCTGTTTGTAGTAGGTGTACAAGTATGAACTAGAATATCCACAGACAAAGATCAAGCTTAATTTGATTGAAACATAGAAAACCAGAAGACATTGAAAACTGCACCATTTCTGACTTTGCAGAGCTGTAGAACCTCTTGAATTTTGCTTTGACTTTTGTAGATTTCCTAATGATTTGGTTCCATTTCCATTTCATCAACTTAAATTCAAGATTTCAAGTTTTTTTGAGTTTCAAACAGTTTCTGACAAGTAAGAGGACTGTTTGTGGTTTCTAAAAAGAGTAGATGGTTTCCTAAATATGGATCTTTGCTGTCTTAAGGGCACTGAAAAGTCAAGAAATTTTTGAAAAAGTTTTAAAACCATCAACATCTTATTGTTGAATCAAAAATTTATGTTGTTTGGAAGTTTAGAAGGAACAGTAACAAATGGCACTGCATTCCGATACAACAGAGAGAACATTTTGATCAGTGCTGCATTCCGTTTTAACGCTTGTGGTATTTAAATAAACAACCAAAGCATGTAAACAAATATTTGAAACCAACCAACTAGGACTTTTCTTTCGCCAACAACCTACAACATAAAGAAATAAATGAACAACCCAAGTACCATTCAATCAAAGCTAATTTAAAATTTAAACATTGATGACTTCTTCCAGAAATTTGAAATTAATTGAAGCTCTTGCTCGCTTTGGAACTTGCTTTTCAAAAACAGAATAGAATATTCCAGTTGCATTGCAGGCAATTAGTTTTCTACTATTGGACTTAGACTTCAACAATGAAAAATTATTTTTACTCCCAATATTTCGGATTATTTCGAAAACATTGCATTTCTGAAGTGATTCCTGTTACTTCGGACCAATACGTCTGCACTAACTTGAACAACAACGAATCTGTGTCGACAAGTTTTGCACCGTAGCACCGAGCTTGTTTCGAAAGACTGTTTGAAAAACTTAACAAATAAAAAAGCCACACATCCTATAGCAGAAGATCGAAAATACAGCGTAATGAAGGAATCCCTGGCTTGCCTTCCATATTTCTTTCACCATGCCACTCTCTTTAGCCGCGAGAGCAACTTTGGCTTCCTTCACCCAAACTTTTAATAGCTCAGGTTGACTTAGTCCACGGTACTCTACATCAAATCTCAACAAGTACAACATTCTTCCTCGAGTTCTCTCCAAACACGAGCAACTAGACTCTACTTTCTTACCTGAAAAACAACAACGCACGCTTTTTCCTCCCGTTCTCCTTCGCAATCCCTTTCCCCCGTTTTTTTCAAACTTTTACCCTCGAGGCTCTTTGACTCTCTGAGACCAAGGGTAGAATTCAGCACACTAGTTTCTTGTTCTCTGTTTTGTGTTCAAGTTAAGTTCTTTCCTTTGGAGTGCTCTTACAGCACAGTTATATAAGATTTTTTGCAATTTAATGCAACGGGTCGCACAGTTTTGCAATAATTTTACGTATCGAATCGGATTTGAATATAGATTTTATATGAACAGCATTTTGGTGCTCAAAATATTATGCACTTTTTTGTCGAACTGAATGCCGACAAGGAAAAGTGCTGTATTTTCGAACAAGTTGATAAATTGTATTAAATGGAGGTCAAAATATAGAAATGTACAAGGCGCATGCTGGATAAGATTGCTTTTTGCAAGTATGCAATTATTATGGCTAGGTCGTTTGGTGCAACTTTCAAGTTCTGCAGTTTCATATAACCCTTAAGACCTTGCAAAATATGGAAGCTTAAACATTTAATAAGATCTTCTTTTGCATTTCTATGCACTTTTTACAACTGATAGCTTAAAGTTTGCGAGTTGCAAAGGATACATCCACGGAGGTCAGTTAAAATGAAATGAGCAAATAAGGGTGAAAAGAATACATTAGAAAATAGAAAATAGCGAAGATCTAAATGAATGTAGCAAATAGAAAATTCGTTAATTAAAGGTAGCTATTCAAAAGAAAAAAGAACAAGATGGCTACAAGAAATGGATTCACTGCAAACCGGAATGTTATATGCATGAACAAAAATTAACCATTTGCACAAAAAATTGATGAAGGTACTCTTTTGCGAAAACGAGTGCAATTTCATCAAAAGAATTGTTTTTGCCACCTATGACGTCATCGATAGTAGTTGACGTCGACTTTGTAAAAACGATGGAGAGAATTTTCTTGATAATGTAAACTGAGACGGAAATCTTCGAAAGCAGTGCAAAGCATGCAAATGACAAAGAGGTATAGGTTATTCTTTAGAGGTAAACAGCTACATGAAATATATGGCCATGAAAATTGGTGGGAGGAAAGAGATCTCTCTGTTGACCAATTAAAAGACACTTTAACATAGCAAATCATTCCTTCATGAGCCTTTGTCAGTCACAATTGTCTTTGTTTGTGTGACTACAGAATATTGAAGTGAAATCAAAACTCCCCTTTGTTATCTAATTTTCTCGATATACATATAATCAATACAGTATCAAGGCAGCTAATATTATTTGTCTGTAAACACTAAAGTCAATTTATCATGCCACTGTAAGTGAAATTGATTTGAAATGAGAGCCAATCCCATTCTGGACATGGCACTGGTACACGCCAGAGTCCCCTACTGTCACTTTTATCAACTCCAGCATCATGCCCACTTTCTCCATGTTCATGCTGTATATTTCAGAAGCATATGCGCCAGCAGGAACAGCACCTTTCGGGAAAACGAGACGATTATGAGCCAGGTCGACCAAGCAAAACAGCTTCACTAGTTTCGTAGCAATTGAAACGATCTCTCCACACAGAGAAGCAAATATTTTTGCAAACTCATCAACACATTGTACCGCTATAGTTTGAATTTGTGATCAATTCATGTTTTGCAGTGCAATGATATATCTGTTTACAATACCTTCAACACTTCTAAG
Source organism: Nemopilema nomurai (assembly GCA_003864495.1). Lineage (NCBI taxonomy): Eukaryota > Metazoa > Cnidaria > Scyphozoa > Rhizostomeae > Rhizostomatidae > Nemopilema > Nemopilema nomurai. The sequence continues at coordinate 4,131,067 of ML133383.1, read as the reverse complement.
AAGCAGAATGCCCCATTACACTAATCACAAAACACTAATCATTAATCGGTATTCATTAATCATTAATCACTATTGGTATGTTATAGCTGCCCTAACCGGCGTAGTCGTAACAACGACCAAGTCAGTAGAGTCTGCCTGTTTCTTTGAGAATCTAATAAAGACTATTAACTCAACTTAATTAAAGGGCATTCAGTTGTCTATCAGTTTATTACCATTAATGCAAAGTATCATAAGAAAACATTATTTTGTTTTTACTAGATACTCAAGACATCACATTGCATGTTGTTTTCGAAATTTTCAAAATCAAAATTAAAATTTTGCTTTACGATGGGATGATGTTTCTAATACCGTTTAGCTTCCTCCAGTTGGTTGCTGGGGATGGTGACGCTTTGAAATAGCACTCCAGCGTGACGTCAGAGCCAGGCTTGGCTGTGACCTGCTCCGATGGATACACGCTGTTTACTGACGGCGATACTGTAAATAAAAAACATTTAGATGATATCCATTAGCATTTAGAGAACATTCATCTTTAATATGTTTAAATCAACTTCATTACTTTGTTTTTATTTTATCAAATACATGCGTATTGATCATTTTAATAGATTGTACCCTTGGGCGCAGGAGCCACGGGGGCAGCAGGGGCAGGTGACCCCGCTGGCCGTTGCCCTAGTGATGCGGGGCAGCCAAGTACCGGTTCAGAAAAAATTGGCTTGTGAAATAACCTCTTGTCTATTCAAAAACTTGAGCTCATTTTTATGAGGCATTTTTATGGGAGCTTGTACGAGAAGGCGCTTATAACAGCAGAAGAGAAGTCGCCCATGTGGCTGACCAGAGGCCACCCTTGTATGCTTTCCCAAGCACCCGTCACTAACATTTTAGCAAAATTCCACACCTTCCAAAGTATCAATTGTCAATGCTTTTCTGAGAATCGTCAAATTTTCTCTTCTCAGTGGTATAGTAATTTGTTGATTTTTATTTAGTCTAGGTGATGCAAGGGCTTTATTTTAAAGTTTTCATTCACGTCGGACCCAACCTCCTATGTCACAAGTCATCATTCTTAGCCACATCTGTGTTTCTCGTGTAATAACTTTATTATGCCACTTAACCCCAACTGCCTCCGCTTGCACAAATAGCAAAAGATGGTTTTCCTGGAAAGAATGGGTCCCTTTATGGTTATTTTACCTAGCCCTCTTCTATGAGCCATAACGCCCTTTTCCATGTACTGTTTGGTAATACTGTAAGTATGGAAGCGACATGCTTTTCATCTATTAGACATTGAAAGCTTTTCATTTGCAATCACAATGATAGGCGCACGATAGGCGTTTGCTAAACTACCATTCCCGATTTGTTTCAATGGCTAATTTTGACAACACCAGGTGCCCTTCCTGGAGCTTCTGTCCCGGCCCCATCATGAACTGTCCGGCGCTTCTGATCGCACCGCTAATAAAGTGCACCTTGTCATTGCTTCTCCATCCAAACTCTGTCAATGCTTTTAGGTTACAACAATAGCGTCTATACTTACAGAGGCATTGGGACGTGTTTGTAGATCCAGTTCCACTCGTTGTTGTCCCAGTTGGGCAAGTCTCGCATTCTGTGGCGCCATCTAGCTCACTATACGTCCCTTTGGGACATGCTTGGCACGGTGACGATGTTTCATTCAAACCAGATGGGGAGAAAGTACCAGGCTTGCATTGAGCTAAAGAAAATGACATATGTGACAAAATTGCTTGTTACTTCATCTATGTCGTTTTGAAATTTGGACACATTTGGAAGCGTTTAGAAACATGTCTAAAGTCAAAAGAACTGATGTTCTAAAGAATCATCTACACGAGAAACGAACATGACTTTCAATTTACTCGCATCCTTAAGCTTGCAGTTTCCCTGGTCAACATGATAGAAAGCTTGAGCTGTACCGACTTTAAAAATCCATTGCATCCTTTATGCAACGAACACGCGGTATTACCTACAAATATGAACAGCGAGAGCATGCACTGCAAACAGTCACTGGCCGTCCAAACCTCATAGCAGTCAATGTACTTCAACATTTGAAACTAGTTTTCATAAAAGAAATTAGTAATTACCAATGCAATGGTTCACATTGACAGCTCCAGTTATGACCGTTTTAGTGAACTTAGGACACATTTCGCAGGAAGTTCTTCCTTGTTCGTTCTGGTATGTGTTCATCGGGCATTTACTACAGGCGTCGGTTGATGTGTTGTGGAATGTCCCAGCAGGGCAACTGGCTAAAATGGAGAGATTTTCTTGGCATTTAAGGCATGTAAATGATATGATCGAGCCAAAAATGCTTCCGATAAAGTACGTTTGCGGTCTAGACAATAGTGCGAAAGGGAAGAAAATGATAAGAATGGTATAAATCACTGCTTACAGCAATAATAATCTGTGGTGCCCCACCAATCATCAACGACAGAGAACTTCCTTTTACCAGCTGGACACTGGCTTGAAGCAGTGGCTCTCAAGTACTCTGCAATAGAAAACGAGCCGCATAGATTCTTCAGCTTTCTTAAAGGGATCAAACGAATCTGCATAACGAGGGCTTTAAATGGCAAATAAGCAGATCATGACGACTAGGACTGCAACCACATCTACAGAAAGAAAATTTTAAAGGCAAAAGATATAGGATTAATAAGACACATCTCTTCGATATTGTTAAAGTGAGACAAAAGTGCAACTGTTTATATTTTGACATTTAAAATTTTCTTTTTTGTTTATTATCAAGGAGAACCTCACCAACGCAGTCTGGCGCTTTGAGACCAATGAGGATGTCTTTGCCACTCAAATGGATATAGTAGTTCGAGTTTCGACAGAAGGCAACTTGAGCAAAGAATCCATATGGCCCATAAAGAATACGTTGATTGGAACAATAAAAGGAATACTGTTGACTTGGCAAATTCTCGGTGATTCTGATGTGTTGGTCTCCTATCAATTTACTGCACTTGTCACCTAAAATGATATTTGAAATGGCTTTGCATTGAAGTCTTCACAAGACAGGAAATAATGAAGGTTTCTGCAGAAGTTCGGGGATTTCTATTTCTTTCATGGACATTTGGAAAAGTGATACAAAATGACCTTTAAGATCACAGTGGCGTTGTAGAGCTATGCACTATTCTAGCATGCAATTGAAATATCAATAATAAGTGGAAGGATGATTAAGGAAAAATTATGATGATTTGCAAAGTGAATTCGAATGGGTAACATAGGGCACAAGGCTGCAAAGGCAATATAAATCGCAATAGAAATAGAAATAGAAAAAGACGTACTTCTTATCGTTACTCTGAATGTGCATTTGGCAGTATTTCCAGAAGTATCAATCGCTCTGTATTGCAACAAAGTTGATTCATCAAGCTTCCAATATTCACCCGATTGCCTTGAAGGAAGCTCCACCCGTGCAACCGCAACATTGTCAGAGAAGACAGGAGTGCTCCACGTGATCAAGGCTTGTGCAGTCGTAAGGGTATGAACAATATCCTTGGGGCAACTCACAACTTGGGGCGGCGTCTTATCTATTTTTAGAGAAAATACGGTTTGATCAAAAGACAAGTGACCAAATGTTTTGAACTTGAAGGCCATCGACTATTCACAAATTAAGCTTGTGATTTTCTTTTTTTTTAAACGCCAATGTTAACTTCTGCTATAAACTTAAACATTAAAAAAGAAGCAATTGCAACAATCCGATATTGTAAACCGAAGTATTCTGCTTTCTTACCCAAAACATCAACAAGAACAGTGCAAGACTTTTGTGTGCCTTCGATGTCTTCAGCTGCAAACATAACAACAGTTGTACCAACGGGGAATGTGTAGTTGCGTGGGTGACTGACACTAACGATCTTCATGTTTGTTTGAGGCTCTGGGAATTTAAATCCAAGGTCCATCGATCCTTTGTTACTGGGCAGTGTGAGCTGAATGTCAATGGGACAGTTGATGTATGGCACAGCAACAACTGAAAAAGAAAAATGCTGCGTGTAAAATGGAAGCACTCTGTGTTGCAACAAAGAACTCATTTCAATTGTTCAGGTAGATGCGAATATTGCAGTTTTCATGGCAATAAGATAAAGTTCTTTCTAAAGCCTAATGTTAGAGCGTTCGATGGCTGAACATTTCGGAAGAAAGGAGTAGTTCAATGGGGCAGGGTTCGTGTAGGTGTTGATGGGAAAAACTGCATCGAGGGGTTGCTCGAAACTTTGGGAGTTGATCTTGTCTCTTTAATGAGTTAATCTTGAACACGCGAAAGAGAACGTACTTGGAACGCAAATAGCTTCTGCACTTGAACTCCACTGCTTGTTGCTTTGACAGTATTTCACTGTTGGTCCCTGGATCTTGTATCCATGCTTGCAGTAAGCGACGCAGCGCTGCCCGAACTCTCTTTGCCCTTGGTGACACGAAGCAGGGACAAGACCACCATCCGACGGTGCTCTAAGTGACGGACATTTCACAGCTAGAAAGTAGAAACTTGGCTCAAATATCTCATATGGAATAAAACATAACCACATGGAACCGAACACAAAATTATGGATCAAAGAAGATTATATATACTCACGATGGCAAGATGCTGGTGGATGATTCCATGTTCCGGAGATTTGACAGGTGGTCGTGTCGTACAAAGGTTGCCCAGCTATGGGTACAATCTCAAAGCCCTTGGTACAGTTCACGGTGCAAGTAGTTCCAATAGCAATGTTCCCATATCGCTCAGTACAGATTGGAGGGGTAATGACACCACGCCTTGGAGCCTCTATAGTTTTGCAGTAAATCTCTAGAAAGAAAATTCAGCTGTGGTCAATTAAAGGACAAAAAATATTTTTCTGAGAAACATACGGAAGAAGAAACTCAGTCGAGTAAAGCAGACAGAAATGCGTTGGCAAAAGGTTGAGCATGGCAAAATGATCAACACTCGAAAGGCTTTGCATTACCCTCGCAACGCTCATTATCCTCTCCGAGGCGATATCCGGCCCTGCAGCTACAGTAGCGTCCACCATCATAATTTGAGCAGTTGTGTTCACATCCACCATTGTTGGTAGCACACTCGTCAATATCTGTGATGGGAGAAACAGGAGTTCAAGCGGTCAATGTTTCAAGGTTATGCAAAATTGCAGTTTGAAATTTGTCATTTGCTACTAGTAGAATCCTCAAGTGAATTCTTAAATTGATCGAAAGCATTTTTGCATTTTTGAGCTGACCTTTGGTCATCGCTGTCAATGGCAAACAAATTTTGCCGGCTTACTTGTGAAGCAGCCCTTGTAACAGTCACATCGAAAAGTACAGCACGTAAACTTGTGCAAAGGGAATTGTATTGCTAATGAAAGTGTACTGCGATTCAGAGGAAAACAAAGCTTAGTGTATGCAACTAAATGTGGTATTGTTTTAAACGATGGGTGAGAGTGGCATTACCGACGCAACCATAAAGTGACTTCGGACTTCTCTGATACCCAGCTCTGCATGTACACAAGTAACTGCCAACTGTATTGCTGCACATTTGTTCACAGCCTCCGTTTCCTGTTCCGCACTCGTTCTCGTCTGTAAAACAAAATCTTGTCGCATATAACACAGATAGATGTCGCATAAAGCACTACATTGCGTACTATATTAAGTGTAGCAAAAGACTGCAAGCAAGTAGGGGTGGCAGGTGGGGGGGGGGGCCCTTCTGAAGCTTTGAAAGAAAGGTCTTGGGTAAGTATTTGAAATTTCTTACATGACGGATGGGTGATATAGAATAGCATCCCAGATAGTAAAATCTGCAGCTTACCCATGCACTCTGTAAGGCTATTGTCTTTGAGTATGAAACCTGCTTGACAAGCACAGTAATATCCACCCGGATAGTTTGAACAATAAGCCTTTGTATCTATTCTGCAGCCACCATTGTTTGAGAGACATTCGTTAACGTCTAAAAAACAGACAGTATCATCCATAGCAAGATTAAATTACAAAATAATCTCATGTAAGCAAACAACAGTTAAAGGCAATGAGCAACAATTGTAGGAATGTTGTGATGTGAACAGATGCAGCCTACCTATGCATGTCTTTTGGTCGTATGCTAATTTGTATCCAGGCAGACATTTGCAAGTCGTTTTCTTGTTGCAATGATTGACACACAATTGGTCGCATCCACCATTTTCTATCTGGCACCAATCGGATATTCCACCTGCATCAAAAGAGAAAAAGTCTTGCTAGCAATTGTTTCAGCTATATTAACTAAATTAGGAAGTCATCACGCCGACGGAGCTTTTAAACTTCAAGGTACAGCTCACCTAATCGCGAATTGACGATAACTTCGCACATTGAGAGAATTCCTTTTCCGTACATCTGCACGGCAACAAACTGGCCGGGAATGGGCGGGTCGCATTGCAGCCTAATAGCCTCCCCGTCAAATGCCTGCTTAACTCTGTCGTGACAAACCGGGTTGCTTTTGTGGTTCTGGGCAGAGTTCCCAACATGAACCTGAATATTCTTGAAGCGATCTCCGTATTCAGCCCTGTTGATAATCGTAATATCTACAAAAAAAATCCCGGATTTTAGTGTCTCTCGTGAACTGTAAGGCAACAATCAAATTGTTTCTAAGGAAAGTCCTCTGTGTTACATGACCAGAATGCTACATACCAGTTACAATATACTCTTGCCCCAGGTCCACCCTCCACCAAGGATCCTGCTCATCATTGGTATGTGTGCAAGACTTGTCTGCCCATTTGAACTTGAAGTTTCCGTCGACTGCTCGCTTTGCAAATCCGTTGTAGTTGGTGCTTGATTGGACAGCGGTCTTGTGCATTGCAACGTCTGCAAATTGAAATGTCGAGAAGACGTTTAGATGTATATGAACTGAAAGTATCTCGCATTTGGAAGGGCATAGCTGTTTTGCAAACTTAAGAGGAAATGTTGACTTATTGCCATAATTGCATGATTTTATTTTATCATACTCCCTAGGAACGTGATAAAACTACTTCCTTCTTTCAAGAGTTTATGCCGTCTCGTCCGTCCTTCTACGATTTTATTTTTCGCTGGACCAGCTACATGGAGTTATTCTTTCTACCTAACCATATATTCCCATCTAATGCATTTCACTAAAATTGCTTTCTATGAGGAGCTTTTGTGTTCTCTTCCCACAGAAGAACGGCTACTATGCAAAAACTCACAAGCAATGACCAATTTTCAAAGTCTTACTTGTGCTAGATTGTAAGAAATAAAGTTGTACAAGCCTACCATGAGAGAACTTGGAGCAAACACTTGCGAGTTCTTCGCTCATAACTTGGAACCTCTGTTCCATTCTTGCATCTTCAAAGATACCGCAGGGTTCCATTTTCATATGCTTATTTGCTGAAAACATAGAGTCAATCTTAGAGTGCTTGAAATAATAACATGCTTACAGTCTAGTAACGGACATCGCAAACCTCACTACCTTGACGAGGCTCTTAATAGAGTTTTGCCTTTTTCCTGTCTCTATGTTCTCAAATGAGAGAATGCTCGCCAGTTCCCACAAGCAAAATGACTAATTTAATCTTGCATTTAATCCATACTTTAGGAGTCTTTAGAACACGGGAAGACAAAGAACAAAGTAATTTTTACTACAGTACCAAGGAAATACAAAAATTGACAGGACCCTTCAAGGATAATGGAATTTTTCGATACTTGACGTATTACACAGCTGAAACACTGCTATATATTCGCGAATGCTCCAATGTTTGGGTTCTACTCACTTGGGATGAAGGAGAAGGACAACTCGGCATCGGGCAAGGTCTGCGAACTGTTGAATGAGTCGCAAGTCGAACCAAGGACCAGAAGGGTGCCGTCAGCTGGCTTCATTTCCTGGAAGAAATGGCAATCGTAATCTGGGCCTCTTCCCCTTTCAAAGTTTATTCAGAAGTAAACCGAGTCTACGTTATTTATGCTTGGTGCGTGGGAAACCAAATTGTACATCCTTATAACAACAATGATGATAGAATGACCTTGGGCGTTGTAATAACCTTCTTTTTTCAACGAGCCATGTGGTCCAAAATGAACCCAAGCAGGGAATAAAGACATATAAGTATAGATATAGAAATTGCAAATAAATATTTTCAGTTCAAAAGTGTCTCAATTATGCAACCCCCCTTTCCTTTTCGTTGGGCTTGTCAAGGATTGATTGCATGAAAGAATGCAACAGGCACTTAATATAAGACGTAACCCAATTACGTCATTACACTCACTGGTGTTTTCAATTAGTGTGCATTTCAAATTCCTTTTATTTCAAATATGCTTAGTCAACATGTCTAAGGTTGAATGAAAATGCATGCTTGACTTTAAACATACCCGCTTGGCAGTCTGGATGCACAGTTTACTTGCACTGTGTCGTAGAGAACCCTTGTTTGTAAACGCAAACACGTGACATCCCGAGGTCACCATTTGGAGCTCGGCTCCGTGTACTGCATTTCCATAAACAGGTCTAACACAATAACCAGACCCAGTTGCGACCAGATGACCATTGGCATTCAGAACAAATTCAGTGCTGCGAAGGAAGAATTCGACAGTCAAGAGGGAAGCGAAAGACCATGATGCCACGATACTGTACTGTAACGTGTAGAGTCGCACTCCATCCTTTGAAACAAAGGCCTTGCGAGAGGCTCATATACTGTGGAAAACAGGCTTAAGGACTCGTGCAATAATCTGAGAGCGACGTCGAGATTACTCACTCTGCTCGCTGACATTCTGGGCGTAGCATTAGGCGTTGGGCGGGACTGATGTGGATGCACTTCAAAGATCCCAAATGTGACAATGATCCAGGTCCAGACGGAGAGATCTTCGCTGCAAATACGAATAAGCTTTGTCACTTGGAAATTTCAATTGGGGAAAATAGGAAAGGCTGCAAGGAGGTAGATTGCATTTTCCACTATTTACTTTGCGCGGTGTATCAGGCTCAGTAATGCTGTATGCCACTGCTAATGAAGAAAGGTGCCTTCATACACCGCAGCTATATTCACTACTGGGATTTTCTGAGAAGTAAAAATGGTGTCACTTCGGAAAGGCAGCTAAATATTCGGAAGCACTTGAATCGCAGCTTGTTACCTGCTGTTACATGTTTACATGTTTACGGTCACATGTTTACCTGCTGTTACACATCGATCACTTCGCCTCCTTTTCAGTGTCCTCGTTACCACATCGCAGTCATACCTCTGATTGTCAGTTCGGTCTTGGCATGTCTTTTGGACAACATCAGCTCCCTGTGTCGAGCTAAGATCCAGACACAATTGGGAGAAGGCATTCTGAAAGGAATTTTGACTTAAACAGAGCGATTTCGGGGTCAGGGTTAGGGCAATCACAAGAAAGCTGGCTCAAATATCCTTGTCATTGGCAGCAAATGAAACAGCCTTTCACCTAAGTGTCTCACAATCACTAAATAGTAATTGTCCTAATTGTTTCTCAACCAAATTGTCCTGAATAAATTTGTTCCAACTTTCGCAAAAAATATTATAGAAAGTATCGACGGAAGAACAGGAGCTTAGGTTAAAAAACTAGAGAAGGCAGTCAGATAGTCAAACTCACAATGATTGCTCCTTTTAGGGTGTAGGTCCACTGCTGTTTAGTGTCTGTGATATTGCAACCAGTTAAGATGATTTTACTTCCAGACGTTTTGTCTGCTACAGCCATACATGAGCCGAGTCGAATTTCGTCGCCCGACTGAGTCGACTCGATGCCAAAAGCCCCTATGCGAGAGAAGAACAATAAACAAACCATTAAACTTCAAGCAAAGCTGATATACAGTAGCTACCAGTAGCAAATGGAGAAAGAATAAGTAAGCCTGAGAAACAGTGTTTCGAAAAAGTCAATTTAGCTAGATGAATTGATTGATGTTTAATCCCGCAAACACACCACGTTAGTAAATGTTGAAAACAGACACACATGCTTCGATGCTTCATCATCATCAACCGTTGTCTCTGCTTGCAGCAGAATACGCATCGACATGTGATAGCAGCTTCCACAGTTCTTGTTCATAGTTCGATGCTTCATCGTGAGTATAAATTCGAGCATGCGCAGTGGCAGAACGTACCTGTCAGATCAAAATCCGTGAAAGGATTTGGCGGGTCATAAGCGTTATACATAACCGACGTTCTTGGTTGCTTCAGTCCTTTCTTGTACTTGTACATGCCGGAATCCTTTGCACTCAGAATGCTCCTTGCCGGGTGGTGCAAATCAAATTCAAATCCGAAGTGCATCCTTTGTGCAAACAGCGTCAAGTCAATTTCTGCAGCGACCATGATTCCACCGCCAAACTTTTTGCCAAGTCCCAACTCAAAGCGAATACTGCAACAAAAGAGACAATTATTCCATAGTCTTGAAAAAGGATACTAGATTTCTCAATCTCATCTGCTTGCCCTGAAGTCGAAGAAGGTCCAAAATTACTGCTGCTACCTTCTATTAATGGTAGTTTGACTCACCCGTGAATAAGGAACAATTGCATGACGAACTGGATGGCTGCATTCACCCAGCCAACAACAGCCTCAGCCGCCTTCAGGGCGCCAACGGCAATGTCGAGGATGTTGCACAGTCCTTTGCCAATGAAATTCACAGCCTTGCAAGTACCAGAGCACAGATGCTCGACTCCTTTCAAACCAAAAAATGGCATTTCAAAATTCCAGCAATGCTACAAGTGGCACTTACTGGTAATGTAGTTCTTTTAAGAAAAATAAACGAAATCGAATCCCTTGAATGTGAAATCATGAGGTATGTTTAGCCCGACAACCAGAGATAACAGTAGCCTATGTACAAGAAGAAGAGTATCTAGTTTGAGGATGTCCGGCACTTTAACGGTTATCTGTAAGATTAGTTAGTTTTAATTTTGTGTTGCATCATGAACCTATGCTAATACATTACCTCTGCATCCACCACCAACCAATCCTTCGCATATGAGTTTACTGATGAATCGACGGTGCCTCACGTGCAAATCAAAGTTCTCATTCCGGCGGCTGATTAGGGAGCGACGCCTTCTCCAGCCGCTGAAGAACTTCTTGATCGCTTTGCCCACCTAAAAGTTAAAGGCAAACTGAAAAGTCTCGCTTCACCGCATAACAAATTTCATGATGTACAGATGCTTTCTACTTAACCGCCGTCTATTGTGAAATACACAAGTTTTATGGCAAATTGTTCACCTTAGCAAGACCATCTCTAATCTTCCTTGCTGTCTTCTTTATCCATTTGCCTGGAAAAGGAGCATTCATTAGCATTCAGTGTTTAAATTTAAAAGAGACAAGAAAGAGCAACAAAGAAGCTTAGATATTTTGATAATGGAATGCAACACAATAATTTCTAACTGAACACCAAAGCTAAAACATGCACTTCATTTTTAAGGCAACAAAGCTTCAGCTCTAAAGAAATTTTTCCCTAAACGTTATTTTGAACGGTATTTGTTTTCTAATTTTTTGCTGCGCGTAGTGTAGAAAATTGTTGCGAAGGAAAACTTTCATCAAACAGACTGGAAAAGAAGCGTTTATATTTGCAAGTTTAAATCAACGTTATTTTCAGAATGAGCCAAAAATGTTGTGCTTTCAACGAATCGAAAAGCCCTTGAAACATGAAGCTAAGCTGCAAGACGTGTGTGCGCCGGGGAAGGTGTGATGTAAGAGAGTGGTGCGTTTTTAGTGGGAATGTTAAACAATGCCTGATGGATCAATAGACTGAGCAATTCGAATGCAAGTTAAAGTGCCACAGGCTCACATCTAGCACTAGCGATGTGTTTCGCCCTTATTCTACTTTCTCTTTCCATCTAACAGCACAATGTCATTCCAAAGACCAGCTGATGGTGTGCGAATGGAAACTCCCGTTCAAAGGCTTCATATGAGGAGAATGAATCTACTATAACAGTCTTACCGGCAGCATTGATGACCCCTCCAATCCACTTCCCTGCCTTGTCCAAAAATCCTTTGCAATTGTCTTCTGCCTGTTGGCATTTGAGAGAGTAGCAGTTTTGGCATTTGAGCTGCATCTTCTCTTTGCATCGACGCTTGGCGGCTTTCACTTCCTCCACTTTGCTTCTAAGTGTTGCCTGAGCAGCTTTCATTGCCTTGTCCACTGCTTTTCGGGCGTTTTCGATTGCCTAAAATTGGCACACTAAATCATCCATGTCTTAATGAAGACTTAAGTAAAGAAAATTAAATATCGTAACTGGGCATCGCACATTTTGAGAAAAAAGAAATAGTTCTTCTATGATGTCATCGAATAAATCAACTTGTTAAAATGATTGAGCCCGTTGTCGGTTTCACAAACAGGCCTAATGTAAAGACAACATTTGGTTCACTTCTGACTAGTGTTGCTAAGCACACGCTTCGTCTTCTGCGATATACACGGTTGTACTTGAAGTAGCGTGTCTCATTGGTTTGGGGAATCATTTAGTCAGGTGTTGCTGGTGCCCCCTTCTACCAAGAACTCGATGAATGGCGTGACTTCACTACCTGACCACAACGTCTCTCATGCAACAAATATTAAGACTAAAGACCTATAAAAACCTATTTGCACTTACGTCAGTAAGTCCTCGCAAGTCAACGATCACTCTTACGTAGAAATGAGCATTGGTAATGTCAAAGATGTCATAGCTGGCCGAGATGTAAAGCTCCGCGTAAATTAGGTCCCAGGCTTTTCCATATACGAAAATCTCGAACCCTTGCATGGTGATGTTTATAAACGCATAGGCCTCGATGCCGAAAAACTTTCCGTATCCCTCGAAGAAGAACTGAAATGAAAGATATCGATTCAGTAGAGTTCAGGAGAAGTCAAATACTTAAACAGTCACCAAAAGTCAATGAGATACGATCTTCATCTGCTCAATCGAAGAATCAATAATAAGTTTGTTCCAAAATTTATATCAAGAACACATTGCTTTTAATTTTACTTCATTTCGCTTAAAGAATTTGATAAGACTTGTTTCCTTCTTAAAAATTTCGAAATTGTGTGAACTTTATACAATTCAGTATAATGAATTTCATGCAATAATGCTCTCCCTGCAATGGTAATTAAAGGCCTAGACAGTAAATCTTAGAATAAATCTGGAACAGTTCTTTAGTCAGACGCCTTGATGCTGATGCAACTGCCAAAAGACAGCAATGGTATGCAGGACTGCCGAAAGTTACCTTGAAATACGGAATCGGCAGCAGTTTAGCTATCTTCTTTCTGTAATGGAACAAGGCCTTGGGGCCTAAGTTAGAATGGGTGGCATTTCTTGTGATCATCAGAACTCCTCCAAGGTTAATTGGATCGATCTCCCCCTCAAAATACACTTCCTGTTGGAAATGAAAATGATAAGTTTATCAATATGTAAAGCTGAAGAGAGAGTTGCAATGACAAAATGTTGAAGTTCACGGTGGAAAAGAAGAAATTGATGTCAAACTTTGATTTCCGAGCATCGAAGAGACTCTCCAAATCTAAACTAATTTGCAAAATGTGCTCTTTCCGTAGCCATCTGCATTTCACTGAAAAAGTAGCAAGTCATTTGTGACGCAAGCAAAAATCTATATGCTTATACTGTTTACCTAGCACTTTTTCCCCTACCACGCGTTTCAGTAGGTGAAGACCGCCTTTAGCATACCTCTGATTATCACAAAAGGACGATTGGTTAATGAGAACATTGTACGGAATATAGGCTCTCTAGATGAGTGTTTTGGGCACTATGGAAAAGCGGACCCTTCAGGATTTTGCAGGCAGAGTAGCCCTCGCACAGTAAGGTAGGCCACATGTTATCAAATGAAAGCCAAAATGACAGCCGTAACAATTGAGCCGAGTTGTGCGGAAGTGGCGGAACCTCTCATAGTTAAGGGTGCTTTCTGTTTTCAGTACTCAAGGGTCATAGGGAGTCCAGGGTCTTGGGTCTTGGGGTCCAGTTTTTCCAGGATGCCGTGTTTTTGTATCAAACTTTGGCACCCTCTCTGACTAATGCAAAAGCCTGCTCTCCCTTTTAGATTAGACCCTAGCGCGCAATCTAAAAAACTTACATCTTCGCTGACTTTGACATCGACTCTTATGTTATAACCAAATATATTGAGTGTTCCTTTGACTCTTGTCCCCTTGTATACGTATGGGCCTCCTGCCATCGTCAGATCTATCTCTTTTTCGGTTGAGTGGGAAACCTGCAAATGGAAATGATGAATAACTTACTACCAGCATCGATTCAAACCTCCATGCCTAACCTGTATACCAGTTTGAAATCACATCTATCCAAAGTGGGGATAACTTGTTTCAAAGCATCACCATGCTGTATCATAGGTGCTTTGGTTGGGCCAAGTTGTCATGCAAGAGAAGGAGGTTGAAATGAAGCAACCGGATATCGTAAACTTACAAGAGCACCCTTGGGGAACCCACTGGCGGCAACTTGGTCAGGTAAACCTGAAGTTTTCCCTCCAAACATTCGTATCAGCTTTCCGATTGTCAATGCAGATATCTCTCCAAAGAAATAGCTGGGTTTACCGTAGCCAAAGTAGATTCGTATCATCAAACAGTGCCCCTAAGAATGGCAAAATTCGAATTAAATGAAAATGAAACCAGGTGTAATTGCTAAAATGTTGATTGAAGGCTGGCATTTCTTTCTACAGTATCATAGACTAGTAATCCTTCTATTTTTCTAAAGACGTAAATGAAGACGTAAAACTATATTTTCACAGCATATGGCTTTAGATGGGAAGTAATACTGATTTCCTATATTTTGTTTATCTTTGCTATCGAAATGGCATACTTTTGGTAGAGAATCTTTTCCCTACATGGGCTGAAAAATAGTTTAGTGCCTTGTTTCTAAGAAATCGGCTTTAAACGGCACGTTCAAAAAGTGTGCAGTTTGCAAGCAATGGGCAGTATTTGCAACATTAAATAAACCCAACGAAAAACTACATTCTTTGATTGATGTAGGGAAGTAGTTAAGTGTCATTTACGCAACTTACATCATTTTCGAAGTCAGCGTCATACAAACAGTTCTTGCCAAACTCCAACTGCCCACCAAATTGGAAGCCAGTCACGCCCGTTGGACTGCCAACGGTTATTGTTAACCTGTTCAAGAAAGGACGGAAGATCGAATCACTTTCAAGTCACTGACACACCCTCAAAAAGCACGTTCAGCATTGTCGGGGTTCGTATGAGATAAAGACGTTGAAAACTGCACGTGGAACTATACCCATATTTGCATTACGTCATTGCGCATCAACTATTACCTCTATTCTGTTTTACGCGATTGTTACGCTTTGATTGGCATCAGTACTTATCGACCAACTTGGGCAACACGTGCAATGAAATGCGACTCACCCTATGTTGATATTTCCGATTGCAAACCAGTCCGAGCCAAAGGCATTCCTCCACATGCCGCGCATAAACAGTTGTCCTTCGATGTCACTTTTGCCTAACGTGTGCTTCACTTGTCCTCCAAGACGCAATTCATTCTTTACTGGCAGTCCATCGACTATTATTTCTCCTTGATTTATTGGAATCTTGATTTCGAAAGCGAATCCAATCTTCGTTTCCATCTTTGTTGTGTTTTTCTATCGGTTTGATCGAAACTTTTTAAATGATATTCCGAAATGTCAGCACAACGCATAACAATTGTTGATGATTTTGAAAGCAGTTTCGAACAATTCCTTGAAAGTTCCATTTGTCATTTAAGAAACTTTGCAATTTATTTCCTTCTAATGATAATTGTGTAGAAAATGAAAGCATAAATATCGAACAACAGTGTGAAATATATTCGAAGTAGAAAATCTCAGTAATGGACGTTTGTAAGGATACTTTTAACAGTATTGAAAAGACATGGCAATTTTCATAATAGTTCTTTTTAGCTGCTTGCCACTTTCAAAGTGTCTTCTACCATAAAATCATTTTCTCCTAAAGATGTCAGAGCGCGGGGGATAATGCGAAAAAAGACTATTCTTGAACTCCCGAATTTCTGATTACTTGGAAAATTGCTCACCTCGAAAAACAGCTCAGCCTTCCAGAACCAATAGTTTTCAGCCAGCTTAATTTTATAGAAGCCAGCAGAGACTTTTATATAGCCTGATTTCAAATGGGCTGCAATTCTGAAAGTAACTTTTGGACCCAAAATTCGTTTGCAGACCTCACAGAAAGAGCTTCCACCACAATCAGATGGTAGGCCAACCTAGAAGTGGAAAAAATTCCCTTAAAACTCACATTTGCAGCCATCGGCATTAGTATTGCATGCATCAACAATTATTTTAAAAAAAGATGCTGTATCATTGTATTTCTTTTATTCTATACATAATTGAATTGAAAAGATATTGTCTAAAAAGGCTAGGCTTTTCTTAATGCTGCGAATGGATGATCACCTGAGCAACTGCCTGGAACCCCTCTTTTATCAGCCTCTTTCCAAGTTCGTGTAACGGTTGCTTTGTAAATGCGGTGGAAGTCTTGATCAATCTGAAGTCTGACGTTGGGTTAACGACAAGACCAAGCTGCAACAGAACGAGGTTAGTTACGTGACATTTGTAGAACGTGAGACACATCTTAACAGTCATTCTCTGACTGTTGGGTGAAATGGGTGATGGGCGTATAATTGGTGAGCAAAGTGGAAACTAATTGACATACCTCAACTTGAATTCCAATGCTGTCAAAGAATCCACCATCTTCATTCTTGGAGCCGGATATTTTTCCCATTGCAGCACCAAATGATTCCCTGTCAAACACAACACCAACAGCAAAAAGCCAGCGGGCAATTGAAAAGGCCGCTATCACCTCAAAGTGAATTGGTATTCCTCCAATCACTTTTGTCGCTGTGAGTCTGAATGGGGCAAGAGTAGATTGCCAGCCTTCGAAGAAGTCATACCCAATCGTGCTTGTCTCAAAAGTTAAATCCCAAACTTTCATTGCTCTAAAAACGATAATACAATATTACAAATTGCACGAGAGGTCATAAACAAAAGCTTGAAATCTCCCTGGGACAAATGGCAAGGGACAAAAGTGACAAGGACAAAGTTACCTCAGTGCACTGATCATGAAGCCAGGAAGATTCCTGAATCCCATTCCGTGAAATATGCCTTGGAACGTCAGGCCCTTGGTTTTTCCTGTCATTGATGTTAGGCCGCCAGGGGGAAGGGGCGATGTTGACGAATGGTAAGTAGAGTTGCGATATACGATGACGTCATAAATTGATGGCTTGAACTTCTCCAGCTTTCCCTTGGCGAGGAAGCTTCTGTATGTGCCTTCTGTGTAGTATGTCATTCTGAAACAAATGAAACTCTCAACTTGATTTCCAAAAAAATTTGTAAGGAACACGATCGGTAACGTTGAAAAGATAAAGTAGGTAGTTAATTAACAAAATTACAATGTTGTGATTAATTCCACTGTTGGTGAAGAATTTAGCGCTTATTCGAAGGTAAACTTGTGTAGAGGCTTAGCTTATACAACAAAGGCTTATGTTTAGCAGAGATCATATCAGGTTTTACGCATATCATGCAAGGAAGAAACCATCTTACTGTTTTTTAGTTCTTTTCTTGATACGTCATGCACACTCGATAAAAAAATTCCTTTAAAAGGTTCCTTTCATTGTCCTCTTCGTGATTTAAGTTAATCATTCGAAAGTTAAAACCTGCCATTGTAACATCGTTTTATTCAATTTCATTAGAATATTTTATAGAAAAAATTGTTTCAACTGTGGTCACCAGACCCAGTGTCAACTTACAGGACATCCTTAACAGAGATTCGATGACCAGGACTGAATTCTTCAATCTTCTCAAGCCCAAATTCATAGCCTTTTACCGGGTATCCGGTTTCATTTCTTACCCGGATCGAGAAACCAAGAACTGGCTGCTGCTCGTCCGGTTTTGTGTAGCCAAGAATGGCCTGCGTTCCACGATATGAGGTAACCAAACTATCTGCCACTTCTTTGATTTTTACCGGAGGAATCGGGTCGAAGCAAAACTTAAACGAAAGGGCAATGTTAAAGTGACTTCAAGAAACTTAGACAGTCAAAATTGCATTTCGTGATACATCTTTATAATGAAAAAGCAAAATTAGAGTTTCTACCTATAAAAAGTTGAACATCAAACGCGTGAATTTGCAACGTAAACTTCTTTTTGACTTGCCAAATTTGCCAAAAAGCAATTGATCATCTCTTGAATGTAACAAAGTGCGACCTGTTTAGGTTATGCCATTTTCACACAACGGCAAAGGGTGCAGTCTAGGTGAACATATTTCAAGTGAGTATTTCACAGTTCTTTGAGGCGAGCATCCAATAAACCCCTTCTAGCCTCACCTTGATAATGGACCCTTTCTCTTCGCTTTGCATTGCAAAATAGCCAGACATGAAGTTGTTCTTCTTAAAGCTAAGGTGATTGTAGACTGCATTAGGAACCTTTGACTTGTGAATGCCATTGGCAGTATATTTTTCCGTCGCTCCGCATTCACGAGCCATGTATGATCCAGGGGTAACTTTAACACTCGGTACGGGGGTCGGATTGAAATCTGTAAACGAGGAGCGTTTCTCAAGTATAAAGTAAATTGCAGCAAGAAGATGACAAAACAGAACAGCCTAATTGCATTTCAACAAATAATTTATAAAGTAATAAATGTGGAGAAGAAGGAAAGCATACCCAAACAGTTAGTATATGGACATATTCGGACATCTTTGGCCGAGCCGGGGCAGACATCTCCTCCGCTGGCGGGCGCAGGGTTGGTGCAGGTTCGCGTCCGCACGCGTTCTCCCTTCATGCAGTAATTGGATGAGCAGGAACCGAACGCCGTCCAGTCAGCCCAACTGCCGTTCACTGCGCCTGAATCGTAAGCAAATCGTCAGGGCTCTCGCTGCAGGATTTTGCCAAGGTAAACTGATATTTGAATTAGTTTTATTGCGAAAAATGTCTCATTCACCAACTTATGTCGTTGTAACAGCTTTGAACAACAGGCTGTAAAAATGAATCTAAAGATGTCGCAGAATAACCAGCGTATAATGTTAGTCGGCGTATTCTTGGTAGGTAACCTTCCTTCTCAGTGGCGGATACAGAAAAAAGTGATGGTTGCACAATGAGGCCACGCCCTTTATTAAATTCCAGGAAACACTCTTTGGAGGAGAAAACATTTTGAATAGACAAGCAACTCCAAACAAACACAGGTTTTAGGAAATTTGAACTTTTTTGTCAATTTCGAAGAATGAGCAAGTGTCAAGAGTACTTTAAATACGTTCAAAGGAAATTGTAGGCTGCTTCGTTTTTATGGCTTTGTGCATGTTGGCTATCCCTTGATATAAAATAAACAGGAACAATATGGTTTGGCTTCAATCACCAAAGAACTCCTTCAGTTTTGCTTCAGTTCTCCTTCAGAAAAGGACCAGAGAAGACAGACTGGTTTTCTTGCTGTGTGATAAAAGTTAAAAGTTTGATGGTCCCATTACCTACGCCTGTACAACAGGGCTAGATAACCAATAATTTTTCGATAAGTTTGTGTTACGTCAATACCAAAGTGATGCACATTCAGGGTTGTAGAGCTAGAGGGCTTGGAGGGGTTTAGCCCTTGGTAATGCCGCAAATGGACATGTTTCTACATTTTCAAGAAAGAAAAAGGAAGTGGGCCCCTAACCTCAAAAGAGGCTGTTTTCGCAGCAAATGCCTCGCATATTTGTGCAACCCTGGTGCAACCGTGTGACGTAGCTGCATAGCAATCCAGTAAAGGGAATTCAGGTATCTGGTAGCCATGACAGTTGCATCAAGAACAATACATTTTGGATATGGCCCCAAAACATGTTATAAAGATTGACCGCCCATTTTATAATTTTATGCGACGGTTACACGATTGTTGCTACCCATATATGGGACCAGCTATTATTTGTGCTACTTAAAAAACAGTAAGGCAAATCAATTGGTGATATCCCCTCTGTCCGAATTATTGATTTCCAGAGACGAGACGATGAAGCTTCCGCGATGATACCTTCCGCGATGATACCGAAGAGTTCTGAATCTTACCATGACATATGGCCAACTTGCATGTCTTTGTTTCCGTCAACAATCCGATGCAGCTCTTGGAGTTAACACCTTTTGGCTCTGGGTTGTTGCAAAGCCTTCCCCTTGTTTGCACCCCTGTGCCACATGTCGTAGAACACTCTCCCCAAGACGACCATTGGCTAAATCCACCATTAACTGAAAGATTTAAGCGACGCGTCTCATTTGTTTAGTTTTACTGTATAGCTTTGGCCCTAAGAAGCGCTAGTAATTAGGTTGCAATAGGCTGATTTATTGATAGCTTGACGTGCAGTGATTTTAAAGCAAGGTTAAAATAAGCGATGTGGAAAAAATGTACAAGAGTGTGAAAGAAGACACGCATCTTCATTCTTCAAGCGTTAAGCGTTCTTTGGTAATGACAAAAATCCCTTAGGGTTTGTTTCAGGGAAAAGAAATTTCCTCGAAATTTCTCTTCTTTATTATTGCTCTTCTTAAACTAATATGTCAGACATTTGTTACAGCAACTTTAAGTCCGACTAATCAGTATTACTGTATCTTGAAACTAATACTCCTGATACTTATTGAGCAAGCGCACGCATCAATCCTCCACAAGTAAAAGCGGCTGCATTTGGCTGCACCCCACCATGCGATGTTCAACAGTGTGTAATCTAAATTCGTTTTAGGCAAGAGCCTGTTATATATATCTGCAGTTGAAGATTTTGGGCTCAACTTCCTTCTTCGCTTCCTGCTAATTTCTAGTGTATAGTGTGCAATACCCTAGTAAATGTATAGTGTATATTTCATAAATGTATAGTGTGAACAACACTAGTAGGGTATTTCCTTGGCCTTGTGCCAATGACAATAAAAAGGAGGATATTTGAGACTGACTTGGGCATTTGTTGTAGCAAGAGATAATCTCCTCCGTAGCCGGTCCCTTGCAAGGAGAGCCGCCGTTCATTGGGGTTGGCGTATCGCATCGTCTGCTGCGTCTCACCCTTGCGCCTCCGCTAGAGCTGCATTGGCTTGGACAGGCTGACCAGTAGCCCCATTCCCCATATCCACCATCAACTCTTCCATCTAGAAATAAGTGAGCTACTTGTTTAGACACTTAATGACGGACAAGACGGATCGGGAGTCGGGTCATCTGGCAAAGATTACCTTGCAGTGTCAAGGAAGCTTCTAGATTTTGTGCTGACAGAATGTATGGAACTTAAGCGCCGTGCCAAACGTTTCGGGTAATTTATCTTGTCCTGCTGCTTTTCCGGTTTGGGGCTAAGAAATTTAGGAACTGAGATTAACATCACAACAAATTTTGCTGCGCTTTACCTGGACATGCACCCAGACACTCCAGCTTATACTCTAGGTTAGATCCAGAGCAGCTCTTTCCGCCATGTGCTGGCGCAGGGTTGTTGCAGGGTCTGGTTCGGTTGACAACTGAGCCACCGCAGGGCTTGCTGCAAGTGCTCCACTGAGTCCACTCTCCCAAGCCCCCATCAACTAGAAACGCAAAATATAAAATATGTAGGCAGCGAATTTGATAACAAGATCAGTTCCTAATTGATTGAGTATTCATTCAGTAACACCTCTGTAACGAAGGTTAGTCTTGAAGGAGGTGACCTACTCTTACAGTCAATTACGATTATAGGTTTTATGATGTTAAATGAAATAAAATGCTTTTAAAGAATTATCTAGATCTGGAATGGTGTACCTGAGCCAGGTTCATTAATCGCATTATCGCCGACACAATACTGTCCATCTGAACTCGGCACTGGACTCGTGCAGGGCCTAGTCTTCACTCTCTGATTCCCGGAGCAGAGACCTCGCGCCCAACCACTCCACTCCGACCAAACACCCCATCCTCCATCAACTGCGGCGAAAAAAGCTTTACGTCAGCATAAAAATACCAAGTAGTTTAATCTTGGAAAAAAGCTCTCAGAATTTGAAGAGATGGTAATTGTTAGAATATCTCTCTCTATGTCACAAATGTTTAAAAGAGGGGTATTATAGGTTTTCAACGGCACTTTTGAAATTTTAGGTCTAATACCAAGTGAGAGGAGATTTTAAGTTCAACGCGAATCGTGCACATTTAATCAGTAGATGCTAGTCTTACATATATAGTTGGAATTGAAGAGATGAGTATTTTGACTGAGTAATTTAACATAGGAACGTTTTCCTGCAACTCATTTACCAAGGGTATCATGCATTCTGCGATGGAAATCTCCTGCAATTGTTACCCATCAATAGTTTGTAGATTTTGGCTGTAAAGCCACTTGAACACGACTAGATAGTACGGCTTAAAAATATACTAGCATTGGCCTTAGAGACGAAGGCAATATCTTCATTACTAAGCACTATTAGGTTAGTTGGTATGAAAAAAATGAAGAAGGATTTGGTTCTATTGCTTAATCCTTTGGCATCAAAATAGCATCAAAGACAGTACAATAATTGCAAGCAATACAACACTTACCTGCAGACTGCACTTGCCAAGTTGCAAGGAACAACGCAGCAAAGAAAAGTGCGCTGCGGCACATTTTGGTAGCCTATTCTCCGAATTTGCTACGTCGATGCAAGCTGCTGGTATTAAGGCATCAACAGCAACCGGGTGATTCGCCACTGCAGTGCAAATGAGTGCTAAATACTTTAAATGAGTAGATTTTTTAAAACGCAAGTTTCTTTGAACAACTGTTGGAAAGCACATAATGCATCACCCCAAGTATACACAGGCTCCGTCCACGATCGCCTGAAAACGGAAACTAATTAACGAAAGCAAGAAATGTTTGCACAGACAAATCTTACTCGTAGCTCTAATGTACAAACATCCACAGTGGAATTAACTTGGCCACAGAGCCTAATATTTCTTGTTAATTGATTGTGGTAGATGGAAAGCTATTGGAGATTTGTGGCCAGCCAGAAACAGAGGATGCCCGTTCACTGTACCTTTGTTCTACCAGCACTTTTTCACTGTCTATCTATCAAATGAACTACAATCCTTCTTGTAATGCATTTTATTTCTATAATACCATTGAAAAATAGCCAGTTATCAGAAAAATGTAAACGTTATGTAAACATTAATTGAATATCAAACACCAGTTTAATATTTCATAATTCAAATTGGTATCTGATGGCATATGTTCTTGGTCATTCGTGCACTGTTCCTTCATTTACATAATCCGTTTATTCGAAGTATATGAAACATCATTTCTTCAACACTAGTCATATGATTATGCTATTCATATAGTCATCTTGCAGATCTTCGACATCTTAGTTTTTATCTATAGAATTCACAGCAAAATACATCATGATCAACTTGTAAATATCAAAACGAAACCATAATAAATGAATGGGAGTTGCATGGAAAGCTTCAGAGAGTTGAATGCTACAAAAGAATGGTTTTCTCAACCTGGCAACGTTTTCACAGTTACACCACCCTTGTTTTGCTTCTGGAAGTTGAATAGTTTAAGCTCACTCCTTCTTTCTTCTATTTCAATACTTGGAATGATATCATGATGAAATGCTTTATCATTTAGCCAACTTGGATCCTAACATGTGAGTGGATTTCGGCTCCTTCAAGTTATCTTTTTCAAGTTCTTTGCTGAAGGGGATTTTTGCTCGGCTTTGGTGCCGTTGTTAATGTCCACTCCACACGCACTGTTAAAAATTTTGGCATAAATACGAGTTTGTCATAGTAAGAAACTCCAATCTGAAAGAATTAAGATTCTAAATCTTGGACAAATAATTCTTAAGTGATAATCTTCAAGCATTGTAATTCGAGATTGATACATGTTAACAGTACTTACAAAGAATACCGTGAAAATTTCACATAAAAGGTTTTCAGCAATTGTGATGGCCTATTAGACCACTTGAATTAACAATATCTCATGTAACCAATGAAATATGATATGATAGATTGTCATCGCGAAAAGGGCTTGTACTAGAATCCTTAAAGGTATAGGTTTAGGAAGGAAAGAAATATAATTTAGAAAAGGTTTAAAAGATGGCGTCTATAGCGGTACAAAAATGGTGTCTTTTTAGAAAAAAATTCCCGAAGAATGAAAATTATGCCAATCCATTTGATAGACTCAAATCTTAAACATTAGCGACAGATAGATATCTACTACACAAAGTATCATCTTCTCTGCTTGAAGATACCCCACTTATCGATTCTAGGCAGCTTGTTGCACAGAAGCTCTATCATAAAACTAATAGATGATGCTTTGAAGGCACTGACCATACCCAATCATTAGTATGAGTGTATTGGCTTCTTCAGCTGGGAACACAGAATTAAAGTTTGTTTACTTCACCTGAATCCATACAATTTGAAATCATGAACTTTTGATTCTACCTAAACATTGTGAAATCACTCCCTTTAAATCTTAAACCAACCCATTCTTATTGTCCACATCAATTTTTTTGCAAAACCCTGCCAATCAATTGAGAGAAAGCTTTCACAAGGCAGACATTGAATTGGATGGCTAACAAACTCGATACTCTTTGTGAGTAATGGGTTTGTGCTAAGCGGTAAGAAAAAATCGAGTTACCGAATGCCTAGATTTTCAGTTTTAAACCCTTTCCCAACTTTTTTCGAAACTGCTCAGTAAAGCATCTCTGGACAACTGGGTTGGAAACGTTTTATCAACCGTTGCCAGTATTTCTGTTCAAGACAACAGTCGAACATTTCCAACACTCGCGTTTCCCTATGGTCAATGTGAATCACAGGCTTGGGAAGACAACTTTTCTATAGAACGAGTTTATTGCAACCGTACGAATCATTTGTGATGAAAATGGATATTTTGTACAAAGCAATAGCCGTGAATGTTTTCTTCAAAGCAAATAAAGGCTCGGAAAGGTGGCTTTTCTTGAAATTCAAGAGTATTTAAAGATCAGATGAAGTCGGTAGTATCTGGTTAAGCATTGGAGCTTTTGCCCATGGAGGTCAGGGGCGGTTAAAGTGTGCAAAATAGCTTTTTAACAGATGTTAGTCGCAAAATAATATATAACTAGATCATAGCCTATATCATAGACGTAAATCAAGAAGAATGCAGCAGTGGGTGTCTCGTTACATAAATTATATGCACAAAGTAAGCAGGGTTGCATGCTTGAGCCATTGTCCTTAGTAGAGGCGATGTATGCTGGATAGTAAGAAAGAAAGTCTGTTGGAAAGATAAAAGGAAAGAGTATAGAAGAACGTACCTTTGCAAATAATTAAAAAGCACAAAATTATGAAATGTTAACAATAGCTAAAATTGCCAGAGCGGCTTCTATCTGCAAATGCTTCTGTTTTGAAATGAATATGGTTTATTTTTCCTTCTATTTGGATTTTATATCATGTTTTATGAGCCAAGAGGACCATTGGAATGAACATGAATAGGTAAATGGATGTATAAGAATTAGCTTTGGGGTCAAAATACATTTTAGAAATAAAAACGAACCCCTATTCATTGTCTACGTAATTCTATTTCATTTTCTTAAACTAACCTAAATGGGACATGACTGGTCACTGCAGGAATCAGCCTTTGCTCAATGAAGTTTCATTGTAGATCTGGCTCTGAAATTCTGTCCCTGCTTCCTCACATTAGTACCACTGGTGATGGAAAGAGGATGTTCAAAGCATGCCCATTGGCTGTGTATATGCATGGAAATCTCAATTCTTTTCAAATGTCATTGACATCATCTGAACTATTGCCTCAATCTAACTTTTATCCCAGACTTCCCCAAACCACTGATCTTTTTATGAGTGGGACTCTTATCAAGTCTTCCCTTCATTGTTTACAAAATTCCTAATATAATTTAAAATAATATTCAAAATCATTTCAAAAAGGAAGCCATGAATTGTCAGCTGTGAATCCAGGTAGAGGCTAAACTCGATTGCAGACCTGTCCATATAGCCCCTTTTGTCTGTATTGTTGAACATTGTAGAGCCAATTATGTCAAGCTTTCCTGACCCTAAAGCAAAACATATTGCTAAGGTGGTGATTGCTCCTTTGCTATTTTTATTCAAGTTTTACTCTAGCCACGAAGGGGATCATAATGATGCTCTTACTTATTATTATAGTTTTTGCTTTTGGCAGTCAAGTTTCTTTTCAAACTTATAACGGTTGAAATTTACTGTTATGATTTCTATCTTTTCCACACACATACTTTAACTGGAGCAAAATACATTTTTCTGTTATGTTCATATCTGTCATTCATTTATGTCAACTACTTTTTCTTTATCATTTGCCCTGTTGCACCCAGGCTCTGTAATGATTCTCGTTTATATTTCATTCATCAAATTAAGTGTATTCGTAATTTTATACAAAATTTAATGATGGGCGTTTAATTTAATGATGGGCGTTTAATTAATGATAACATGAACATAGCAATTTCCAACAGTGAAGAGGCTTTGCTCTTACAAATATCACTGGACCCCTGAAATCTCTCTCATAAGGCAGTCAATTGCCCCCGTCGATCTGCCCCTGGAGTTACTGCTTCTTAGTATATGCTGAATGCCTAAAGTTGAAACAGTGGCCTCCATGTCGTTAAATGATGGAGAGAGGTTATATTAAAACGGGGCCCTTTGAGTGTGGACGACCTTGATTTTGGCATCCGAGTTTGGCTAAGGGTGACTTTGCTTACCATTGTGGGACATAAAAAGAGAGCCATTTGACTGCACCAGCAATGCCGTGAGCGAAAGACTTCACTGAAACGGTGTTACAACAAACTACATCACAATGTGGCACAGTTTGAACTGTAATAACTCAAAATTGATATATTGTTCATAAGTACTCTAAGCTATTTCAAATTTGTTCATTTGTTATTACAAATCTTTTGTTCAGCACTGCCTTCATGTTACTACTTTCTCTCGGTGGCCGGCAATGGACGTCTAAACAGCAAAATATGTGGCTCTAGAAAAAAATTAAAACTCTTCAAATGAAATGCTCAAAGGCTATCTAAAGGAAAGTCCTTATTTATGCTTTTTGAAGTTTCTGAACAATAAATTCATTTGATGGTAAATAATTTTTGATTTTCTTTGATGAAACTGCTACCTGCTGCCTGCGCTGAGGTCCAGCAAGCGCTCCCCGCAGTCTTGGGCAAAATCAAGCTAAATACATTGTGACAACTGAAGATGGCCAGTTGTTGAGGGTATTTTGTAATAGTCTCTTGAATCAACGATGACATTAAAAAGTATAAGTGCTGAAATATTCACGCTGATGTCCTTATCGTTGAAGTATTGTTGCCAAAAAGGCCACTTTGTGAAAAGGCCTACCTGGATCGTGAAGAAGGTAATGGATCCAGCCTCTGGATTGTTGAACGCCGATGCTTCTCCATTCGAATTCACTCAAGAGCCGTCCCTTGGGGATCGCCTTTCGCACCTCTGAAGACACGATGACATGCCTCGGGAAGATGATATTGACATGAGATGGCGGGAATCCCGGACAGTTGCTGAAAACGCTGTCTCTTAGCAACAATGCGTATGAATACAGCCTCAGAGGAATAATGGTGCGGCGAACAATTTCAGCAGTAATCAAGTCACTCAAACGAAGAGACATCCTTTTTATGGAGATAGCTGAGATACCATGACATTACAGAATGTGAACAGTACTAGAAATGATTCTCTTGAAAATTTAGTTAGATCTCCACGATGTATTTGTGCCACGATGTATCTGATCAAATCAAGCAAATATAGTCCCATATATAAAACCGCTTATGTACATATGCCTCGTATTTGAATTATCTTATGTGGCCGTAAGAGCCTTTTTCCCAAATTTTTCAAGAAGGCTAGAAAATACGCTAGCATACAAAATGTCAATAGAAAAAATGAGGAGTGTAGATAGCTGCAGGTAACTTTTTTAGTGAAATATTCTCCCTTTTGACCTCAGCAAGCAATGTGAAATGGGGGTAAGAACCATTCATAGGCTATGTTTGAGTGCTTCGTAGGGCATTATATCAAGCAAGGCAAGTGGTGCGCTCTCCAGAAAAAGGCAAATCAAAACAAAAGCAAACCGGGCTGAGGAGCCAAGTCGTGAAGAGGCCTCAAGAACTGTCATGGTTACATGCGAGCACCTACCTGTATTCGAAAAAGTCGTCATTGTACTTATCTGAGTAGTAAAAATGTGACATTTTGAGAATATTGCAAGTCCTGTTGATGACTGAACGTGTTATGTGGAGATCCTTGGCCAATTAATTAACTATTTGCCACTTCAGCGATGCTGCTAAGGTGACCCCGTAGGCGCATCAAATTCATTGCGCAACACTGCCTCAACTCCAAATCTCAACGGAATTCCAATGAATGGAAGTTTTTGTGGAATGGTCGTACCACGTGAAGCTACGAAGCCCAAGACGCAAAAGTCAAGTGCGTATCGTTTTGGATAAAAGTTCCATTCTGTTTGGTGAGTTGCCTTTCAACTTGGAAGAAATCAGTAAACACACAGACGAAAATGCCTTCCGATATGGGAGTTAGCTGAATTGTTGAACTGTGAACGCCTCAGAAAAGAAATCGAATGTGAAAAACCCAGGGAGTTTTGGCTAGTTTTCCCTTGGAGGAAAATAGAGAGGAATGATTGAGTAGCTTGCTTCATTGAATCGAGACAAGAGCTGGACATTTAAGCGAAGGGATTCAATCCCATCTGCGCCGCTTTATTAGAGCCAATGAACCACCTGGTATTCTTTAGTTGCCACTGTTTCGGACATTAGTTTGCCTGCCACTTTTCATTGGATACTTCCCAGAAGGAGTGAAATCACGAAAAGTAAAGTGATGGAACAGGCGCTCTTACTGATTGCCTTTCTCGTCATTAATACGTCATCCTCATCGCAAATAACGAAACTAGGGGTTGCTATTCGACAGGGGCGGTTAGTTCAGCAGGGGCATTTATTTTACCCATACCATTTGAGAGAGAAAGTTTTTTTGCAGCGTTTACTATATGTCAGTTTCTTTAGCCTCTTTATGGTCTCGAGCAACCATTAGAAAGCCAGGCCTTGCCAGGACTGACGAAACAGGGGAAGGGGGGCATGGACCCCATATTTTGTAGAGCAAAATGTTTCTAGAGCCAAGAACAAAGAAATAGAAAAGGGCGATTAGTAGAAAGGAAGGATGTCTATATTCGGTTATTTGTTTTCCTAAAGAGGCCCTGGCTATGAATTAATTATTGAAATATTTGGAAGGCGTCAAATTTGAAGTTGGTAAAATATATGAGTCAGAGTTGAGGTCAAACGTGACACCTATCAAATTTGAGACCAAAAGTGCCATGTTGCGTTTAACTTTTCAAAAGAACTGAGTATCTATCTCGACAATGTCAATAACTACGAAGGGTCTAAGGCTACAAATAATGACTTGGTAACGGTAACTTTGTTAAATTTGACGTCTTAACCTTTGTCTCGTTTGTGCTTTGAAAAAAAGGCCTTGTTTGGCGTCTTTAACCGGTTTTCATGTTTTCTTTGAACCAATCATACACATTCCCAGCATAGGACTACTTTGCATCTACATTGCACTTTGGCAGCAATGTCTGGTAGGGAAGTAGCACTTGAAACTGCAGAAACCCCCAGAGGAGGAGGACTTGGTAGTTCAAGTTGACGCACCATTGCAAAATGTTGGGAAACCCTTAACGGTAGTAGCTTTAGCAAGAGCGGTAGAATTCTGTTTTATTCCTGCTAATCATGCATTCAACCTTTACAGGCATGCAAATGCTGCTTTGCGTGCCCTTGGCTGGCCATATAGACATAGCAGTGTGGTGTTTAGCACAGTACACAATGGCGATTAATAGAGTAAAGGATAGGTGCTGCATTGTTATTGATTCGCCCTCTCCTCTAGCTTCTAAATTATTGCCCTCGCCAATTATCAAAAGAAAGAACCTGAAACTAAGCAGTGTAATTTATGTGCTTACTAAGTGACAATACCAAGAGTAAGTCCACTACAGCCCTTTAGTTAAGGGTTTTGAGATTAATCAGTATTACTCTAGAAGTAGGGGTATGATTGACAGAACTTTCTCTTAGCGTGATCGAATGACAATATTGTCAGTGGTCAATCATTGATCGGGAATTGTTTGCGATCTGTTCTTTCAGCTTGTATAATGTAGGGAGAGCTAGTAGCTGGTTGATTTCTGTCAGAATCATACTAGCAAAAGTTGGATTCACTGAACTTTCTTAAAACTGGCAAATCAGGCTATGCAAACCGTATCAATGTTTACAGTCTAAAGTAAATTTAAAGTAAATTCAAATTTTTCCTACCCTTAGATGTATTAATTTGGATAATTCAGGACCTTTAATTATGCAATAGGTTTGTCACCTTGAACTTCAAAGTTCTGGGTTAAGGGTTTGGTGAAGATAATACAATCTTGCCAAAGTTGCGATTAGTTCAGAAGAGGTTTTAGTGACAGTAATTTTGATACCACAACCGAAGCATTTTTCAAGCAAATCATGGAAACCATGTTGGCGTGGCATTGAGTTTGTCAATAATCACCAGACTTTTCTTTTGCGTTAACCCTAGTCAGCGAGTTCTTAGCGCTTTACTCCATTTTTTAGCACAACAGAAGATGAAAACAGAGGCGACGCTTAGAACTTTTACCAGCATTCTATTAAGTGTATTTGATATTAATATTTCCATTGAAATAATATGACATATTATTCATAACATATGTTTAATTAGCGCTGTATTAGGCCTTGCATTCACTGAAAGCAAATAGAGTAATAAGAATTTGAAACACAGTATGTAGTCTCCTTTGTTTAAACAATGCATGTGGATTAAGTGTAACCAAAGTAATTTCTTGCTTCTTTTAAAGAGTCCTTTGTGCCAACGTCTTTTAAAGAAGCGAAGAGATCCATCCAATTCAATGAAGCATTGCTCTGCAGTGCAACAACGAAGGGAACACACGTGTCTCGTGTATTAACGAGGCCTGCTTTGAAACGCTGCACAGGAGCTCAGTCGACCACGTCGCAGGAGGAGCTCTTCAATTCAGCATCATCGTATTCATCGCTATCGTCCTCGTCTTCTTCGAGGAAGATTGGCTCCATCACCCGGTCACGTTTGGCTTTATTGAAAAAAGATACAGTGGTTTTATTGAGATACGGTGGTTTTATTGATTGACAAAGATATTGAAAGCATTTTGAGATCAAGAGAACCCAAATGGCTCTTAAAGTACACACGTGGTGGCACTCCGCGGGATTAAAACTTGTAGCTGTTACAACCATTGTTCAAGGTTGCTCAACAAGACCAGTATTACGTTAAATTCAAATGCAAATCACCTATGCTGAAGAACCATTGCAACTGGATGAAACTGCTACACCCTCTACAGATGTTGTAAAAGGATTATTTTTTGAGAACGTTGACATTTCTTTATAACCTCTTTTTTCTTATCAAGAGCTGCGAGTTATTCCAATAAAGGGCTTAACGAATTCTGAGCCGTTATACCTAAAACTATTCCATTAATGTGGAATCTTCGTTTCAGTTAATAAAGAAATTCTTAACAAATTAGTCACTTACCTGGAGCGGCCTTTCTCCTTAGTTGTCCTGAGAAAAGAAGGGATAAACGATTATCAATCAGGTGATATGTGACTTTGAGTAAATAAGAAATGTGACGGCAATTTAGCACTAAAGGCTTCATCACTGGTCAAATGAAACTTCACTGGAAATAAATCTGTTGTTAGGGGGATTGTGCTGTGCTTGGTTCACTCTAATGTGCAGTAAAGTGACATTGCAACAGTCAAGTTGCGCAAACATAGCAAAGTCCAAAGATAGAGGCAATGCATGAGTTTGTCTTTTCATGCTCAACTAAGATTCCTTTCATGCTGCCACATTTGCTATAGCAAACTATTTCAGTCTTCGATTATCGCCGCAACTCCACAATCTATCGACCAAAATGTCTGTCGATTTTTCTCCTCAAATTGCATTCTTGCATAGCACACTACCTTGTTTGCAATTGTACCAATGTTTTCTTACCTTAGGAATTATAGAGATGCACGAAGCACGAAACATGTTTGGTCACAATGTTCTAATGCCTAAGGCGAACGAGTAATTCAATAGTGCACTAAGCTCACCTCGGGCAGCAAAAACTTCCACTTCGCAAAGTGTAAGCCACTCTTGAACTCTCAAGGCAACGTATACGAATCTGCCGGTCTTGGGGGTAATGCAACGAATCATCTTTGTTTTACCTTGTCCTACAGCGGCAGGGTGGAAGGCGCACCTTGAATGCAAAATATGGGCAATCAACAAAACTGAAGTTGAAGTTGAAGGGATATGATGCTTAATTTTCAGGGGTTTTCATAAAGCCAAATAACTGTTTTCAGCGTCCAAACGCTCACATCATACCAAGTGGCTTAGAATATTTACATAAACTGGCAAAAACGCGTTTGTTACAAAATATCTCAGTGACAGGTATGAAATGGCCTAGGGCGAATGCCCGATACTCACAGTGCATTGGCATTTGGGTTGCCATCGGCATTTCCAACTTTGATTTCGATCTGCCTCAATCTTTTTCCACAGCAGTCACCTCTGTTTGTGAGACTGACTTTGTAAACCCGTTTCTGGGCTCCTAGATCCACTCTCCACCATGGTTTTTTGTCCCGGTTTGTGTGGGTGCATGACTTTCCATTCCATTGCGAGTTCTTATTTCCATCTACAGCTCTTGCGGATAAGCCACCGGCTCCTGTTGACGACTGTTTCGTTGGTTTGCCACGAGCGATGTTACCTTCATCAAAGATTAGATCACAGATAAGACCTACCAGCTCATTGGTGGTGTTCAACTCGTGGCAATAAGCAGAGCAAGTAACAACGATAAGTGTTGCAAAAGGCGTCTTCTTCAAGCCGCTAATTAGAATCAAAGAATCTTACCCGTTAGCCGAGGTGGAAGGCGGATTGCTGGTCGACCTGAAAATCAATGCGCAAATCATTTTCATGGGACTCTTTGTTTTTCAGTGATATTCTAAGGTTTTATGAAAAATGAGAACAGAAATGAAATACATTACCAATACATTAGCTGTTATAAACCTTTGGGTGTTTAAGAGTATTAAAGTATTTTCGATTCGAGCTATTATCAAAACACTAAGCCAACAACATCATTCAGGTCTCAAAATGGCTTTATCTGTACGCAAATTACTCGAACATGAGAAAAATTCCCTTCGGCGAAAGTATGCACGCTCAGTAAAAACTGTTTTAATTTGAACACAGGGACGTACTTGCAAGAGAAGCTTGCTTCAAGAAGAGACTTTACTTTGAGTGGCTCAAGCGGAAGAGAATTCAACTTTCTTTTCTTACCTGCTCGCTTTTGCGTGAACACTTGGAATTCGGCAAGTGCTAAGGCGACCTTTTGCTTTCCTCTCAAGAGAACGTAAACAAAGCGGCCGCTTCGCGGTGCGTTGCACCTCAAGGTGACAGTTCGGCCGAATGGCAGCGCTCCTCTAGTGGTGCACCTGGGGGATATCGAAATTAATGAGTTTTCAGGCGTCGCATGATTCTGCTGCATAACGAAATACTCTGAATTTAAACAAGCATACATGCAAAATCGCGCGTAGGTGCAGTACCTTTTGCAAGATATGACAAATGCCTGTGGAATCAAATGCTTGTGTAGAATATGAAAGCAGCACTGGTAACAAAACCAACTAGAAAGAGAGTAGGAGAACAGGCGCAAGGCAGAGACAGCCAACTGACCGAATGCAAACTGACTGACTTACAGTGGATTGGCGACTGGATTGTTGTCCACATTGCCAACACGGATCTGAACGGAGCGCAACATCGCTGGGCAAGGGGTCTTCTTGTTCAGTCTGCTGCACCTGCCCATGGTGGTCAACTTGATGACCCTCACTGTTCCTGGTTTACCGATGTTCACCCTCCACCACGGACTAACTTGGAATTTCGTCAGAGCAAAGCTTTTTGCTTTCCACGCGCTATTTGCATTTCCATCAACGGCTCGTGATGACAGACCTCCGAAGTTAGTGGATGACTGCTTGGTAGGCTTTCCTCTGGCGACATTTCCTATGAAATTATGGGTTTTGATCGTGGTGAAGAAACAGATCAACTAATGTGTAGAAAGGCTAGAAAGTTAAGCAGCTGGGATCAAAAACATTGCTTCAGAATAGAGCAGAGAAATGGGAATTTTTCCAACACCGTGGATGCCTTTCCTCAGAGAACATGCTGCGCAAACCTAAAACTTCAAACAACCAAATCTAAAAACATATGGGTAGGTGTCACATTTGCTAATAGGGCAGTTTCTGCTAAGTTAGATTTGTTTTCCCTTCCCACTGTTTAATCTGTCTCATAGAATGAACAAATGTTGACTGGAAAGGTGAAGAGACGTTTAAGAGTAATGGACTTTCCGTGGACGTTCGGCCCTTTTGTCATTAACATAGTACAACATGGCACAGTTATGGACCTTGGCACAGTAATGGGTCCTGGCACAGTAATGGACCCTGGCACAGTAATGGACCCTGGCACAGTAATGGACCCTGGTACATTATCCATCAAGTTCAAGATCAGCCGATCATTCTTCTTACGACTTGCTTTCCAGCAAACTGCGTAGCCCTACTAACGAATATTGAACATCCAAAATAAAAATCACAACACAGGGTCTACTTTTCAGTCATGTCAGTTTTTTATACTCATTGCTAGAAGGTGAAACTTTCAGCTCAAACCAGAAAGCAGAATGTAAGAAACTAGTGAGCAAAGCCAGCTTACCACTGAGTCCTGGGAAGGGCCGTGCTTTCAATGGCCGGAATGGTAGTGGCTTAAGCATTGGTCTAGGCATAGGTGGTGGTCTGATAAGCTTTGGTGGACGCATGGCCGGCAACTTTGGTCTTGCTAATGGATTTGCCATTCCAATTACTCGAGCTGAAATTCAATGACTTCAAGTTTTATATTTACTCTCGTGGTATGCAGCATTCTTCTAAAGCTGCGAGTCTTTTAAATTGCATAATGCTAGCAAAATAAACAGGCATGGTGTTCTTATGAATTTTGCTAATTAGCAAACGTGATTCATTTAATGTAAGTTAAGCTCAGTCTTGATATCAGCATCAATCTGCATCAATGTTTTCATCCGCATCAAAATGTATCTACTTTGTGTTCCAGATTGGGGAGCATTAAAATCTCACTTTGC
Source organism: Nemopilema nomurai (assembly GCA_003864495.1). NCBI lineage: Eukaryota > Metazoa > Cnidaria > Scyphozoa > Rhizostomeae > Rhizostomatidae > Nemopilema > Nemopilema nomurai. Next base: position 4,096,119 of record ML133383.1, on the reverse strand, counting down.
TGCAATCTACAAAAATAGTTCGACAGGCGACTTCTGAAAGAAGGAGAAATCTTTCAGAAGCATAAGATTGCAAATGTATAATCTTCCAATCAAAAGCTATACAGGCAAACAATTATTGTAAAAACAGAAAAAGAGGAACACTTACGCATAACAACTTTAAACGGCAGTGCTGAAAGAAGATCAAGTGAGAGACATTGTCAGTGGCGCAATTTGAAAATAGAAGAAGATGCATAGCATTCGATCAATGTCAGCTCCCACAGCAGAAAGCTAGCTATTATGTCGTTCCTGTCTTCAAGATGGTGCATTAAATTTGATAATCAGAAAGATTTTAATAATTCAATTGTCAGTATTTTTTATGATTCTAGTGAAGTTAGAAATCCATCTTGAAGACTTACATATGGACTCAGAAATAACGGATGGTCCCTTTCCTATTCTCCTTGTAATTTGCTTCTTCCATGTAAAAGTGCCAACACCTTTGAACCCAATCATTGCCATGGATCCTCTCAGTCCCATTTTCAGATTTCCTTTTCCTCCAATGCTTTTCTAAAAACGTTTGAAAATATGCAAGAATACCATTTGCAATAGAATGTTAAGCCCTTAGATAATCCCCTAGTATCTTCATCAAATCTATCCTTGTCTTATTCGCTTCTCTGTAAATTCTCTCTCATTACTTTGCTTTGCAAGGACTGTCTTACTTGGACGTAGACTTTTTTTTAGCCCTCAGCAGAAAGGGACGATTTAACTTACCAGGGCTAAAATTGCGTCATTTGCTAGCCGTGCGTCGTACGAATCCATTGTTGAAATTGCGATGATTGAGTTGCTAGGTAGCCGCTTGATCAAGTTAGCAAGACGTGCCGAGGCCCTGGGATCTCCAAAGGTGTCGAAGTTCTTTCTCCTTCGGATGACCTTTCCGCTTGGATACCTGACTACAACTACATTGATTCCTCGTTTGTTGGCACTAAGCTCTTTGCCATTCACTTTAATCGAACCAACTGCATCCCCACATCTTCCTTTAGCCGGAGGATCGTTGCATCCCATGGAGTTTATGTCAATCTTCAATGCTGCAATTAGGTATTGCTAAACTTAAGTGGAAATATTCAAATCTGAATTTTATGAATGTCATGATTCAGTAAGAGATTGAAGCAATAGCTTCTATATCAAAAGTGATGCCCGTTGGGTTAGTACGTAAGTCCTTAAGGTACTTCTATGTACATCTTATAAGCTTCAAGCAGCTAAGCAGAATTGTTGTAGACCTATGAAGCTTGGTAGGTTAATGCTAAACGTAACATGGTAGTTACATCGCAAATTTAATGTGGTGAAAATGCTTTAAACCAAAATGTAGCCCATGATTTTAACAAACAGGTGTAAACGGGATCCTCGAAACCCCTCCAAATGCGCCAATACCTTGTTCCTCAAATTTATATTTGAAGATCTTACAGGTTGATAATAAATAGTAATTTACTGTAAAGATTTAAGCGAAATCACAGTAAATACGACTTCCATATGGTAACCCAGGCTTATATATGAAGAAATTTCTCCGACCAAAAAGGTTTGAAAAAGTTCACTAAAAAACCAAATATTCTCTTTCCTTCCCATGTACCAAGTAACTTTTACCGACACACAAGTACGGAATACACAATCTTTACTAGGCCTTATTTCTACTTACGGGGCTTGCTTGGCATTGTTGGCGGCTTTGTGCCGCGGCAGACGTATTTAACCTCCAAATACTTGTATGTTCCTCTGCAAGGATCTCCAAAGGTACGGGTGTTTGCAGCAATCAGGCAAGTTCTTCGGCCCTCGCATTTACGTGTGACGATCCTCATTGACCTGTGAAATACCGGATTATGGCAGTCAGACTTATTGAAGAGAACAGAAGTGATAGAAGACAGATGTATGCTAACTATAGCCCATCTGGAGCTTTGGATGGTGCTGCATCATTCCGTTTGATAATCGCACAGGGTATGACGAAAGTGGCAGACAGCAGTTCTTGACTATCTAGTTGACTTTGACAGAAAGCCAGTAAGCAGCATAAGAGAGCTTAAAGGACTCACTTGAGTGACTTGCAATTAATGCTTCTCATGCTTCGGGATTTGCAAGTGTCTCTGTTTTGCCGTCCGAACATGGCATACGTTATTCCAATTCGCAGTCCCACTGGGCAACGGACAGACAGCATCTTGTTCTCACAGCGTGTTACAGCAAATTCATTGGCAGCTATGTTGGAAAGACATGTCTCTTAGCGGTTTTGCGACGCAAATAACAGAAGATCCATAGTTAGACAGAAAGCAACCAGTCTTTGTTCTGTTACTTAGCAGATTGAATTCTCAAACGATGAAACCTTGCGTAACTGACTTACCTACCTAGCCCTGACTGATATTTTAACTAAATTATATAAAGGTATCTAAATAAGTAAAACAAACAAAAAACAAGGTAAATTCCAAATATTGCCTGTTTACTTAACGATGTAAGATGTCACAGCATTGAAAATCGATCCATATTTTTTGCCTCGACGCCTCTATGGCAATCAATGCAGAGAGCAAGGCAGCCAAAAATCACATTTAAATTCATAAAGGGTGCCATCAACGGGTAAGATAGCGTCACTAAATGGCTCCCAAATATTTCGCTCCTTCGGCTGAATTATGATACTTTCGCAAGGTTCGTCGAAGGTTCTTTGCGCAGGCATTAGTGCTAAGGAGATGTGATGCTTATCAAGTGGCTCTTTCAGAGGTACTAAATCTAACTATTCGTACATCAGCATGTACTTACGTTTCAGTGGTGTTTCCTGAACTTTACGTGTCACTGCAAGGGAGTAAAATTATTTCATTGGTGAACGTGAAAACAAAGCATTGCGTGCATGGCAATAAATGCACAACAGTTTAAAAGCTTCGAAAATTTGTTTGAAACATTCGGCGACGCTGTGGAATTTTCATTCGGACATTTATTCCTATAAAGAAAGAGAAGATTTAAAAAAGGCGACAAGAAAGAGACGAATGTGCTTACTTATCTGAGCATTAATTGTTGAAGGTCCTTTTCCAGGCTTCAAAGACTGCTGTGCGGTCCACGTGACTTTTGTTTTTCCTTTAAAGCCAAGGAGAGCAAAAGAAGACCTCAGCGCTTTCACGAAAGGCTCCTCCGCACCAATGCTATTCTGTATATGCAAAAGTGGGTTATAAGTATATGAATGCAACTTACATAGATCTAGAAATAGTTTCCAAAGACCGCGTTCTACTTAGAAACACGCTAATAAATGTTGAGTCCAATTTAACGAAAGAAATACCAAACAGTGCTAGATCTATGTTGGTCTAAAAACAGTTTCCAAAGAGATTTATTTACTTAGAGTGCCACTAACGAATGTTGAGTCGAATTCATTGGAGAAGAACCTACCAGTGCGGAATAGGCACGTGCATCCATGCTCTGCGTCCAAGCATCTTTGGAGGCAACCATGACCAATCTGTTTGGCCTAATTTGGTCAATAAACTTCACCATTTGCCTGGTTAATGCACGGTTTCCGTAAGTGTCAAAGTTAACTGTTCTCTCGAACAAGCCAGTGGCCAAGTTGTAAACGACAATGTTCAGGCCTCTTCTGCTGATACTTCGCTCAATTCCGTTGACTTTGATCGAACCAAGAGAGCGGCCACAGTCTTTTCCGTTGGCTGGGGGGTCGTTACATCCGCTACCGATGATTTGCACTTTGAGAACTACGAGGAAACGCTCCTGGTGTGAAAAACTAACTTTAGGGATATTTGGAAGGACAGAGAATCCTTTTCACTTCCTAAACAAAGACACGCATCTTTTACATGCTTATATTTTACAATAGATCTAGTAGATCTATTAATGATCTATTCAAGATTCTTAAAAAGTCACTCCTTCAATGTATGAAGCGCAAGAAAACTTACTGCGTCCTTTTCCTGGAGATGGTCTGGGCCCTGCAAGATCGAAGAGTCAGTTTTCAAATAGTTTACGTACAAAATTTTCATTTCACACATTCAATATTTTTAAACTCTAGATAAAAGAGAGTATTTTATGCCAATGAGTTAACATTCTCTATCTTACCATCAAATTTTGGCATAAGGAAAGGGCATCTTATTAAAGTAAGCATGGATTCTTGATTGAAAAATCTGAAAGTTCTCACTTGGCTTTCCCTTCTGGCCAACATTTCCTTGCTTCATTAAGTATTTGCCAATTTTGTTTCCTGGACCAACATCTACGAATGCGAAAAAGAGGATGCTTTTAAACGTTGTCCGGATCGGTGTTCAGACATACGCTACTTCCTATGGCTTGAATTACACAATAAGCTTAGTTGATTAAGAAAATGTTGCTTGGCTTGACTCCCGTGCTGCAAATAAGACGCTTGCTGACACCTTCTTGTTCTTTAATCCTCGCTTGCTGTTTGGATGCACTCAATGAGCACCACATACGTGTTCGTTAACTCCAGGCACCATCAGTGCAACTGACTACAACTGTCGACATTTCGCAACTATAAAGGCAAAGAAATATATTGCACTTGATGCTTACTTCGCAGCAGCCAGAACTGCAGTCCCATTAAAGTGCCTGGAAGTTGTGAAGGCGCACACATTGAGAATGAGTTACGGTCATTTGCTGCCAGGCCTTGAACTTGGCCCATATTGATGTTGCTGCCAATGCCAATAGAAAAGACTTTGACGCCGGAAACCTTGAGGTTTCTGATTGAGCCGAACAAGCCATTGACGTTGCCGGTAAGTGGCGATTGGTTGAGCATGAAGAGGACAGACCGGCCTTTGCGGTTCGTACTCAACAGCTTTTGGGCAAATGCAAGGGCGGGTCCGATGTTTGGTGATCCAGGGTCCGGTCTCATCTTTTGGATTGCAAGACGCAGCTCTACGGGACAGATGATCTACGGAGAAATGAGTAGTGCTGCTAGTTAGTACAAGATATCACATGCCAAAAGGGAGCTGAGATTCGCAAGTTTAATCCCAACTCTACAAGTGGAAAGCGATAAATTTCCAATGCAATCAGATAATGTAATTCACCAATAGTTCCTGTACTTGAACAGGTAAACTCGAAATTCAAATCGCCTTTGCTACAAATCCCTACAGGTGTATTTTCGCTTTTATAATGAAGATACCTTCTTATCTTGCAGAATGATTTGTGTTGGTGTCTTCCCAAACTGCACGATGGTATAACTCGTTCCCCTATCGTTAAACATTCTGCCTATGTTGAATATGTAATGCTTGATCAATTCAAAGTTGTTTGGTGCGTTCCCGTCTACAACGAAGACGACCCTTGCGGGCGCAATACCTAAAATAAGAAGAATATATGAATATAGCATTGAATACTGGCAAATCTGTATGAAATGATCAAGAAAATAGCAGTGAGACTGGCTTTGGAAAAGCTTTCAGTATCTTCTAAAGGCTCATTTATCGTATTGGTGATAACGTGGAAATGATTGCAGAAAATGATGCACCCAATACTTACTGTTGTATGCGAAGTTGTTGATCGCCTTTTCCCAGTTCCATTGTGTTGGAAGCTTGGCAAGTAACTCCGTTGGGATTTTGATTACTGTAAGAATAGTTTGTTTGGTTATAAACTCAGAGACGGTTAATGCTGCTTATTAGAGAGATATTTTCCTTTCTTCAAAAGTCCCCTGCATTTAATGTATAATCAATATAAGATTTTTTTGAGGGCAGGAACGTAATCCTTTTGGGTGGAGGAAAACATGGTCTTAGCATTGTAGACCACACGAAGATTCACAGCTGAATAGCGGAAATTGATGGCTTTTTTATTTGATTTTCAAATTTTAACAAAACGTCACCAATCCAAGGCACTTTTCAAGTCCAAAATGCTTGTCAGAGATGAAACTGGCAACTTTTTGTTTGAAACACTTCGAGATGACATCATCAGGATTTCCAAGATCTTTTAGGTTTCCAGAACAAGGATGTAATTTTTGCAGGCTAATGAAGTCTGTCGCTATATTCTCAGGTAAACTATTAATTTACATCTCTAAAATCACCCATGGTGTGGCTGAAAGTAGCTATAAATATCAACCTCAACAAGCTTTTGACAAAATATTCATTTGAGAAAGTTTGTACAGGACTTTTCGTTTGAATAAGGCATTCTACCTGCAGCCAGGAACATTTGAGTTGCCTCAACTGGTCACTTTTTCTAATTAGTTAAACTTAGGCCCTTACTGCAAACCTAAAGTGTTAATAAGAATAAACAACGCACCCTGAATTCCTCCAGTGATTGGGTCATCCGTGTCACCATCTCCACCAATTACTACTGGGTCAACACGCCCAGTATTCTCTCCATTGTTCTCCGTATTTGGGTTTATTATTCCTCCTGCTGAATTCGTTCCAGTGTTGCCACTGATTTTATCACCCCCCTTTTCCTTTTCTTTTTCTCCAACACCTGGCTCTTTTTCACCCGGCTTCACCTTCTCTGGTGGCTTGTTATTCTCCGGCACAACTTCGGGCTCTTTGCCTCCACCTGGAGTTTTGCCGGGGGGCGTCCCGCCGCCGCCACCACCTCCACCGCCACCAGGTTGGCCTGGTTTCCCTGGAGTAGTTGGTTTTGTGGTCTCAGGGCCAACAACGTTCGGTTTCTCCTACAAATAAAACAATTCCAGAAGATGATAGAGAATTTCTGTACTTCTGGCCTTAACAAGATTATCGATTTCTAGAAGGTAGCTGACGGAATGCTGCATTTGCTGACGTTGCACACTCTGAGTAGTGTCGGACAGAAATTGCTCAATTATGCTTAAATCGCATTTCTGCTGTTTTTATATAGCTTCTATAATCTATAATTTATATAGCTTCTATAAGCTGGGGTTGCTGTGGTCTATTTTTGTAAGTCTTCCCTTACAAGGTTGCCAAATCATTGGTTTCCAAGTTGGCTCTGCCTTCGCATGCAAACCTGTCACTTACCCCTTCTTTTCCACCAGTGGTGCCTGGTCCCCCATCTCCCCCGGATGGCTTTGTTGGTGGTTTTGGCTTCACGACCGGCTTTGTAGGTCCAACTGGCTTGATGTTTGTTCCAGATGCTCCACCCCCGGCGCCAGTGTCAGTTCCCCCACTGCTGTCCGGCTTGTCCCCAGTCGCCCCGCCTCTTCCGCCTTCTCCAGAGTCGGGTGTGGACGGCCCCCCTGGCTTGCCTGGATCCGGTTTACCACACCCTTCATTGGGAATGCTGGTTTTTGAGGTCTGATCCTTGACCTCTTTACCACCAATTCCACTGTTGTCAGGATTCACTTGTTTATCAGGGGGAGGCCCGTTCACAGCTATCAAGTATCAATGGCATCAAGTTAGTAAAAACCCTTAACTTAATTGTAATCTCTTATTCACCTTTGTGAGTTCTATGTCTCGTCACCATCTATCAAATCGTCATTCTATGCGTAGCAAATGTTATACAAAATTCTCATCATCCATATGGGCATTAAAAAGCATAAAATGTAGTATTATCATGTAGTATTACATCCATATAGCTTTACAGCATAAAATATAATTGTCTTTTTCAACATTTCTGTTAATAAGAGAAAAGGAGCCAAAAAGAATAGCGCTTATGGTCAAGAATGACAGGGGAAGCTCTAATCTTCAATCTTTAAATAATGGTCCCAAGCTCTAATTTCAATTCTAGATATTATAAAACTTTATTTTAAACCAAATTCATTAGCATATGAATATAACTGAAGATAAATACGTTTGCTTTTTACTTAAGAAAGCCAACAGCTACTTACGTATTGTGAGCACATACTGGATTCGTAAGACGATTGCCGGCAACTTGGAAAATGGCGACTGCATTGCAGAATCACCAGTAGTTGCAATAGTTTTGATGTCTTCCCTTGGAGTGTCTCCAATTCCTACGATTTCAATTGATTCTCACCAGGAAATGTTCTAAACGTTTACCGAGATTTTCAAAGGTAAGTCATGCAGAAAAAGAATATATCATAAACCTAAGGTACAAAGTAGCATGTTTAATGTATGCAAGCTTGGCCTACAACTCACAATAAAACATGTGTAGAGGATGGAATTCCGAAAAGAGCAAAGACCCAGCACAAGAATCAAACACATTTGCAACTGGGTGAGAGAGAGACCCTTTAGCATTCGACTGAAAAGATCTCGAACGACTGAACCCTAAATAAAAAGAACCTAAAGTCAAAATTAACAATATTTGAAAAGATCGTCCCAGGTAAATATTCTGATAATATTCTGTCTCCTAAAGTGCCTTACCGACTGAAACGACGAAAACTCCATTCCCTTTTAGCTTCCTGGATGGAGAAAGGACATTGTCATCAGAGCTGCCTTGCGTGATAACAACAACAACTCTTGGAGTCTGCGGTTTAATCCTGCGAATTATTGCCTGTTGTACGAATCGGAGAGCGAGGCCAACATTGGTCTTCTTGTCCTTAGCCGGCTTCAGTCTCTTCATGATGTTTTGGATCTGTCTGATTCTAGGAAGTGGCCTGGACCGGAAAATTATACGTGGTCTTCTTCCAAACGCAACCAGGGTCAGCCTTACTTGACCAATCTTGAACAAGCGAATTATGTTGTAGATAAACTTTCTGGTGACGTCAAAGTTTGTATCATCTGTTGTGTCAACGACAAAGATCAGTTCAGCTGGCTTCAAACCTGAAAGAAAAGACAGGCGGAGTGAGAAACTCTTGCTGTGACGAGTCATTCAATGTTTCCCTGCTCTGGATCAAAACAACCCCTCCCACTTTCAAGTGAACTCTAGCCACTTGACAATACCTGTTCAGCACATGGTATCTTGCTGACTGCTCCAAATCAGAACTGTTACTATGGATTTACTTCTTTTCCTTATCATGAATTTGACGAATATGTAAATGCTTTCAAGGAAAATCCTTTCTTCTTAAAAAGAGATACTCAGTTGATTGAGATTCCAAAATTTTCCTTCTCCGTCTTACAGAAGACTTTCTTTTCTAGCTAAGCATCTTCTAAAGAATTTAAAAACAAAAACACTCACTCTGATAGACGATTCCCTTTGTGATCTTGTCCCAGTCCCAGATCGATCTGATCTTTTCAATGTCCTTGCTTCCTTGTGGACCAATTGAGGGATCTGGAAGTGAGAAATTTTCGATGTAACGGCTAATTATGGACCAAGAATGAAAGGTACGTGAAGCAAGAAACTGACGCTCATTAAACGCAATTCGTTAACGTAGATTTGCAATGATGCAATTGGATTAGGGAGAGTGGCTGTACCTGTGGGAGGAGGCATCGGGGGGTCGATGATTGGGGTTGGCGATGGCTTTGGCTGGGTGCCAGTGTCTTTTATTGGTGCGACTGTAATACCTGCCAAGAAAAGAGACAATTAAAAGGATTTGAAAAAAGCATGCTGGAGAGTAGCTTCTGATTAACAGTCTGTTTAGCTTTCTTCTGATTCACTTTTATTTACTGCCGGATTGCTGTAGCATCTCACCTTTTACCAACGTGATGCGCACTTTAGTGACCACCTTTGGCAGATTTTGCCATTTGTCAACATAGCCGGGCTCGGCGAAAGGCTTCAGGTCGATCGGTTTTACTGCCGGGAAGATACCAACAGCCTGGATGTTTGTACCAGCCTTCTTGAGGCCGGTGGTGGATGCGGTGATCTCAGCTGGCGTATCTTGCGGTCGGTCTGTTAAGAACACAATCGTGACTTTTTTGCCTGCTTTGGGTGCTGTTGCAAACAGCTTTGTGGCAGCATTTACAGCTGGGGCAACCTTCCTTCCTGGAATTCCGCGATACCTATTTGGGTCGATTGAGGCCGGTCAAAGACATATTTAGACTGAGATAAAATTACAATAGCTGCGTCACACATGCAGTTGAAATACCAAATCTTAAGTCATGATAGTAACAATATATGGTCCTAAAAGTGCATTGTGGTGTATTAGCAACGTGATTGAAGGTACTTGGTGTGTATGCGACTAGAAGCAAAAGGAACGAAGATCAGTGGCTATTACAGATAGTATTGTGTCTCCTGCAGAATTTGGCATAAGTTCATTTGAGAAAGTTGAACAACGAGCGACTCACGACAAAGAGGAGCAGGCTGTCTTAAGTGGACCTAGGCCCATGTAGTTCTTCCAAGTGGCAAAACGCAGGTCAACGGATCCCCCAAACAGCACAAAGGCAATGTTTGAATCGACTCCAAACAGACGCAAAATGTTGTAAGCAAATCTTTGGACGATGTTGAAGTATTTAGTGTTGCTTCCGTCTATCACAGCGACAATGTTGACAGTCTCAAGACCTAAAGTAAGTCAAGAAATAAATACCCATCTTTTATTGTTTGAATTAGCAACTCCGGAACTGAAAGAGGCTCATCGTGTTAATCTGGTTTTTTGTAGGGCTTTTTTATTCAAAATATTATTAGTATGATGCAAAGATGCTTTAGAAGAGAAGGGGTATCACAAAGTTATGGCAGTTTCACAACGTAGAAAGATGAGCGTAGTCATTTCTAATCCATAATTTTCTTACATCTTTCGTTACTCAAATAAACTCAAGATAAACAGAAAGATATGTTCGACTCGTACCGTACGAAATGAGTTTATTTTTCGGTGTCTTCCAATGCCAGTTGTAAGTTATGTCAATAGGAGAGACTAGAAAAAGATAATGCAACAATTTTAACTTGTGCTTCAACCTGTGAAATCGAAAGGCACGTTAAATGTTTCCAATTGAATGAAGGCAGGAGAAATGAATACAACAAACCCCATGAATACATTGGTGCACTAATTACCTTCAACACGCCCGCTTGAACCACTTGTTGGCGAAGTTTTTCCAACAACTGAAATAGGAGTAAAAAACATTTGACACTTGTCTGACATTATCAAATGGTGGTTTATCAAAGTTAAACTTAAAGAACGTGAAATATGTAAAAAAATTTAAATGAAAGGAGAGAGATTGCAAATCACATGAACTGCAGTAAATGACAATTATTACATACTTTTCTGCAAACTTTCCGTGATACTGGTTGTTGTCTTAAGAAGCCCATCAATTTTGGATGCAAAAATTTCGCCCGACGAGAAAGGAATAAGAGAGATTTCTCTTTGCTTGAATCCTTTGTCTCCAAGATTCAATTTTGGGTTGAAACCTGTCAGACCGACGGCCAATGTCTTGATGCCTGCGAGGAGAATTGAGAAAGTCAACAAGGCACTTGGATTACCACCCGTCCAAGCAAGTTGCCGTTAGAGGCCGCTGGCGGAAAGAGACCTAGTTCAAGGCAAAGTGCAGTCAAAAATAGCACTCCTTTTTAGTGCATGAACAAAGATTCCAATTTGTACAATTGTAATTGCACCATCAACATGGGCTTTGTCTATCTTGCAGAAAACAACTTGATGAGACCTCAGATCAAGTAAAATTTTAGATTAAATGTTGTGAAATCGGGGTCTATACTGGTAGCCAATATGGATGCAGGATTAATGTGAAAAAGGTTAGGTATCATTTGCATTAGCAAACAACCCAATGAAAAATGATTGATTCGTGAAAGTCCAAGATAAGAATGTTATATGTCATGAGAATGGACTTTATATTATTTCAATAGAAATAAGAGCAAGAAATTAATTTTTACAGGAAATGTCTCCTCCAAAAGAGATAGGAGATATCGTCATGTGCAGTGGGTAACCCGATTGCAAAACAAACCTCGTTTTCGAAGATTGGCGGCTGGTGTGACAACGTCATCTGTAGATTTTCCCTTGGTTATCAAAATGAGAATGTTCTGGTTACCGGGAGGGGCAGTGGAAAAGGCATTAAGTGCGGCCTGCAATGCCAGTCCAGTTTTGCGAGCTGGCCTGTTCGACTTGGGAAGCTTTCTAACCAACTGTCTCACTTCGGCGCCATTTCTCAGCTGCACCCACTGAGCGACGCGGTACTGCGCATCCCCGTAGTCCATCAGCGTGACGTAAGTGCCAGAGAGTGAGAAGACTCGAACTATATTGTAGATGAACCTGCGTATGTAGCCGAGGTTCTTTGGGAAGAATCCTTCGACAAGGATGGCAATGTTGGCGCTGCTGACAACTGGAAGAGGAAAGAAGATGTGGTTGATGTCGTACACGTGAATCTAGAAGCAGTGTGCAATTTATGCTGTTTGCAACAACTCGATGAACTGCAATCATTATAATGGATGAAATTAAAGCATGTCTACACCCATATCATTATGATTACATAATGAAGGATCAGCCTCTACTTTTGCTTCATTATAGATTTGCTGATTAATTTCATCCTCATCAAGACGTCTGTCAAAAGATGTTTTTATTAGTTTGGTGAAAAGAAAATTAGCCACCAACGCTACCTCCATACTGGATTCCCTTGTACCTCTTTGGCCAGTCCCAAATCTTCAGAACTGACAAGGTCTCCTTGTTCCCTGAAGTAAATTGTCCAAAACATTTCAGATTATGCGGTTTGTGATATGAGAAAGGATTACTCAAAAAACTTTAACAGTCTCATCATTATTGCCAGTAATAGAGCCTATTGCTTTGAGCCTCATGATAACAAAGAAGTACCAGAATTCCTTCGATGTTATTGCTCAAATCTCAAATATTGGTTACATTTTCAGAATTTTGAACGATCGCGAACGTGACAGAACCAGAAAAAGATACTTCTCTTCGAAGAATTAAAAACAGTGTTTACAAGTCAACTATTCAGATGCCGTTATATTTTGATGATCCATTTCAGCTAAATCATTCCAAATATTTAATTTTCTGCGGTGGTGGAATATTTAAAAGATTAACAGCAACTATAAGTTGTTACCAATTTCACATGCAAAGGACAAGTTTTCATATAAAAACTCACCGACATTGATTGTAATCGCAGATCCTTCACCAGTATCTGTGAAAGAGGCAACGAATTTCAGTTAGTCAAAGTGGTTGGACCGTTGATTGCATTATGTAATCAATGTATTTGTAAATCAATGGATGTAGGTTTAATCTACCAACCTTGCTTGATAATTTCCAGAATGGCTTTGAACCTGTCAGGCGTAACAAATGATTTTTTGCCTCCATAAACAACTAGACTTGGTGTCGTTGCTATCTTCTTCAGTTCATCGACAAATTTCTTTGCTTTTGGGTTGATGCCGTACGCCAAAACCTTAATTTTCTTGGCTCGGAATCTGTCACCTATTGCTTGCATTACCTCTCCATCGCTTGTTGCTCCTGTGCTGATAACAAACAGTATGTTTGGAAGAGAGTTGCGTCTTCTTTGGGTCTCAAACTGCTTTAACAGCTCTGCCATTGCCAGTCCCGTTTTCCTGTATCCACCTCTAACGACGGGGATTGAGTTGATCACACCCTGAAAGCAACAAGTACGACATTAAACTTGCACTCTTTTGTTCGTTGGTGTGTGTAAAAATAAGGTAGCAAGGCGATTTTTAGGTGGGGATCCCCCAGCTGGAAATGATTCTGCTGTGAATTGGGGAGGCGTTCTAAAGAGGACTGGACGTTAAAAAAATGGCCATGGAAATAATTTTAGAAACTTGAAAAGGTTTTTGACTTAACAATTTTGGGAGATTTAATTTCCATGCTGTGACATACCTGTATGGCTGCGGGGCTGTCAAAAGACCTCCAATCACAGACACGGGTCTGCGTTGGGCCATAAGCGTAAATTGTCACCCTGGTACCTTGGAGCTGGAATAGCCGAATATAGTTGAATACAAGCTTCTGGAGGAACTTTCGAGAAACTGGGTTCGAGGTGTCAATCAAGAAGCCAACATTAGCCTTGCCGCAACCTAAAAAGAGAAAAGGATATTCATTAGGGACTCTACATGTCATTATTCTCGAGGTAGTTGCAGTAACCGTGCTTACATTCTCTGTTTTTCAAAGTACCTGTTGCTGGATGGCGTGAGGGCTTGAATGCACTCAAATGTTTTTAGAAGGTCTTTGACAGTGGCAAGCTTTCAACTCAAGAAAATGCTAGAAATGTGGCGAAAACTTTTTGTATACAATACAGTTTACATCTTCCATGAGATGTTGGGTGTCCCTAAAATGTACCATATTTAGGATGGACCGATTCCAGAAGTCGAGGTACATTGTCACCAAAGTATAAACTGAGATTTACCTCCGTATTTGAGACCCTTGACGTATTTATACCAGTTCCACATTGAGTGATACCAAACTGTAGAGAAAACCGTATGGAGCTTTAGTTTCTTATTCCAGATGTTTTGACAAACCTTAAAATTGCAAACAAAATGAACATGTTAGGGGGACCAAGTTAAAGACTTCAATCTGATGCAATTCTGTATTGATACTCTTTGTTCAATAAACTGCACTCCATCTAACACTTTTTGGCTGGCACTCCATCTAACACTTCTTGTAAAGAACGAAGGAGGTGAAGAAATTATACTGCATTGGCATTTGAGACACCATTGAACTTTCAATGACAACTAACCTCCGCCGAATCCATCAAGCCCTGCAAAAGGAAAAGCATGAGTACACTATTGTTGCCCTTGCCATGAATTAACCATTCCTTTTTCGTTGTGAGAATAAGCAAAAATAAGACGAAAAGGAGTCAGCGCAAGAGATGATCATTTCTAGGTAACCTTAGAGTCATTGACTTGCCACTGAACAATGACTTGACAGTTAGCAATGACAGCTGCGCAGACAAATAATGCGCAGAAAAAGACTAGATGCCCTTTGTCTACGGGCGTCCGTTCAGTCCACTAGTAAAACACGGACTGGCTTCACTGCGCTACGAATTCGTCTCTAAAATCTACTTACATCTGACTAAGCGATTTCCCAATCTCATCAAAATAGGCGGTTTGACTCCAAGGGGCGACACCAAGTGAGCATATTCGGTCGCCCTGAAGATCATGCTTGGCTTGGTCATCATTGTCAACTCTTCCAAGATGAGGCGCGTTCCAAATCCAATCACGTACACCTTCACACCGAGGCGCTTGAGGGTCTTGGCCGCCGACTGCAGCTTGTAGATGCAGCCATATGAGCGGCCTCTGGTGAATATGAAGAGCACTTGTTTCTGTCCGGGACTTCTTGCTTTGCTTGCTGCAAACACCCTGGCTGCTTGCTCCATGGCCTCCCCAGTGCGCCGGCTTCGCGTGTTGTCCGCACGCAGCCTACTCATGGCTGCTTGGAGCTGCTGGTCATTCGCAAATCGTTGGAAAGAGCTGACCTGTTAATGAAGCGGACGGCATTCATGTATGAAACAATCACGATTAACATTGGTACACAGGATTGTGCAAGAAGCATTTTTATCGTAGATAGAGGCTGACTGTTGACACAAGGAGCTGAAGCACTACCTGGTTGTAGCCTTTTCCAAATGAGGCAATGGTGAAGAAAGATGATTGGACTGGGAGAATTTTGGCCAGGTTGAAAGACAGTCTTTGCATAATCGGCATGTGCTTGCGGACAGAGGCATCAACAAGGAAGGCGGCATGAGCAGGGGAACTTGCACCTGCAACAACAAACGCAAACAGCCACTTAGAGGCAAAGTCAACTTCTCTGCAAAAGTAAGATCTACACACTTTTTGAGGTCCCATTTCTCTTTTAAATTTTGACTCCTAAACATTCTTTGAAGACACTTTCACCTGGATGATTCTTATGGGCTCTTGGCAAAAAAATTAAAGTAAATGGGTTTTTAGGGACTTTGGAATAGATGGATAGTTTCAGCTTACAAGACGAGTAAGTGAATTAATCATAACTGTACCATTCAGGTATTTACCATTGTTTCAGGTGTTTTGGTGCTAGTTTAAAAGTGACAGCCTCACCTCTCAGTTTGACGAACTGCTTCCAGCTCCAGGAAAGTAACTTGCTGTTCCAATTAGACATTGAGGGTTTCAAAGTCATTGGTGGTCTTCTTCCGGTCAAAAGAAGCTTGTTCTTGATTGGAGCGGCCAGCTTCTTCAACATTGGCCTGCGCTTCCTTTTACGGAACAGTGCCTTTGCAAATCTTGCTGCCTTCGATCCCAACCTTTTCAACCCGCTGAACAGTCCACGTGTGTCGCCAGAAATCATGCCTCGGAATGACCTTACATCAGCTTCTTGTGGCTCTAAAATATGGCATTGACATCAGAGAGCTATTTAAAGCGACTGCAACCGGTTTAGAAGGAATTTCAAAATCAAAAAACCTCTCTTAAAATTGCAAATGTTCTCTTGGAGCAGGTTTTCAATGCAGAGATTATCAACAAGCTGCCTTAATCAATATATGCAATTTAATTTATTGTTTAAGTCAATATCAATATTTTTCTCGTTATCCTATACTAGTAATGAATGTAAAAGCTGGATTTCTCACCACATTCAGCCATTGGCACTTCTTCATCTTCACCAACATCTTCTTCATTATCAAAGAATTCTTCTGGGTTGTCGGTCTCTACCTCTTCAGTATCATCTGTCTGGTCATCTCCGCTTCTTGCTTCAGCCACTGCATCGGTGTCAGAGCCTTCGGAGGTGGTGTCCTCTGGAGACAAGTCAGCGTCTGCTTCCATCTCGCTTTCCCCAGCACCTTCCAATGCAGCATCATCAGTTTCGATATCGTTTGCCTCTTCAACACCTGCATCGTCGACTCCATCACTCATATCATCAGTTTCCTCGGCATCTTCACTTTCTACGCCATCGTCCTGGCTGGTTGAATCTTCGTCTCCTGCCGTCTCATCCACATCGGCATCTGCAGCGTAGTCATTTTCAAGCCCACCGTCATCGCTGCTCTCGTCCGCTGCGCTTTCATCGCTGGCTTCTTCATCAGTTTCAACATCATCTTCTGCTTGAGAGTCAGCATCCACTTCATCTTCAGTACCTACAAAGTCGCTTTCCTCGTCCATTTCTGTAGCATCATCATTAGAGTCAACAGCTTCTTCATTTCCAGCGTCCACCTCTCCTTCAGCCGCAGCTTCAGCATCTGTTGCTGTTGCATCTACATCTGCAGAGTCTTCGTCTTCAAGGTCTCCTCCTTCCTCTTCTTCCGATACATCAGCCTGTGACTCATCTTCCACGCCTTCATCTTCAGGTGTTGTCGTCTTTGATTCGGCTTCGCTTGTGTTATCTGATACACTGGTGGTGTCTGCGGGAGCTGACGATTCTTTTGCCGAGCTTGTATCTGCTGCAAATAATCAGATTTGTTATAAAGACAGAGTGGTAAAGACGGTCAATAAGATGTACCTTGTACAATTTCGAAGCATTTTAATGTAATCTGAGCTATAATGACAAAATTCGGACACAAAAATTAGTTAACAACCTTCCTCGCTTGAGGCCTTACCACTATCCGCATCTGATTGAGCAGATTCCTCCACAGGGGCAGTGTTTTCTTGTGCCTTGGGATCCTTCGCGTCGGCATCGTTGTTACTCGATGCAGCCTCCTCCGCTTGGTCGTCTGAGGAGGCACCTTCCAGCATTGTTTGCGGTGTTGTCTGGACATCCTCGACTTCAGACTCTACTTCATCTCTTCTCTTGCCTGGTAACGAGGCTGCGTCCTCAACCTGAATGACGGAGTGATTGTCGCTTAGCATCGCATGCATCAAGCGGTCGAATGCTGCAGTCAACCCAGTCACGTGAAGTGCAGGCCAAACTACACGACGACGATTGAAAGTACTCGCTACGAGTCAGGTCATTCTAGCTGCTACTCACCCCTTCGGAAGAACTTGCATTTCCTGCTGATTGCACTTCCTGCTCAGCAAGGCTGGCAACATCGGCATTTCCAGCGTCATCAGACTGCGAGGCTTCCACTGAGTCACTGTCGTCGACTTCTCCTAGGTCTTGTTCATCTGCCAAAACACCATCAGCATCATTGGCATCTTCATTGACGTCTGCATCGGCAGCATTCGCGTCGTCTTCAGTTGCCACATCATCTTCCTGTGATTCTGATTCAGCTTCCTCCAAGGCTTCATCGGCACCAGAGTCTTCAGATGAAGAGCTGTCATCTTCAAGTTCTTCTGAAGAAGCTAAAAAAGAAAAATTTAAATGAGGCATTTATAAGATTCAGCTGTTAATTGATACGCCCAGAGGCAATTCATTACGGATACAGGGTCAATATCCATCAAAGAGAGTTAAGACACTGCTTCATTCCGTAACATGATTTGACTATCAAGAAGCGTCTCGCACCCACTTGAATCCGACTCAACTTACCATCTTCGTCATCTTCAATCTCATCACTGTAGTCGTTAATGTGACTGATGTCGCTCATAACCTGTTCGTCGTCGCTCTCTGTGAAGTTGGCATCGCTGTCATCATCATCTTCATCCGCGGCAGAATCTTCATCGACATCATAATCATCGTAAGTCGTGCTGCTCTCGTCCTCGAAACTCAAATCCTCTATGTCGGATTCTGAGTTTTCTCCTTCGGAGAGGTCAGTGACTTCGTTGTCTTCAGTGTCGTTGAACTCGCTGTTTTCGACCTCTTCGTCGTCATAATCAGCTTGTTCTTTGTCGACAACTGGCAGGAGAACAACAGCTTTGCCATCACATGATTTAAATCAGTTGGACGCAAAGATACAATAAGAAACCAGAAAGAGGCGCATGTTCTACCTCCGATTGAAGTAATGGGAACAGATTATGAAAGTCAATCTTGCGAAAATACGCACGAATAAGTGGGTGATTTATCAAACCTTGTTCCGCCTGGTCTTCGTCCTGAACATCGTCGGAGACATCGGAGTCTGCGAATTCGCTGTTGGAGAAGTCGATTTCGGCTTTCTTGTGCGGGTGACTTGTTTTAGAGTGCTCGTCCGATTTCGGCTGGTGTTTTTTCACATTTTTGACCTTTTTATGATGGTCGCCTTTATCATGGTCTGCGTTAGCAACACAATCCAAAACCAACAGTGCCAAAATCGCCAAAGCGATTCTCAGGCAGCCCCTACGTTGCGCGGAATTTCAACAAACAGTGAGACCATTTAAAATGTAAAATATTGTGAAAATAGGTATTGATAGTGAATTATAATGAATTATAAAACTGCTTCGGTAAATGTACAAAACGAACAAGCCATTTGATGCTAACTGTATTCTGAGGAAAAAATTGAAAGGCCAAAGAAGATCCACTGTGGTTTGTAAGACACGTCTAAGGCAGCACAGACCCACAAAATTATTAAATGCGTGTTTATCAGCAAGATAAAAGATAAATAATTCAGCATGTTGTTTATTCTATTAAGATACTTTTACCAAACTGCGTCCTGTTTCAAAGCTAGAATCAGTATCTTACCTGTTCCTGAAGAGAAACATGGTTGTGCCAGCGGCGAAAGAAAACTAAAGTGAATATGGCAATTTGGGGCAGCTCATAACCTTAGCATATGGTGAGTGCGTCAGTCCGTTAAAAGTGTCGTCTACTTGACAGGGTTGGTGTAGTAATGAATAGTCAATGAGCAGCGAGACAATGCTCCAAATGTCGTCTGTTCAAGAGCTATTCGCATGAGCGAACAATATTATAAGACTTGCCTAAGTAGACATTTTGTGCGGACTTTTACATAGCTCTGAATGGCTTACTAAAACGGCAGCTGATTGGTTGAAATGGCCCTGGTCAGTACCAGCATATGCGATTCACCAGGTGCCAAATAATGCTGTCGGAAATCACCGTTAGCAATGGGACATTTAGTAGTTAGCTATTCCGCGACAGCATTCTTTACATAGTAGAAGCTAAAATAGTTTTGATGTTTTAGAAGTAACGTATTCAAACAATTTTCCTCGAAAAGGATAGAATTTGGATAAAGGTTTTTAATTATTTCCACTCTTTAGATCTAGATCCCAAGCAGCAAGAAAAAGGTGTAGATCATAATCAATCTATTATCAAGAATTGCTGGCAACATCCAGATAACCCTATTGCAAAACATCGTTATAAGAAACTATTTCGATAGTGCATGATGGGCTCTGGTTGTATAACAAATAGGAGTAAATATGGGTAAAATCAAGATTGTAGAACAACTACCTAAGAATTGGTAGAATTGTTTTGGAATTTCACAGACAAGTAAGACCATGTTTTTTCATGTTTCAAATACTTTATAAACTTCAAAAGAAATGCGCAATAACAGGGTAGGACGAATTAGTACTGCAAGAATGGGAAATCATGGTTTAGTTCATCCTTACTAAAGAAATGTGTCTTACTATTTATCGCACGGTTATCTATGTCGTTTGGGTTTATCGCGTGATTATCATTTTATCACACAATCATTATGCTGGAGATGAAACGAACCTGTAATTCTTAAACTCCGCGATACTTCTCAAACAGCGAGAAATTTCTTGCAGTAATGCCTCAAAACAAGAAAGGGATTGGCGCTAGAATTTAGGCCGTCAGTACAGCAGCATCAAGAAGCCTTATAAACAGCGTCTCAAAATTTTGAATTCATGCAGAATTGGTAATTGCTTTCGATCACAACGTAGTTGTAACTTCATTATCATCTCCTATGCTTAGTTTAAACTTTAGTTTCCATGAAGTTTCATCAAAATAGCATTTTATCAGTGTCGCAAGCAGAACTGTACAACATTTTCTAAAGATTCCACATCACAACATTGTTAAGATTCTCCAAACAATGACAGAGGGCACCGGCAAATATATTGTTCCTTACCTGCTAAATCTGAGTGAGCAAGTCTAAGCAAAATCATGTTGTCTTAATTACTTAGCTTGCACCAGCAGAAGCTGACTTGATTTGAAGAAGCCTGCAACTGCGAATTTTCATAAATGACAACAATTATTTTGCTTGAAATAGACAATAAAATATTGCGACTAATACAAGTCCCAATTTGGGTACATTGTTGCCATTTCCTCTAAGAGTCGCCCAAGCTGTTCACAGTGTTGAGAGACCTTGGCAGCAAAGCAAGGATGCTAAATTAAGTACGAGTGGAATTTGCCAAAATAACCATTCGTAAAAAGATTAATTAGAAAAATCAGCCATTTTGGCTACACTGTACATTTCAAGCTTTTCAGCTAAAACGTTCTAGAGAAGAAAGCGTAATGGTCAGATTGTCTTTTCAGACTTTTTCAATATCATTCCTAGATTGTAAAATTGTCATAGAAAACTGCTATTCCAGTTTCTTAACATCTACTGTTGATTGGGTGACACATGGCTATTGCTTACAGGCGGCTGCCATTTTGGTTAATAGCTTTTCAAAGAAATTGGCCCATATTAGTCAATATACAACAGCTTTTATGTTGGCGTTTCGAAGCCAACTTGTAGCTCACTAGACTAGTTTCAAAAATCAATTCTTTCGGGGACGTCATTTTCAGAATATCTATTTAGCAAGTGAGCTTGACGAATTAAAAAACGCAGAGGCTGAATTTTTTCCATTCACACGATTCATGGAACGCACTTGCGACAGCGGGCTCTCAAGGGAAATGTTGAAGAAAAAGTCTGCCTTACAATCGTTTTTCCTTTACCAAGCGTCATTTGCATTCTGCTTGGTCCCAGTGAGAATGCTCACAAACACGTCAAAATGTTACTGGTACTAAATGTTTTTGAATCCAATACAGGGAGTGCTATCACCACCAGTCACTCACTATTAATTGTCAAATTATTTATTTTCTTCCATTAGTAACCATAGGAAGTTGGGCTCAAAAGTTTCTGGGAAGATTTGATACAAGCATAGATATTGCAATTGAAGTCCTAGAGTTGCTTGACTCTTTGCGGCAACGAGGGCTTTATCTTGCAAAAGAATCGCCAGGAAGAGTTCCCCTTCATTTGGGTGGCCTACAACAGGTCGTTTAATTGAACATGCTTGGTGCGAGCATGAACGCACAATAAGCTCACCGAAACAGCTGTTTCAGTATAGAGTGTCCATATAAAACAGCCTCAGTCTATGTGAAATAGCCTCAGTCCATGTGAAATAGCCTCAGTCCATGTGAAATAGCCTCAGTCTATGTGAAATAGCCTCAGTCTATGTGAAATAGCCTCAGTCCATGTGAAATAGCCTCAGTCCATGTGAAATAGCCTCAGTCCATGTGAAATAGCCTCAGTCCATGTGAAATAGCCTCAGTCCATGTGAAATAGCCTCAGTTCATGTGAAATAGCCTCAGTCCATGTGAAATAGCCTCAGTCCATGTGAAATAGCCTCAGTTCATGTGAAATAGCCTCAGTTCATGTGAAATAGCCTCAGTCCATGTGAAATAGCCTCAGTCCATGTGAAATAGCCTCAGTTCATGTGAAATAGCCTCAGTCCATGTGAAATAGCGTCAGTCCATGTGAAACAGCCTCAGTCTATGTGAAACAGCCTCAGTTCATGTAAAACAGCCTTTCCGATGTCATAAAGATAACACCATACATTATCGAAGACAATTGTCCCTCTATTCTCATGAAATTCCAGCTTGATTAGGGCATCAGAAACACAGATAAAAAGCCACTGCTTTGTCAGAAATAGCGTCCTATACGAATGAAGCTAACTGCTTATCTGTAGATTACATTCACAATTTACGAACTTTGTATGATGACAACATTACAGGCAATACTAAGCTGTCAACATGCAACCATTCTCTTGGTCTAAGGAGTGGCATGCTATGATTCGCCAATGATGTACTGAAAAGCATTTAGACAAGGGCCAAATATATTACCGATACACTTGGTCGCGCCTCTGAGCGGGATATCGGAAGAAGGAAACGTCTTCTTTCTGAATGATGGCTAAACTTGTCAAAGGTTGCAATAACATTCCACATGCTCTTCCCGAAGAAGAATGGCTGGATGGAGGTTTTTCTAAGTGACATCGCACCCCAACGTTGCTCTGTGGATGCATCTCTGACATACATGGACTGAAAACACTATTTACGTGTATAATTTAGCTCAAATATTTAAGCAATAATAAAATCTATAGCTTAATGCTTATTTGAAAAATAAATTGGTTCGCAAAATCCCCTACTAAACTTAAGCATTTTTTCTAACTCATGTCTAGAACAACATAAATGGACATTTATTGATACAATTTAACATAATATCATTTTTAATCAAAATTTTCTGGAAAGGGGATCAT
The DNA here is from genome assembly GCA_003864495.1 of Nemopilema nomurai. Lineage (NCBI taxonomy): Eukaryota > Metazoa > Cnidaria > Scyphozoa > Rhizostomeae > Rhizostomatidae > Nemopilema > Nemopilema nomurai. The sequence continues at coordinate 4,073,283 of ML133383.1, read as the reverse complement.
TTTAGATATTGACAGAACAGGTCTCGCTGTGGAATTCTTCGTCATCCCATTCGTCACTGTCATCAATGTCATCATCTTCAAAAATTGGCATCTCTATCTCTCCACGCTTTCCTATTCAAAGCGACAAAAAAGAAAGTTAGAAACATGATCTTAGCCAAATAACAACTTCATTTTTCATATGATCGTGTAACTGTTGAAAGAGCTTTAATGAAATCGTGAGCTTTACCTCCAGTTTGAGCGTAGACCTCCACTTCACAAAGGGTAAGGTATTCGGTTGTTCGTAAGGACACGAAAACATAGCGACCCGGTGTGGGCTTGGAGCAGACGATGTCCTTTGTTTGTCCTTGAGCGAAGGCAGAGGCGTGGTAAGCACACCTGAAATGAAAACAAGTGACGGACCATGAACATGAAGCGACGTTAGAAGCTTTTGTATTGCGGGGAACAGCAAAGGATTAGTGGCTGGTTGCTTCTAAAGGACCTTTATTGTGGCGGTTCAACTATCTGTAGACAGCCTTTGATTTAACTGACTGTGATGATAGAGCAGAGTTGTGACTTTTCGGTTGACAAAGATTGGCAAAGGTTCATAAAGATTGGCAAAGGTTCATAAAGATTGGCAAAGGTCGATAAAGGCTGATAAAAACTGGCAAAGGTTGACAGGAAATTCTCGGCAGAATTATAATTTTCAAGCTCATTTCCACAGTATCAACAATGTTAGTTTCACTCCATATGAATCTCCAAATCTATAGTTCATTTAAGCTTTGTTTACCACAAGCGTACAATAAAGATATTCGTCTAGTGCAGCTGCACTGGATATGCCTTAAAATGCCACTGAGTAAATGTCTTTCAGTGGCTGACGATCAATGCTGTCTGTTTCGAATGCTTTTGCAGTAACTGGATGGCACAACCAGATATCCAGTTAAGAATACATTATGAATGTGACAAAATTCTACCTTGCATTTTTCATCATATTGTTTCCAAAGTTTCCAACTCTGATGTCAATGTTCCTCAACCTGCCACCACAGCAGTCACCTCTGTTAGTGAGTCGAACTTTGTGCACCTAGTAGAAAAGCAGGCAAGCATGAAAAAAAATGTAAAACCATGCGATTGTAGAGTCTTGGTTAATGCAACTGTAAATACGAAAAATGTGATGAGTAGATTACTTTGTATTTGGGGTTTCCAATGTCCACCCTCCACCAGGGGTTACTTTGTCTGGAAGTATGAGTGCAAGATCGCCCGTTCCATTGGCTATTCTTGTTTCCATCCACAGCTCGACTGGCTGCGCCACCAAACGCAGTGGAAGACTGTTTCGTCGGCCGGCCACGTGCCACGTTTCCTTCAAAATGGCGAAACACAATGATTAGCAACAACAACTTCACTTGCTTCTGCTGCTAGGAAAGGCTTCCTAGCAAATGCGGTAGGGGTTTGTCTTAGATGTCTTAAACACGAAAACAGATATTACAGTTTTTACAATTGACCTATCACAATTCTATCTTGATAAATTAATTTAATTAAATTGGAGTGCCATTTCTGATGCAAGCAAAACCAGTATCAAAGAAAAAGCAGTCAAGTATACGAATGTGCATTTACCTGTCATCCTCACTGGTTTGGCTCCTAAAAACAAAAGCAACACCGTGAATTAGTTTTGCTTTTAAAATGAAGCCTAGCTGTCCTTTACAGCAAAGTTACTAGTTCTAACTGATCGAGGTGGGAGAGGTATATCTTTCATTACTTAGCATAGGCAAAATTAAGTCGGTTCTGCTCTTCAAGCAGTGACCAAAATAAAAGTCGACGTCAATGTCAAAAAGCGCCAATTGAGAATGAGACGAACCTCCTCTGTTGATGAATGTGCTGATCCAGGCGGCGTTTCTGTTCCTGCCCTTCATGCCGAACTCGCAGTAACAGCTCTTGTGGGTCTTGCTGTCAACAGTGACTCCGTTAGCAAGCATTCCTCTGTATCGTCGGTTGAGGCATGCTTTGTAACATAGCTCCTTATTGGCAAAGCTTCCAATCTTTTGCTCAGTTCCACCAGTTCCATCGCCAACAGTCCAACTAGCGGGCGATGCTGAAATGCCAGTTGACAGTTAAACAAACCTCTACTTTGCAAAACTAAAGTACTTTTCAAAGACAGCGTAACGAAACATCGCAATCTGATGAAATCTGGATTGCATGGAAATGTGCTGAATGACTGAATTACATTCGATCTATGCACTGCGTGTTTGCCAATTTCAAGAGAGCCGCTCCCTTTTTGCGGGACTTCATCCCTGATGCTCTTTGAAACATGCTGTTCTACCCTTACTTCAATCTCTATGTAGTGCATTCTACACGCCAAGCTTCAATTTGGAAATGAAACTCGTATACCACCAAATTTTCTTATGGCGAGGGAAGCAATCTCATGGCAGAAAATGATACTGTCTTAAACCACGTTTTAAACAGAAAGCTGGTCATTGTCTTATGGGCTGCTAGTAGCAAATCCGTTACTTCAGACGTTTCCAAATCAAAAAGAATTTCGGGGTGAAAATGCTTACCTCCTCCTTGCATAACGAAAACCTCAACTTCACAAAGAGTCAGCCATTCTCGGACATTCAACTTGACGTACACAAAGCGTCCGGTCTTTGGCTGTGGACATACGAGGGCCTTTGTCTGCCCTTTACCGAAGGCAGGAGCATGTGACACGCATCTGAGACGGAAAAGGCAATCTTTGTGACGAACATACACAAAGATACACGCAGGAAGATCTTTCTATTATCTTCGTATCATATTAAACAGTGCAAAATTTTAATTTCCTTCGGTATATAATTCTCGCATTGTCTTTAACTTGGGCAGTTATGTATCATAACACGACTAACAAGCACATTAACGGTTTGGGAAAGCCAAGAAGCCCAAAGACCAAGCAAAAAGAAAATTCTTCAAGAGGAACATTTTTTAAAATGTGCCAAAACGCACGAACAAACAGTACATGAGCTATGGAGCAAATAAAAAGACGTCATCAATCGTTAAAATGGCTGACGTAATCAGAACATTGCACAGTAGAAATATAAAATGGACTCACAGAGCATTGGCATTCGGATTGCCATCAACATTTCCAACGCGAATTTCGATTGCCCGGAGCCTGTTCTGGCAGCAGTCACCTCTGTTGGTCAGCGAAACTTTCTTCACCTGTTTTGGACCACCCAAATCAACTCTCCACCATGGAGTGCTATCGCGGTTTGTATGTGTGCAAGAGCCGCCACCCCATTGAGAATTCTTGTTTCCGTCAACTCCCCTTGAAGACACACCTCCAAATCCAGTTGAAGATTGGCGTGTTGGTTTACCGCGTGCGACATTACCTGGAAAACGAGACAACCTGTTGAGCAACGGAGAAATGAAGTGCGCATGAAAGTGGCCTATCTTCAAGCTAGAGCGCGCCAGTGGAATGAAGAAGTGCCTGCGCAACAATTAGAATGAAGTCAGCAAGGGAGTAAGTAGCTGATGGCTTGAAATGTCCATCTCAAACAGGTCTATCAAGAAATTGGAAGTTGGCGTTGTTTCATTGCATGAGGTACTACGGACACGTTGACAAAGTTGGAGGGATAACACAATGGTATTTTTGCGGCAACAAAATAACTACGTACCACTTAGTTTGGGAGGTTTGGCAACATTGGCTGCAATGAGAGAAGCATCGCAATTAAAAAAGGATGTCAAATAGAAAGTTTTGGTACTTAAAACTGCAACGGTAAAATTTACGCTGTCATTTACAGAAGTAGTTAGTTCAATAGAACACTTGTATTGACAATCGGAAGAATCATTTCTAAAAATATATCTAAAGCAGCACTACAGAGATGTATGCAGAGACGAATGCTTCACACAGAAAGGAACTCTAATGCCTCGACAACATTGAATTAGTTATTACATTTATACTTAGCTGGGGGGGAGGGGCTTTCGCTCAGGACTATCTAAAAAATTCTTGTAATGTCTGAGCTTGATAGTTATGCTTGATAAGTTGAAAATGAAATTATGACCAACCTGTGGATGCACCAGGGACTGAAAAAAAATGAAAAATCGTGAGTTGTGGATATGAAAGAAATCGAATAAACTAAGTAAATGGAAGCCGAATTTTCACAAATAATATTTTGAGCTACAATATAATCACTACTGCAAGAAAATTAGAAATCTGCTAGGTTACTTTACAGTTTTAACTTGTTTGCTGGTGTTCACCAACAAACAAACAAATTATTTCTATTTGATGAAGCAAAGTTTGCAGTTTGTACTGAAGACTTTGAAGGAAGACTTATTAACCAAAAAATAGCACTTGTGCGAAGAAAAACGTGTATACCTCAAGTTTCCATGCGTTTTCCAAAATGGTCATGGTATCATTTCACGGGATTTTCCAAGACTCCAAAAACCTCACATTCCCCCTCCCGTTATAGATAATCCTCAGACTTCCAGCCCCCCTCCCCCTCCAAATTATTCCGAACCCCTCACAACCCCCCTCCCCTTTCATTAGGCACCTAAGAGTAGGCTTACAAAATCTTATTAGGGAACGGATAAAAGCACGTAATGAGCAGAGGCTCTCTTTGCACCGCACTAGCAACATACTTCGCTTGATGAAAGTGCTTGTCCAATGCTGCGCACTGTTTCGCTTTTTCATTCCAAATTCGCAGTAACAATTCTTTCCAGTCTTCGTGTCAACAGTGACTCCATTTGCGAGCTTTCCATTCTTCTTCATCACGCTGCACTTGGCATAGCACTCCTCCCTGTTTGCAAACACACCAATCTTCTGTTCACTTCCACCTGAACCATCACCTCTGGCCCATTGCGCTGGTCCAACTGGAAAAGAGCCACCAATGTTACAACAACCATTCAAACAAAAAAGCTAGAGGACATCTCTATCCCCCTTTTCAAAATTTGCAGATTAAACTGAAACAGGTTCGCAGTGAATATCTGTTTCCAACATGGAAGATCCAGAAATTTTGAGATTTTGGTCATCAAAAATGCCGACCAAGTCTTTTTGCTATTCACACACTAACAACTTTCCAAATCCAGTTCATTCAACAGGTAAAACCATGATAAAATGGTAATGAAAATAGAAAGAAAGAAAGCAGGCACAAATCAAACAATTTTAGAATTGGCCCACATCGTCAGAAGATCAATATCGCAACAATACCCACCTCCGTCGGGAAACTTTGGAGCAGGGAGTGGTGCTGCATCAAAACAGATTTTCTTTTTAGTGTACGAAAGAGCGTGCTGTTTATTCACTAACTGTACTTCAGCAACATTGTGAACTATCGTAATTGGCATTCATAAATACAATCAATTAACAATAACATTAATAACATTAAAACCTACTGAACTAGTGACACAGAACAAGCTCCGAAGTAAAGAAAAATGATTACATGTTTCATTTTAAATCCCTAAAATACCTAATTTTCAGGAAGGGAATGAAATTATTTCAATAACTGTTTGACGAAATTGTGCCAACCAAAAATGTTACTGAAGTAGGTAAGCTTTAGAGGGTTGGAGCTAATTCATCCATTCAATTGTTCATTCTGAAAAAGCAGCAAAGCGATTATAGCTTATTCCTAGACATCAGCTTTCAATATTAAATCAAGACTACATCTTCGATAAAAAAACAAAGAGCACTATAAGAACACTTTAATCAAAACAAGTAATTAAGTAATTTTATGAATGAATCGCAAATCACCTGTTTTCTTGCAATTGCCCCACTTTTTGTCCTTGTCATAATTTGCTGTGGTCGAGCACCAAAGCTTGTTGTGATTGATCTTGGTACATGCGCTGTAAATCTTTCCTTTGTACCGGAATGGGAACACGCATTTGGCACCACGAGCATTTCCCCCAAATGTACCAACTGAAAAAGAACGGATGGTGATGCAGTCAAAGCATACCGCCCGCATTCTGCAACACTGCTTCTATGAAACCATGGTCACGCTTTCTGCAATATTACGACCGCTGAGCCGACCATTTTGAAATCAATTAAATGAAAAAAATTCACTCTCCTTCTTCAAAACAATGCTGGACGTTTGTGAAAACATAGAAGATTACAAAATATTTACTATTATTGAATTTATGAAAAAGGAAGCATTATTCCAAGGAAAGGAAACACTATATGAGCAGACTACTGTACATAAAAATTTCAAATAAAAGTCTATATAAGGGCATTTTTGTTACTTGCAAAGAGACAAAGTTACTTACTTGGAGAAGGCTTTGGCTTAGGTTGAGCTGAAGAAATAAAAAGAAATAAACTTAAATTAGACATATGAGTTTCAAAGGACAACAAATTTTTCAAAACAAATAAAAATGTATTTTTGCTAACAACGTAACAACGCAAAACGTACCTGTAGGTACCTCCTACCAGTCTTAATTACCAAACAAGATTTTACCCCCTTTGACATTGCTATGACATGACACTTCTTCAATTGTAAATAAAGCGAGAACATTTCCAAGTCTGAATGAGGTTGCTACCCACCCCGTCTGATGAATGTGCTCCTCCAGGTCTTGGCCCGGTTCCTGCCCTTCATGCCGAACTCACAATAGCAATTCTTTCCTGTCTTGCTGTCGACGGTGACTCCATTGGCCAGCTGACCGTTCTTCTTTCTGACGCTGCATTTCGCGTAGCAAACTTCCTTGTTCGCAAAAGTACCTATCTTTTCTTCGCTGCCACCAGAGCCATCACCAATAACCCATTGAGCTGACAAAACTGAAAAGTGACAGTTGATCATCAAACCTGGTACCTGTTGCCTTTCTTTAATTTTCAATCACATCGTGAGTAGTATTTGGAATTAAATAAGAATTATTTGAAAGAAGAGTTGCTCGAAGAACTCAACCGTAATCATGGGGCACACACGAACAGTTCTAGTAAAAGGCATTGGAAATGGTGTGAAGAATAGAGAAGGGAAAAATAACGCTCCCTACCTCCGGATGGCAAAACAGGAGCAGAAGCTAGAAAAGATAACACGCAACGTCTCAATATCTATTAAAGAGCTTCTTAAATAACAAGAAATCGCGCTCGCTAGTTGAATCACGCAAATAGATACACAGGAAGGCCATGAAAGAAAAAGGCATCATAAAAAAGTCCAACATTATATGTTTATAAATATGTTTGTTTCAAAATGTACTAATGCCTTAGGAATATTTAAAGATGCCTAAGGCGAAAGAGCAATTTAATAGTGCACCAAGCTTACCTTTGACTGCAAAAACTTCCACTTCGCAAAGTGTAAGCCACTCTTGAACTCTCAAGGCAACGTATACGAATTTTCCAATCTTGGGGGATGAGCACTGGATCTCCTTTGTTTTACCTTGTCCTACAGCGGCAGGGTGGAAGGCGCACCTTGAATGCAAAATATGGGCAATCAACAAAAGTGAAGTTGAAGTTGAAGGGATATGACGCTTAATTTGCGTGCGAGCAATCAAGACGTAGCCCTGTGGTATGTTCACTCGGTTTGAAAAAGTCGTACAAAGTCAAAGGTCGTGAGTTCGAGTCCCGCTCGGGTCGGTTATTTTTCCGCACTATCTATGATTCTTCGTATGAAGAAAAGCTTGTCATCATGCCAATGGGCCAATACGACGCACCCCTGATAACAAAAACATTATCTTTAAAGAGTTAGTTTTTTACGTTAGACACATTTGTTCGAAGATCTAGCATATGCCTGATACTCACAGTGCATTGGCATTTGGGTTGCCATCGGCATTTCCAACTTTGATTTCGATCTGCCTCAATCTGTTTCCGCAGCAGTCACCTCTGTTTGTGAGCACGACTTTGTAGACTTGCTGTTGGCTTCCTAGGTCCACCCTCCACCATGGCTTCCTGTCTCTGTTTGTGTGGGTGCATGATCTACCATTCCATTGCGAGTTCTTATTTCCATCAACGGCTCTTGAGGATGCACCACCGAATCCAGTAGAAGACTGTCTCGTTGGTTTGCCACGAGCGATGTTACCTGCGTCGCCAAATCGAAACGGAGATTAAATCGTCAAGCTCCTTCAGGGTAAACACGTCGAAGGAATAAAAGAATTGACAGAATAATTCTATATGATCCAGGATTACCACCTTGTTCCGACAAGTAAGATTGGTTGATCTTTTTACATTTATTCAAAAGAGAAAAAGTGATTTCAAGAAAAATTAGAATATGAAGAGGAGCACCTGTCAGTGGTGGTGGGGGAGGGAGTTTCTTTCCACCTGAAAATCAATGGGCAACGGGCTGTCATAATCATGCGGTGAGATTGCTCGACTTTCAAATTTTATGAAAACTTAAAAAAAGTAAGAATTTCAGCTTTTAAAATTTCAGCTTTAAAAATTTCAAGCAAATGCGCACCGACTGCAGTCACGATTGGGCCATCATTAAGACGTTCATCAAAATACCCCTTCTTCGTTGCAAGATAAAATCAACCTCAAACAATTCGCAAAGGAAACTGTATTTTTGAGAAAAGTTGAAATCCAAATGAAAATGCGCTTAGAGTATTGAAATTCACGGAGTAGCGACACATACCTCCTTTGATGGCAAAGACCTCTACTTCACAGAGGGTAAGCCACTCTTGAACTCTCAGGGTAACATAGACATAGCGACCCTGCTTGGGAGGGGTGCAGTCGAGGTCCTGTGTTTTGCCTTGACCAACTGCATTTGGGAAGAAGGTGCACCTGTAACCCGAAGCAAAGTGCAAAACTGAGAATTGCAGTGCAAAGCATCACTCAGATGATAACGAAAACTTGAGCATCTAAGAAATTTCATCTGTACTAGCGTACATTTCGACATATCTCGCCACTGAGTGTGAATTGTGATCAAGGGGAGGTGATCATAAAAGTGCATATTTGATTCATTTAGGTGATCAGTAGTAAGTAACAATAGTAAGGTAAGCAAAAATTACAAGCAACATTCATAAGCAACAGTTGCAAGCAACAGTGGTAAGCAATAAAGGTAAGCAACAGTGGTAGGCAACAGTTGCAAGCAACAGTAGTAAGCAACAGGCTTACAATGCATTGGCTCCAGGGTTGTTGTCTACCATTCCAACTCGAATCTCAATCTGCCTCAGTCTGTTGCCACAACAGTCACCTCTGTTTGTAACCTTGACTTTAGCGACCTTCTGGATAGAGCTCAAGTCCACCCTCCACCATGGCTTCTTGTCCCTGTTTGTGTGGGTGCATGACCTTCCATTCCATTGTGAATTCTTATTTCCATCAACGGCTCGCGTTGCAACACCGCCGAAACCAGTCGATGATTGTTTGGTCGGTTTGCCACGAGCAAGGTTTCCTTAAATTTCAAGTCGGTTGCGCGTTAGAAACCAAGCACATTCCCATAAAAGAACCAGCACTTCATCAGGCAAACTCATAGCTTTGCAAAAAGCTTCTAAATTATATCGTATTAACGTGATGACCACGTGTTCTTGATTGCTTACACCATTTATTTTGTCAGCTTTTGGCTATTTTCCGACGATTGCATACTCTGAGGAGTGTCGGACGAAAAAGTACTTCAGTATGCAAAAACTAGTTCCGTTCTTTCTTGCCATTGTGAAGTTTTGTACCGCAAATAACTTGTTCACTTATGTAGAAAAGTGAGGTCAGTGACAGTTTATGACGCAAATAACTTGTTCACTACCGAACTAACAAAAGCTTTTGTAATGGAAAATCGCGGACCTGTTTATTTGGCGTCTAAGGCTGTTTATTTGGGTTCATTTCTTTATCGATGGAACAAGCTACTCTAGTGACACTTTTCGTAGTGCGATATTTTTAGCTTAGCGTAAAAACTAGCGTTTTCCAAAGTAGGTTCAAATAATGTCAGCTGAATCTATGACTTCTCCTTGTACTTTTTTTTCAAGCATACTGGTAAAGAATGAAATGAAGTCCAAAGATCTTTTAGCCACATTTGCAGGGAAATCGTTAAGTTTTCAAGATAATTTTTTTCATATTCCAGTTATTCGTGGCCATGATAATTTTTCCCTTATAATATATCCTTTTTCACATTGATGCGAAAACTAACTTCGTGCATAAATGATAATGTTTAAGCTAAACCCTTTGCCCCCTTACACCCTCACCCGCACTATGTCGCTGACAATCCCTGGGCAGGCTGTGCCCCTTAAATAGGAGAGCAAAGCGCTTTACAGCTGCAATTGAAACTGTGACACAGGACTGCGAAAGTATTCAACGACAGCCAATGCCACAAGCCGTTTATTGCAGACAGACAACAGGAATGCGAGGCTTACCGGTCATTGGTGGTGGAGGTGGTACAGGTCGTCCCTCTAAAAAATAAATTGGCATTATCAAGAATAGAAAGAGGCAAAAAAGTGCGGCTTTTTATACTTATTGCTTGAACATGATATTCTCTGGACATTCTTTAAAAATTGTGATATAAGGATCTACAGTAGAGTACCTTGACCTATAGGCTTCAAATAACTGATGACATAATGCCTGAAATAATTCGAGAGTCGGTCACTTACGTCCTGGGGCTGCATACACTTCTACTTCGCATAGAGTCAGCCATTCCTGCACTCTCAAAGCAACGAACACAAAGCGACCTCGTCTTGGTGTTGTGCAAGTTATCGCCTGAGTCGCCCCTTGGCGAACAGCTCCGCCGAAAAAGGCGCATCTACGAGAAAAGATTACCAAGCATTGAACGAACGCACGTATGTAAAGATTTGATAGTAGGATATTGAAAATCAGCACAGTTTATAGCACGCTGTTGCATATGTAATTGCATCGCTTGGCAGTGGAATTAGCTAAACTACTTACGGAGCATTCGCGTCTGGGTTGTTGTCAACATTTCCCACTTTGATGTCGATTTGTCTGAGTCGATTTCCACAGCAATCGCCTCTGTTGGTCAGCGAAACCTTCTTCACGAGTTGGTTACTCTGCAGATCAACTCGCCACCATGGCTTCCTGTCCCGGTTTGTGTGGGTGCATGACCTTCCATTCCATTGCGAGTTTTTATTTCCATCAACGGCTCTTGAGGATGCACCACCGAATCCAGTAGAAGACTGTCTTGTTGGTTTGCCACGAGCGATGTTTCCTGCGAGAAAGAGAGACCCGCGTCTTTAACAATCGCGAAGCAGCCATCATTTCAAAGCAACAAAACATTCTTTTACATGATTGCCGCCTTCCCTTCTACGCTCGATGCCCTGCAATGATTAAACGAACCCCTATTAATGAAAAATTAACTGTCTCCAAAACCATTTTGCTGCGAATGGCACAACACCAAACTTGACCTGACGGCGTAATAACAAGATTTCATTTGATTGTCAATGCTTAAATTGCAAATTGTTTCCTTACCAGTCAATGTTGGTCGGCCTGAAAAAAAAGTATTTTGAAGTTACTTTTGCTTGTTTGGAATATGAATACGAAATAAAAGATTCTAAATAATTTAGTTTGGGGAAGAAAATTAGAAATGGGAATCATTCAATAAAAAGATCTAAAATGAGTTTTCATCTTAAAAGTTGTTAAAAAACGGTTTTACAATTGGAAAATTGGGAAAAATGAAACTTAAAATTAACCAAGAACACATAAGAAAAATAACAACACGACGATAGCATAGAAAGCAGGAAAGCTGTCTACAGCGGAAGTGTTAGAGAGGGATAGAAGGAATTGGTACACGACACGTACTTGGTGGTGCTCCCAGTGGCTTGAAGCCTTGGAGAAAATTAGAGTAATATATATTAAATATTCGAAGGCATTTCAAAAATACTCACAGGAAAGAAAGTTTGGAATTCGGAAAAATATTAATTGAATATGAATACATCCTTATATGAATTATAATAAGCGAAGATCAAAATTAACAACTATCGCTTTTGCCGCACAGCATAAAGGTCTGGATGTTAAGTAATAAAAATTGCCGTTAGGTGCGCCTATTCATCGATTTGGACTAAAAGCAAAAACATATTTCCTATAAGCGATAGTCGCTCCACCCTTCGGGTTTTATTGTATTTTTCTTGACTGGGTACGAAGATGTCGCAAAAGTCCCAAAAGACACGGGACACTGTTTTCTGACTCACCTCCTCTGACTGCAAAAATTTCCACTTCGCAAAGAGTCAGAATCTCCTTGACTCTGAGGTTTACAAACACAAAGCGTCCTGTCTTTGGCGACGTGCAGCTCAGTGACTTGGTTTCCCCTCTTTTAAATGCTCCAGGGTAGAACGCACACCTGAGTCAATCAGAAGGTTGTATCAACGTCTTTGAAGTGAAATGACTTATTAAATTACTTCAGCATATAACTTCTGATTCCGCTAGAAATTCATTCGAATCGAAGGAGGGTCTCCTACTTGAAAACAATCTGTTAAAAATGGTAGCCATATATTAAAACTTCAGCAACAGGAAGATATCAAGTCCTGCGTGCAACAAAAAGCAATACCACTCCTGACATGTAAGATTGAAAACGTAGAAGCTCGACTTACAGAGCATTTGAAAGCGGGTTGTTGTCGGTGTTTCCAACTCGAACCTCGACCTGTCTAAGCCTGTTCCAGCAGCAGTCGTTTCTGTTCGTGATCGACACCTTGAGCACTTTCTGGGTGCCTTGAAGATCTACTCTCCACCACGGCTTGTCTTGCTTGTTCGTCGCTGTGCAAGATTTTCCTCCCCAGTTTGAGTTTTTATTTCCGTCGACAGCCCTTGGCGCCAAACCCCCGTATCCAGTTGAAGATTGCTTAGTCGGTTTGCCTTTTGCAATGTTCCCTAAGGTTTCGCAAATAGACGACGTTCAATGCCTCCCATTGCAAACACTATAGCACTGAATATATCAATGACAGTTAATAGGCGAAAGAGAGTACGAAAAGGACGTGACGTAAATACAGACCTGTCATGGGCATGCCCGGCTTCGGAGGCTTGGAGCCTGTCAAATGAAATCAGTCTTTGATCAAAAGATTCAGGCTAAGCAATGTTACGGGTGCACTTCAGAGAGCTGTTTGTAAACTGGCAGGTAAAACGTCTTTCGAAATAAGCTGACATTTCTACAGGGAGCCGAGGCATGTTTTCTACAGCGCTATCAAGACCCTAACCCTAACTGGTTGCACCAAGAACAATCAGATAAGCAGCAACATCAACAACAGTTCCGGACGTCTATAACAAACTCGTAAGAAAATTCTTTGAACTAGCACAATATTCAATGTAGGATTTTCATGGATGACTGAAAGCACAATTTTTTAGCTGCATAATAACACAGATATTAATGGAAGGCTACTTACATTGCAGAATAATTTACCCAAATAAATTACTTGTCCGAAGACATTCTATTCAGTGAAATATTTTTATTTAGATAGGTCAGCATTTCAAAGCTTTCCTAAAAAGTACTTTTCAAAGGAAACAAAATGAGTTGCAAATAAACAGAAAGGAAACAAAATGAGTTGCAAATAAACAGAAAGGAAACCAAATGAGTTGCAAATAAACAGAAAGGAAACCAAATGAGTTGCAAATAAACAGAAAGGAAACCAAATGAGTTGCAAATAAACAGAAAGGAAACAAAATGAAATGCAAATAAACAGAAAGGAAACCAAATGAGTTGCAAATAAACAGAAAGGAAACCAAATGAGTTGCAAATAAACAGAAAGGAAACCAAATGAGTTGCAAATAAACAGAAAGGAAACCAAATGAGTTGCAAATAAACAGAAAGGAAACAAATGAAATGCAAATAAACAGAAAGGAAACCAAATGAGTTGCAAATAAACAGAAAGGAAACCAAATGAGTTGCAAATAAAGAAAGGAAACCAAATGAGTTGCAAATAAACAGAAAGGAAACCAAATGAGTTGCAAATAAACAGAAAGGAAACCAAATGAGTTGCAAATAAACAGAAAGGAAACCAAATGAGTTGCAAATAAACAGAAAGGAAACCAAATGAGTTGCAAATAAACAGAAAGGAAACCAAATGAGTTGCAAATAAACAGAAAGGAAACCAAATGAGTTGCAAATAAACAGAAAGGAAACCAAATGAGTTGCAAATAAACAGAAAGGAAACAAATGAAATGCAAATAAACAGAAAGGAAACCAAATGAGTTGCAAATAAACAGAAAGGAAACCAAATGAGTTGCAAATAAACAGAAAGGAAACCAAATGAGTTGCAAATAAACAGAAAGGAAACCAAATGAGTTGCAAATAAACAGAAAGGAAACCAAATGAGTTGCAAATAAACAGAAAGGAAACCAAATGAGTTGCAAATAAACAGAAAGGAAACCAAATGAGTTGCAAATAAACAGAAAGGAAACCAAATGAGTTGCAAATAAACAGAAAGGAAACCAAATGAGTTGCAAATAAACAGAAAGGAAACCAAATGAGTTGCAAATAAACAGAAAGGAAACCAAATGAGTTGCAAATAAACAGAAAGGAACAAAGAATCACCTCCTCTAACAGCATAAACCTCGACTTCGCAGAGGGTGAGTGGCTCCCTGACACGCAGCGTCACGTAAAGGTATCTACCGAGCTTTGGAGCGGAGCACGTGAGCTCCATCGTTTGTCCCCTGCCAAATGCACCAGGGTAGAACGTGCACCTAAACGCAACGGAACTGACTTACAAAAGCGCCTCTTGGTAAGCGACAAATCATGTCTTTTAAAACCTGTCCCATTGAAAACCAGCAAAGAATGATAATCTTACAAATGGGTCATTTCATATGTTCAGCATTTATTTCAGAACAATGATGATCTGCTGTCGCAACTCAGTGCATAATATGTTATTGGTGCTATCAATTACTTCGGAATAAGCATAGGTGATAGATGCCAGGGCGAATTGCCAAAGGGTAGCGAAATCAGATGATCGTTGGTACTGCTATTGTCTGCCATGCTGCTTTCCATAGAAGTAACGTGCTTCCCTAAACAGTTGCTTTTCCTAAAATCAATGCCTGAAAGTGGCCCCTTGAATGAGCATGAGTACGGTGCGCAACTTACAAACTGTTCGCTCCTGGGTTGTTGTCGACGTTGCCAACTCTAACCTCGACCTGACGCAGCCTGTTCCAGCAGCAATCGGCCCTGTTTGAAATGGAGACCTTGTACACCTGCTGCTGCACCCCCATGTCTACTCGCCACCACGGCCTGTTCTCCGCATTCGTGTGCGTGCACGTCGACGCCCTCCATTGTCCGTTGCGGTTGCCGTCTACGGCTCTCGACGCAACGCCACCTGCTGCTGTGGAGGACTGCTTGGTCGGCTTTCCGCGAGCAACGTTTCCTGTGGATGCGTGCAACATTATCAAGATCGGTTTGGGTGGAAAAAACTATAGTGATTCGATACAAAAACTTTCTGTCATAAACCGTCAACAGCAACAGATCAAAGAAATTCAAGGCAAAGATGATTTTGAATGAATGGGATGCAGTCTTTTGAAAAAGGAGTGGCTAATATGGTGAGACGAAAAAAGGGCATGTGCACGCTTACCTGTGAGCGCTGGTGGCTTTGGAATAGGTGTTGCACCTAAAAGGACAAACACGTTACATTTAGTACGGTCATTTAGTACGGTTATATAGGACGGTCATTTAGGACGGTCATTTAGTACGGTCATTTAGTACGGTACTTCCACTAGTGGTTTATAAACAATTGCCTCCGCAGAAGCATGGAATAAAGACAAGCCGTACCTCCTTTCAGTGCGAAGACTTCCACCTCACAGAGAGTAAGCCACTCCTGAACTCTCAAGGTAACATACACATATCTCCCTGCTTTGGGTGAAGAGCAGGACAATTCTTTGGTCTGGCCTTGCCCAATGGCGCCACCAAGGAACGTGCAACTAACGAGAAAGAGACGCAGGGTTAGAATGAACAAGATATTAGGCAAATACGGAGAAACGTAGACCAAGCACTATCAAGCTTCACACTGTTCCATAACTCAGAGTTTGGCTTCATAGAGACAGAACGCAGTGTTCCAAATGCAGCAAGCGCCAACCGAGCCATGGAATTCACCAGTTAAAGCCAAGTCTGGAGATTATAACAATGTATGCCAGAAAGACGACTTTGCATCAAAGTTATGGACCAAAAGGCACTTACAGCTGGTTAGCAGCTGGGTTGTTGTCCGCATTTCCCACTCTGATCTCAATCTGTCTTAGTCTGTTTCCGCAGCAATCGCCTCTGTTGGTAAGTTTGACTTTGGCAACTTGTTGAATAGCGCGCAAGTCCACTCTCCACCATGGCTTCTTGTCCCTGTTTGTGTGGGTGCACGACTTTCCATTCCATTGCGGATTTCTATTTCCATCAACGGCTCTTGAGGATACACCGCCGAAACCGGTTGACGATTGTTTGGTAGGTTTGCCACGAGCGATGTTTCCTAACGAACGCAATATTAAGGATGAGACGCGTGGAAATCAGCATAGATGGACACCGTGGAAGAAAATGGTGAGAGCAACTGAACTTTGACCTCCTCTTATGACCTTTATGTCCTTGATAACCTTTGGCCCCCCTTTTGAATAGGAAGTTTCAATTTCTGTTTCAGCACTTTCGTCAACAGGCGATATTTTGTATTGAACAAATCATTTCAATTCTGGTCGTGTACCATAATTTTTTGTATTTTTTCAATTCCACCTATATCTCTTTCGAAAGATTTGAACTTGCGAAGATATTTAACTTAATCTTACACATATGTTTCTATTGAAAAAACGTGAAATTACTTACCTGTGAATTTGCTGGGGATAATCCGCATGGACCCTAAAACAAAGTGCCATTTTTAGATTCGAAAAATGGTATGGGCGAGAGCGCTACTGATCGGAGTACGAGAATCCCATAAGAGTCGGAGCCGCAAATTGACAAACAAGAAGGTGGTGGATGACTCCAAGCTTAACGAATTAAATGGCTTCACTTACCTCGAACCGCAAACACTTCCACTTCACAAACCGTCAAAATTTCAGTTACTTTCAAGGTAACGAAGACGTATCTGCCGCGGAGGGCTTTGACACAAGGAAGGATCTTCTTTTCTCCTCTTCCGAAATTTCCAGGGTGGTAAGCGCACCTAAAAACCAACCCAGCCTCGTTATAGATGACAGCCTCGGTAACAAGCAACTAAACTTTATACACCCAACAATCAAGCATAAAATTAACATAATACAATGATGGTTTATAATGCTGTTTAGCTTTTTACCCACTCCACCTGCAAAGTATCTAAAACCATGTAGCTGGCCCGTGGTCACAGGCAATATAATGGCATTCGGAATGACGATGTGTAAATGCTGAAAAATTCGGAAACATTATAGAAGCTGGTATCTTTCATGCACTTCCATGCAAAACAAGAGTGGCATGTTATAAATCAATCGTCGCTTAAATATTGCCAAAATCACGACTGTGGTTATGCAAAATGGAAAAATGAATAAAATCAGCCTTTGTTCGAGGCTGGACCGACCTTGTGTTTGAGTCTGGTTGTTCAGCTTTGTTTCCGACGCGGACATCGACGGCCCTGAGTCTATTCCAGCAACAGTCTTGTCTGTTCGTTATCCTCACCTTGTAAACGGAGTACGAATTGACAAGATCCACTCGCCACCAGGGGTTAGCTTGCCTGTTGGTAGCAGTGCAGGATTTTCCACCCCACTGTGGGTTAGCGTTTCCGTCGTTACCCCTTTGAGCAACTCCACCCCATGGACCTGTTGACGACTGGGCGCTGGGTTTTCCTTTTGCGACGTTTCCTTAAAAAACAAAGCCCGCACATGCTATGAATTCCCCAAACAATCTCCAATACCTTTTTTGGAGCACCAAATTTGCAAGCTTGTCTAAGCTAAATAAAAACGTTTTCAATAGAACAGTCAAGCATTGTGGAGAAAGAGCAGTCATGTAAAATGACGCAAAACAAACTTAGCACAAGGATTTGTGGTGTACTAACACACTTGGACATTTAAGATAAGCAATGCGTTTGTTGAAGACAGAAGACAGTCTGAAAATTCACCTGTGAGAGCAGGAGGCTTTGGAACAGGTTTGCCAGCTAAAATGAGAATTGAGAAGTTGCCAGAAAAACATTATGGCTCGAATCATTTGATTAAATAGGTGCAAGGTTGCAACTGAAAGAGTGCACGACTTGTATACATGAATTGCATTAAACAGAGAAATAGCATCTCGCGACCAACTGAAAGAAACATAGTGCTCTGTCTTGATTCATTACACGAGAGTGAAAATGACTAAAAGCGCACAGTGAGTGGGGTTGTGTCAACCCATCTATAGACAAGCAACCGCTGATGCAAACAGGGGGCCAGTGAGAAGCCGACAAGCAAAGGCTCGTACCTCCCCTGAGAGCATAGACTTCGACCTCGCAGAGCGTGAGCCACTCGGTGATCTTAAGGTTGACGACGACATATCGGCCCGACTGCGGTGATCTGCATTGGATGAACTTCGATTCGCCTCTGCCGAAGGCATTCTCGTGTGTGGCACACCTGCAAGAGCAGAGAGACCGCTAAGCAATGCTGCATGGGACACAGGACAACATGTTCGAAGCCGCGTACATTGACTGCAGCTAGCGATGGGTACAAACGAGAGATAGTTACACTGGATTGCTGAGAGGGGTTGGGTTGTTGCCAACTCTGATTTCCACCGAACGCAATCGGTTCCAGCAGCAGTCGCCTCGGGTCGTCAGTCTGACTTTGTAGATCTTCTGCTCGCTGCCCAAATCAACGCGCCACCAAGGCTTCTTGTCCCGGTTGGTGTGCGTGCACGAGCCACCGCCCCACTGCGCATTGCGGTTACCGTCCACGGCTCTGGAGGAGACGCCGCCAAACCCAGTTGAGGACTGAGAGGTTGGCCTTCCGCGGGCAATGTTTCCTGAAATTTTCATAAATTATTCATATCAAAACTCGAATGAAAAACCTAAGGCTTTTTGCATTTACGTAAATGAGCCGCAGTGTAGGTCAAACAGCCAAGTCGTGGTAAAACATTCATGCAGTAAGTTTATCTTTGACGTAAGGAGCTTGTATGATAAAAATATGATAAAAACAATTAGAGGAGAAGTAGTGCGTGCATACCAGTGAGCTTGGGAGGAGGTGGCAATGCCAAAGCAGCTGAAAAGAAACACAAAACATGCGTTGAATAGAATACTTGCATGCTATCATCAGGATGCTAAAAGGGTTTACAAAAACATTGGTCGATGAAATGAAAATTGCGACATACCTCCTCTTTCAGCATAAACTTCAACCTCGCAAAGTGTCAGCCAAGACCTGACGCGCAGAACGACGTAAACGTAACGTCCTCGTCTCGCCGGTGCGCAGTCAATCTGTCGCGTTTCACCTTTGCCGAGGGCACCGCCGACGAAGCGACACCTGCGAAGGAGGACAGAGCCTTGTTTATCTGCACAACATTAGATTTCAAGTTAACAGAGCCCTGATTGACTGGAAACCGTCAAGATTGACATTAACCACTGGATTTTTGTGACAATATATCGTTAGCGCTGTGGAATTAGACACTCAACGTATTAGGAATTTACAGCCCATTATGAAATTGATCGAGGAAACTAATCAACCGGCCTCGTTTGGGCATACCGGTGCATAAAACGAGACATGACTCACAATGGATTCGCGTTGACGTTGTCCTTGTTTCCGACTCTGATTTCGATTGCCCTCAGACGATTCTGGCAGCAGTCGCCTCGGTTGGTCAGCGCCACCTTCTTCACCAGTTGCTGGGAGCCGAGGTCGACGCGCCACCAGGGTTTGGCATCTCGGTGGGTGTGGGTGCAGGACTTGCCCCCGTAGTTGGTGTTTCTGTTGCCATCGACGGCCTTGCTGGAAGAGCCACCGAAACCAGTGGACGACTGCTTGGTGGGTCTGCCCTTGGCAATGTTGCCTGCAGAAACATGATCACATTTTGCAATGATCTACACAGCTTGTGTTAGCATTAGAAGGCAAGCGTTTAGTAATTTGCAAGTGGAGCTTTCAATAGATACTGTGACATGAAATTATATTTACACCATTGTTTATCTCGCACAGAATAGAAATGACTTCATAATATTGCCGACTCGCAAAAGCGAAAACTGGGCACATACCTGTCAATCTATTCACTTCATTGACGATGGCACCTGAAACAAGGGGGGCATCGGTAAACGGGATGTGCATGAGAGACAACAATAAAGAAACATTCCAAAATGAGATCAAGAGCCTTGCAAGCTGATCGCATTGTTAAATGGCGAACACCACAGAATTATGTATTGGTGGAAACTAACTTTGACTTGCCGTCGAAAAAGGAAACTGTAAAGGGCAAACTTAGTCAATAGAAAGACAGAGTTTCTCTCGATTTGCTCCAAGAGTTTTCAACTGTAGAAAGAAGAGGCTGACAAGAGTAAATTGTTCGTGTGACCTTGACTAAATTATGGTGTGTCATCTTACAAGTCAAAGAGGTTGGCAAATGACGGGGTAATGGTTAAGACCATACCTTGTATTGGGAATACCTTGACCTCGCAGACGGTCAGAATCTCGTTTACTCGTAGGGTGACATAGACGTAGCGCCCTCTTAGAGGTCTTGAGCAAACAAGGTCCCGCGTCTCTCCTCGGCCAAATGCGCCAGGCACGTTGACACACCTAAAACCGGTACATCGTCAAATGAAACCAGGATTTCGCATGCAAGTATCATGTAGCTACTTGGATTTTACGCTCAATTCAATCATCATACAAAAGCTGTTTCTCTTAAGATTGGTCAAACTGTTGTACTGGCACTTTGGTCAATTGGTTTTCCTGAAGTATTGAGGCTTTAATACGTGAAACGTTAACTACCTAAATACTAAAAGGGGCTTTGATGCAAATACACAGACAAGGATGAAACGTTATTGTACATGATGTTGCTCGATGACTAACTCGCAAAAACGAACATTGAATTCTGCATAGCTTGTGCTGGAGTTTGAAACTAGTGATCCATGAATCAGATTTGATGATAGCTGATGATCTATTGAAAGTTAGAAGGGCAGGGTTCTACCCAAAGGATTGGAAGCCCTCCCAAATTCAACGGAGACTGTAAGTATGGAATAGTAAAAATTATCGAAATTATTCCATAGATATGAGAACAGCAAAGATGTCATGTTCCCCTAGTATGTCAACGCTTCCAATCCCACCTCTAAGAACGAGATGCAAAAAGCCCTTGTGAACTCACAGTGCATTTCGGTCAGGTCCTTCACCTCTGTTGCCAACTCTGACTTGCACACTTCTCAGCCTGTTCCAGCAACAGTCATTTCTGTTCGTGATCTTCACCTTCCCGACCATGAAACTCTTTTGCAGATCCACACGCCACCATGGCTTAGATTGCCTGTTTGTAGCTGTGCATGATTTTCCGTTCCAGTTTGGATTGGCGTTTCCATCGTTGCCTCTTGATGCGACACCTCCCCATGGTCCCGTGGATGATTGCATCGAAGGTTTTCGCACCGCCACGTTTCCTGGAAAATATCACCCTCAGTCAAATATTGTTAATAGCCCTTTGGCTTTATGCAAGTACTATTAACTTTCTCGGGTTTTTTCAAGCTTGTCAGTCTTTATCTCACACTAATCGCATTACAAATACAGTTCTAGTTGATGATATTGACTACCTCCATATCGGATCCCAACGACTGGTGGTGGTTTTGGAAGAGGCTTTCCGGCTGAAAAGGAAGAAACTATTCGTTACAAACAAAAGGATAATCAATGCACCAAATGCCAAGCACAAAACCCAAGAGTTGCTTAATTACTTTCAACGCAGAAATTGCTGAGCTCCAAATCACTTGAAAATGCAGGCACGTACCTCCTTTGATTCCGAACACCTCGACTTCGCAGAGGGTTAGAGGGCCTTTACCCCGCAGCATCACAAACACGTATCTGCCAGAGACCTCTTTTGTACAATAAAGATCGATTGTCTTGCCTTTACCAACAGCCCCAGGGAATGTAGTGCACCTGTCCAAAATGCGACAAAGTTGCATGAGAAATTGAAAAAATTATGCTGGGATGTTTACAATGGGATTTGCATACAGGCAGTTTGGAAAAGTTGATGCTATCAACTTTGCTCCATAAATTCGCATTACCTCAACGGATGATAACATTAAAAATATGTTTTAAAGAAGATTATGGAAGCGATCGAACAGACTTACAGTCCATTAGAAGCCGGTTTGTTATCCGTATTGCCAACGCGAATATCGAAGTTCTTCAAGCGGTCCTCACAACAATCACCTCTGTTCGTAACCCTGACCTTTCCGACCTTCTGCGTACTTGCTAAGTCCACCCTCCACCAGGCTTGCTTGTCTCGATTGGTGAAGGTGCACGACTTCCCCTTTTTGTAGTTCGTGTTCTTGTTGCCATCCACGGCCCGCTTCGCATCACCACCGTAGCCGGTGGATGATTGCTTGGCGTCCTTGCCTTTCGCCAGGTTTCCTGGTCAATTTGGACACAAAATCGAGCATTAAAAGGAAGTCAATTTTGCCTTGGGCACAAACTCACCCTTAACAGGAACTAGAATATAAATGGTCGAAAAAGTTGCAATGATAGCCAGAAAACAAGCAGGACACTTTTGCGAAATTGGAACAACTCAACTGGTGAACAAAAGAAACGCTAGAAGAGGTGGCGCAAAATCTTTTACCTGTGAGCGGTGGTGCCTTCCTTGTTGGCTTAGCAGGTTTACCTGAAAACATCAAATGGAAGTGATTAGTGATGAAGACTTTATTTGTTATACTTGATCAAGTGTTTTTAAATAAGTTCTTCAGCAAAATTCCAGTTGCACGTGCATCGGACAAGTAATCTTATAGGTATATGCGTCGATGTAAACTGACGGGGGATTGTTAAGTAAAAGATTCAATGCTGAAGAAATCAGAAAAATGTGTGGGAATGAGCTTTTAAATATAAAAGGTGAATCAAACTATTCAAAACTTGAAACGGCTGCACAGCCAGCTGTTAAAATGACAAAATGGACCTCGATGGGACCCTAAGCTTCAGAATGCCTTCAAAGTTGGACAAAAGCCAGAAAGAGGAAAGTTCAGATTGAGGCGAAACTCAAAATGATGTGCTTCAAAGGATACTGAAAATATCACCAAAGGAGAAATCCTAAATTTATGGAAAAGCGATTGGATAAAAAGAAGACAGATTTTCAATATCATCATACCTGCGATTGCCATTACTTGGACTTCGCAAAGTGTGAGGAAGTTGAACGTCTTCAACATAACGAAGACAAATCTTCCGTATTTTGGTTTTGTACAAGCCAATTCTCTGGTTTCGCCTTTGCCAATAGCTGATGGCACTCGCACGCACCTTGAAATGACAAAGTCAACAATGGAACAAAGCTATTCACCATCAGCTATGCCTACCATTTTGAGTCGCACAATTTTCAGCGTTAACATACCATCCCATTTCAAAATCTAAATTAGAAACATATGCTGGCAGCACTGATTAGCTGAAAAGTGAAAAGGACTTGACTCAAGTAGCACGGGCATTTGCAATATAAATATAGTTCGTGCATACACCAGTAACACGGCAAAGTCGAACACCTTAGTATATTTGATAGCATCGGCTCGAGCGTTTTTCAGGTCAAGAAGCAAATCGAATCCAACTATCTAACGGCTTCAAAGGCACGGTCGATGGCCCTAGTCTATGCGAGAAGCACTCATGGTGCAGAGCACTCTGTGAAAACTCACAAGTCGTTTGCAGCCGGGTTCTGGTCCACGTTCCCGACTCGCACTTCGAAGTTCTTCAGCCGCATCCAGCTGGAGTCGCGGTTGGTGATTTTCACCTTGGCAACGGGGTACATCATCTGCAGGTCCACCCGCCACCAGGGCTGGCGGGTGTTCTGGGTGTGGGTACAAGACCGCCCGGCCCAGTTCGGATTGGCGTTGCCGTCGACTGCGCGCGAAGCCACGCCGCCGTGGAGATCGGACGACTGCATGGCCGGCTTTCCTCTTGCAATGTTTCCTAGAAGAGAGCCACGCAAATTTGCCCCTTCGTGAAAAATATCATAACACGGTTTCGAACGAGAAGGCTTCATGAACGGTTTTCGTATCCAAAAGAATGTGCAGTCTGGTGTGCAATTGGACATTGCTCTTAAAATACACATATACCACGTAAGTAGGCATTAAACGCTATCAAATTGAGTTAGGCTGCTTTAGGCTGCTACATAAGGCCCAATTCCGTCCATTCGAGTCGCCAGTTGTTTTGCACATCGTACACACTATTGATTCTAATTCAAGACCCATTCAAACAGTTCCTAGACATACATTAGACATTAGTTTTATACATTAAAACTGCCTTGGTTTTCTAAAGGGTAGTTTAACTCACCAGTGTAAAGTGTTGGCGGCAATGGAGTGACTTTAGCTCCTGAAAAGATCACCGTAACATAGAAACACGATCTCAAAAGACATGAACAAACGATTGATAAAAGGTACTCGTTTGGAAATCAGGACCAACAAACGCTGAATATAATTGTGAAAGATATATTCATTGTTATGGAAAAGATTTAGATCAAAGAAGAGTTAGTCAAACCTTTAATTCCAAAGACTTCGACCTCACAGAGTGTAAGGAAACTTCTTCCATTTAGCACGACAAAGACGAACTGGCCTCTGAGGGGCTGCACGCAAACTATGTCACGCGTTTCTCCTTTCTGCATTGCGCCAAGGACGCGATCACAGCTGAAGTTGAAAGAGAGAAATGATGACGTGAAATCGACAGAAATCGTAGCCAAAAACAGGTTCTTTACCTCAAAGTGAGTTAAATAAGATAACATGAATCAACATGAACGATCAGTATTAAATGAAATGACAGCAAAAGCTCTTTCATGTTAACAGTTGAAGTAAAGAGAAGGGCATTTTACCGGGGATTTGACTTTGGTTTCCTGTCCACTTTTCCAACCCTGACATCGAAGTTTGACAACCTAGTCCAGGCAGCGTCGCCCCTGTTCGTGATTCTAACCTTGCCGACAGAGTACACATTGCCGAGGTGCACTCTCCACCAGGC
This sequence comes from Nemopilema nomurai, assembly GCA_003864495.1. Classification (NCBI taxonomy): domain Eukaryota; kingdom Metazoa; phylum Cnidaria; class Scyphozoa; order Rhizostomeae; family Rhizostomatidae; genus Nemopilema; species Nemopilema nomurai. The sequence continues at coordinate 4,048,490 of ML133383.1, read as the reverse complement.
TCCCTTCTGCAACTGCGTATGGGTGCAGGATCTTCCGGCCCAGTTCGAGTTCTTGTTGCCATCTACAGCCTTGCTTGATTGTCCTCCTGGATAGGTGCTGGACTGGGCGGTCGCTTTTCCACGAGCCAAGTTCCCTAGGCAATCAAATACATTTGCACTAAAGCGCTCCTTCACTGAGCATTTAAAGGCAATTTGAAGACAGATCCTTGATTGCTTGTAAAATAGAAAGACTGCTACATGACACAGGAACAGGGAAGGAGAAAAACAAAGACATTACCAAAAAGATAGAAAAGAAAGGCGGAATAAAACGGGTAGTCTTTCAAATTGTTTAAGACTGCATTGATTTGATTTCTAGAGTTGCACCTACCTGTATATCTCACTGGAGGTGGTGCTGGAGTCGAAGGAGCGCCTAAGATTGAAAAATAAAAAGAATAGTTCTATATCTGCAAAAATCAGACAACAAAAAACAGAATTATCACTCCATAAACAACACGGAGACGCAAACTCACGGTCTCTCTCGAAATGCTGAATACAATCAGACTGGAAAAGCCTGATTCTCATCATTGGCTACTACTGTGTTCAAATAATCAATCTCAAAATTGCTTTTCAAAGATTGGCAAATATAAATAAGTAGTTAAAATACATAATACATTTTGGAAATCTGATTTTTCGACTTATAGTAAAATAGTCTAACCAGATAAATTCAGATAATTTCAGACCAACTTTACATATCGGCTATCCAATGAGCATTTGGTGCAAAGAAATGTTTTGCGCCCTGGCGGTGCCGTGGTTCACCGACAGCCACATGAATCATAATCATCGCAATCGTCGTAATCATCATAATCATCGTAATCATCGCAATCGTCGTAATCATCATAATCATCGTAATCATCGCAATCATCGTAATCACCGTAATCATCATAATCATCGTAATCATCGTAATCATCGCAATCATCGTAATCATCATAATCATCGTAATCATCGCAATCATCGTAATTATCATAATCATCGTAATCACCTGCAACGGCGTACACCTCCACCTCGCACAGCGTCAAGTACTCGTTCACATTCAGGACGACGAACACGTAGCGGCCCTTGATCATTCTGGAGCAGGGGAACTGGCGCGTCTTGCCCTGCTTCATTGCCTTGCTATACCGCGTACACCTAGGAAACGGGGGTAATAGTATTATCTTTCATTCCTTTTTCACTTATTATTACTTCTTCTATAAAAGGGCCGCACAAACAGCTATCCTTGCTGGATCTGCAATCTTAGACATTGCATGAAATAGACTCACATCCCATCTTCAGCCCTAAAAACCGGTGACTCAGTATTAAAGACGCAGTTGTTATACTCACAATCCATTCGCCTTTGGAATACGGTCTCTGTTTCCAACTCTGATCTCAAAGTTCCTCAGTCTGTTGCCACAGCAGTCTCCACGGTTCGTGAGCTGGACTTTTCCCACAAGGTAGAACCTCTTGAGGTCGACGCGCCACCAAGGGTACATCTGTCTCTGTGTGTGGGTACAGGACCTGCCGTTCCATTGAGGGTTCTTGTTGCCATCGACAGCGCGTTTGGACAATCCCCCTGCGTGGGTGCTGGACTGGGCTGTGGGCTTTCCTCGAGCAATGTTTCCTGCAGCCGAGACAAACAACATTTAAAACCAAATTCACCATAAATCCATGTTTACCGTAAAAAATACTATACCACAATTAATATGTTTGGAACGAATTTTAATCAAATTTTCTCTAAAAATGTTTCAAGAAAATTTTCAAATGTTAAAAACGTTCCATGAAAAACTAGCAAGTTGTTCTTGCAACTGACAATGCCTTATTTATATCAAGACATATGTTTAGAGTAAACCGTCTACACTTAAAAGTGGACAAACATTGATCAGAATATTTGCTTACCAGTATATCTTGGCTGAGCCGCTTGAGGAATGGAGGCTGAAAATAAAAGCATAAGGTTGTCATGCAAATCAATAAAACTATAATCATCTCTGATATGTACCGAAACGAAATAGATATATATAATTAACACTAGTGATAATTTACACTGGTGTTTGCTTAGAAAAAAGATGACGAGAACAAATGGGGCTATAAATAATCTATTTCTCAAGATAATAGCAGTGGAGGTGCAAATTTTGCTCCAGACCTTAAAGTTATTATTGTGCAAAAACCACAAAATAAAACACAATTACTCACGCATGATAACCTTGGTTGGAAGATCTAAGAAAAGGAGACACAAATTAGCGTCAATCAAGAGGATCCCGCTTTTGCAGCTAAAGAAATCGAAGCAATATAAAATGTTTTTGTATACGTCATAACTGTTATCTTCAGTAGGTTGTATGGAAGACAACACCCAAGATCTCTCACAAAACATAAACCTTGCTTAAAGCATTGGGTCGCGCAACAACTGTCACTTACTGATTGAGGTGGATATAGTGGTAGGTCCAGCTCCTGGTCTCTTAGCAACGGACTGAATCCAACTGAACTTCCCAGCGCCCTTGTAACCAATCATTGCGAAGGATGTCCTCACTCCGAGCTTAGGGTTCACTTTGTTGCCCAGGATTTTCTAAACAAATCGAAGATTTCCATCACTTTACTAACACCACTCCACATATCGCAGGGTACTAATGTTATGATTTATAGAAATAAGGAATCAGCCATCAAATAACAAACTCATTAGATGACAACAAAACGAAGAGAAGGAAGCAGCCCATACCAATGCATCAAGAGCGGGCTTCTTGAAGTTGCCCGAATCGATGGCATCTCTGGATGAAATGACGACAATTTTGTTGTTCAAAGATTGCACCCATTTGAGCATTCTAACAGCCGCACCTCCATCACCGTAGACGTCGAAGTTGGCTCTGCTGAAGTACTTTCCTTCCGGATACGTCAACGCGACCAAGTTCAATCCGCGGCCGTTTGTACTCTTTTCGACCCCGTTGATCTTGATGGAGCCATATGAGGCCCCGCAGCGTCCTCTTGCAGGCGGGTCATTACAACCAACAGCAACCAAGTCAATCTTCAGGGCTGAAATGCAATCAGTCAACTCAAAATCACTTCAATCGAAAATTATATGAGACAACCAACGAGTCGAGTGGATACAAGGGTGTTCCATATGGCACAGCCATAGAACGCTACTTACGCGGACGACGTGCGGGGGCGGGTATCTTGGCTCCGCGGCAGACGTATTTGACCTCCAGGTACTTGTAGGTGCCTCTGCATGGGTCGCGGAAGACACCGTTCGTGGCACTCAGGGAGCATTGCGGCTTTCCTTCGCAGGCCCTTCGCACAATGTTGATTGAACTGAAACAGAAAGCAAATCAGACTGAGCTGGTCTCTTGACTTTTCTTGCGCAGCGAGTGCATTGACATGTACCATAAAACTTTTGAAAAAGACTTTCTCTATAAAAAGCGTTTTGAAATCCACTTCAATAAGGGTTCTTCAACACGAAAGTCCAAAAAGCAATCGATTCGTCACTTGTGCATTCACTTTCTTTGGAAGGATGAAAATCAAAAGATTGAAACTGCTTAATCGAAAAACTTACGATCCGGCCTTGCAGTTGGTGTTTCTCATGGCCGAGCTCTTGCACTGGTCTCGGTTCAGTCTTCCATAGTTGGCGTATGTTATTGTAATCAGCCGTCCGGCCGGACACTTCAGCTTTCCGGTTCGTCCCTCACAGATGACCGCCGCCATTTCACTCGCAGCTGCAACGAATCAATCTCAATTCTTCATATAATGAAGGATTAATTGAAGGAATAAACTGGCCCAATAAAACAAGTAAGCAATATCAATGGAATCAAATGATACATACGTTTCAATGGCTCGTCTCTGACCTTGCGGATAACTAAAAGAAAATCATAAGAAGGTAAACAAGCCGATTTGCAAATACATCAACAGATTTGTACACCCAAGCAGATTAGCTGCACTCAAATGGGTAATTGAGATACGACAACTCTCATTCAAGTCACACTTCTATGATGGAAGAAACCCAAGAAACAGATAGTACAAAGGCAAATCACAAATGGCTGTTGGCACCAGTTGTGCTTACAGACTTGCGTTGACTCTCAATCATCTCTAATACTTCACACTTTATACATATATGTCAATCATGATATTGATGATAAACTCACGCAGTTGCGCATTGATAACGGATGGGCCTCTGCCAGGAGCAACTGACTTCTGGACAGTCCATGGCTGCCTTCCTCGGCCTTTGAAGCCAATCAGGGCGTACGAGGATCGGTATTGCTTGACGAAAGGTTCCTGCCCACCAACTGAGTACTTAAACACAAACATGAATTCTATTTAAGGAGGGCCTTTGCAAAACATAGACAGCTAAATTGATTGCTAAAGTAAAGATTTTAGAGCCTCTTGTTAGTAAAACGCGATACCAAAAAGGATGAAAGTAGAAATGGCCGACTTAGGCCTTCGGACTTACCATAGCAGAGTATCCTCTGTTGTACATGCTTCTAGTGTATTCGTCCTTGGCAGCTATCAAAACGAGGCTGTTGGGCTTGACTTTGTCAATGAATGTAACGAATCGGTCAACTTGGCCACGGTTAGCAAACGTGTCGAAATTTCTGGAAGCAACAAACTTGCCAGTTTTGAAATCAACAACAACAACGTTGAGGCCCCGCAAATTGACGCTGCGTTCACGTCCGTTGATTCTGATTGAACCTGAATTGTGACCACAGTTTCCTTTCGGGGGATCGTTACACCCTTGTGACTTGATCTGGATCTTAAGAACTGAAAAAAAATTAGTCAAACTTTGGTGCTTCACTTTGCAAAAAAGGAAAGTTGTACTACAACAAAAAAGGAAAGTTGTACTACAATGAATTGTACTAGTGATGTACATAGAAACTATTAAATTGGTTCAATAAAATTATTCATTTTCTTAATGAAGACAATCATAACAAATACTGTTTCTACAGACTTGCAGTTTCATTAATACACCTTACTATCTGCTAGTAATGACAAAAAATTTTCATAAGATCTCTATTTGCTGCTTATAAAAGAAAAATGCGATTCATTGCAAACGACAAAGGCAGTACCTATTCCCTTGCTCTCGTCTGGCTTCACGTCTAGAAAACAAAATCAACAGCTGAGTACACTTGAAATTCGTTTTATCGCTATAAAAGAACCTGATTGCTAAATAACCAAACGAGAAATCAATAAATCTTATAAAAGAGGAATCTTTGAATCAAGGAAAATAGTGGTCTTTGAATTACAATTTCTTTAGGTTGAAACTAACCTGCCCAAAAAAAACACAGACACCCTAATTACAAGGTTGTTTAGAAAATGTTTGCTCCCCAAAGGTGGAAATGTGCATATCCAGAAGGAGAACTAAAACAATGCAAAAGGACTACCCCATGTTCGTTTGGCCAACAAAACATCAATAATTATGCAGTTGATTGTGAGGAAACATTTCTTACTAGGTTTCTTCTCTCCGGGAATTCCAGACTGCTTGTACATATGTGTTCCAAGTTTACTTCCGGGTCCAATGTCTAAAAGCAAAAACAGAATGCCATAGAGGTTTCCACAAAACTACATACATCACGTTTTTAATAAGGCATAAAGAGATGTCTGATATAAAAGGAATGAAGACCACAATGCATATTGGCATGAGAAGCAGAAAAGTCGAAAAACAAAACGCCATCATACATCGGAGAAGGGCGAACTGCAAGGACATGAGTGCGATTGGGAAGTGTGAGATTGGCTCTAATAAAGCGAAATCCTTTTGGTTGTTGATGATGGTGTTGATTTGAGTCTTGTCCACTTTGTCTCCGAGTCCAATAGTGAAGACCCGAACACCCATGCCCTGAAGCCTCTTAACTGCTGACTTCATAGTATTCACGTTGTCAGAGAACCTCGTCTGTGAAATGATGAACAGGGCTCTTTTGGACGCCTCTCTCGTCTTGTATATCCTAGTGTACCAGTTCAGTGCACTCATAACATTGGTTCCAGTTGGGTTCGGCTGCATCTGCTCTATGTCTCTCAGCAATTGGCTACCACAGAAAATCTACCAAAGAAGAAACTTTTCACTCAAATACGCCAGGTACTTAGAAATAGGTCAACATTCATTCACTTCTCAAAACTTCACATCTAAGATGATGTAGTTCCATCAATAATGTCAAATATATATTTTTCAAAATAATTTCAAACTAGTTCTGATAATTAGTGCTAGTTTTAAGCCCTTTCTGTGATGAATAAAAGCAGTCTTTGTTCACCATTTGAGGTCGTCTTCAAGGAAGACACCTACTAGATCGATATTTCAACTCGTCAACCTTTACTTGAATTAAACCAAGACGGTCCATAGTTCCTTTGGAACATGGCTTTAACTGACCAAGCATATTCGTCATAACTGATTGCCTAAGATGTTTGGAACTTTCCTTTTTCAAGGCTAAAAACATAATCATTGTTGATCTCGAAATTGCTGGGTACAAAACTGAAACACACCTCCTTATCCTGAATAACCACTTTGGCTGGGTTTTTCCCAAATTGGACGATGCTGAACTTGCTCCCTTCCAGACGGAACATCCTTGCGATGTTGAAAACAAAGCGTTTGACGAGCTCGAAGTTTACTGTTGTGCTTCCGTCCACGATAAACCCAACTTTTGACGGCAAAACGGCTGCGAAGGAGGGAAGCAATCAGTTTAGACAAATCTACTAAAAGATGTGGATCCACTCAAAACAGAGCTTCGATTCAGTTGCGATCCTAGCAAAGCTCTAATAATATTCCTCGCAGTGAATTCCATCAGTGAATTCCATCAGAAAATAAAATTCTCATAATTGAAACCAACAAGCACGGTAGTGATTGAAAATAACATGATCTGACAGGAAAGTTCCAGTATTGGAATAAAAGTGACAAAAGCGTACTTCCATATCCAAAGCAGTTTATTGCCTTTTCCCAGTTCCATTGATTCGTGAGCTTTTTAAGTAATTCAGGTGTAACGTTCATAACTGCAATTCGATAAATTTTAAAGTTAAATATGAATTTTGAAACCTTGCAATTGAAAATTTGAAAAATTAAACAGAAAGTTATACTATATTAAATCTAAAGGGAGTTTATACAGCTTAAAATCGACAATGGTGTGGTATCCAGATCAATCTTACCACAGCGAAATTCTTAATTTAAAAGATGCAACAACCTATACTTCGCAAATAGCGGTCATAGAAAAAAGCTTGGTTCATATAGCTTGGTTCATAGAAAGGTGTGCCAGAAAAGCGTCGAACCTTGGATTCCACCGTGAACGTGATCGTCCTTGTCACCACCATCACTGGGCGAAATTGGAGTTATGGGCCCCGTGTTAGTTCCATCATTCTCAGTGTCCTTGTTGGAGGTTCCACCAGCTGGATTGACACCTTGGTTCTTGGACACCTTGTCACCACCCTTGTCTTTTTCTTTATCTCCAACGCCACTGGGGGCACCTGGAGTTCCGGGAGTTCCTGGGGCACCTCCTGGAGTTCCTGGGGTACCGCCTGGGGTTCCTGGGGTACCGCCTGGGGTTCCTGGAGTACCACCAGAGGTTCCTGGGGTACCGCCAGAGGTTCCTGGGGTACCGCCAGGGGTTCCTGGAGTACCGCCTGAAGTTCCCGGAGTACCGCCAGGGGTTCCTGGAGTACCGCCTGACGTTCCTGGAGTACCGCCTGATGTGCCTGGAGTCCCTGGTGACCCTCCGGGTGTACCTGGTGTTCCTGGCACTCCTGGTTGACCTCCTGGTGTCTCAATTTTCGGCTTTTCCTACATCAAAACACAATCGATTTAGAATTCATTTAAGTCAGTAACAGTTTTTCAAGATTCGCCATTCAAGATCTTAGGCAAGGGTGATAAAGATTGGAATAAACGAGTAGAGCAATTACATTTTCCTTGCTCTCGGGTGCGCCAGGTCCGCCCGCATTTGGATTGGGCTTTGGAGGGCGTGGCTTAATTGGTGGTTTTGGTGGTGGGACTGGATCGACATTTGTACCAGTTGCTCCTCCCCCAGCTGCGACATCAGTGCCACCATCACTCCTAGCACCGTCACCTGTGGCTCCACCTTTACCTCCTTCTCCTGTGCCCGGTTTCTTTGGGCCTCCTGGTGTTCCGGGATCCGGTTTTCCGGAAGACTCATCCGGCACACTGCTCGTTGTTGTGGAGTCTTTTACGTCTTTGGCACCAGTTCCGGCATTGTCTGGCGTTACTTTCCCGTCAGAAGGAGGACCGTTTGTAACTTTGAAAAGTAAGTATTCGGAATTTAGGGACACACGTCCAAAAATCCTTAGCTTAGAAACTAAAAATTGACCAAAACTCATTCCATCTCAAAGCAAATGCTCATTCATAAAATGCCATATTGAAAAATCATAAAAACTTCTTTGGAAAGCTGTCTTTGGAAAGCTGTCTATGTTGTTGCTGCTGTTAAAGAAAGCTGATTGGACTCAATTAAACAGCGGGCTTACCCATGGTCAGCACAAACTGGACTCTTAAAACAATGGCTGGCAGCTTCGAGCATGGGGACTGCATTGCCCAATCGCCGCCTGAAGCTAGGCCAGTGATTTCTCCTCTGTTGACATCGCCGATTCCTTTTGAGAGAATTATCATAATCATTACAATAAAGAGAGTCTCCTGAGAAGACGAGCGGGAAAAACCACGTGATCAGTAACTGAAAGCATCTGACCAGGAGAACAAACAAATTGTTCACTTAAAGAAAGAGCTATGATGTATTATTGCCGCTTGAAGCTGTTCAATCGGTTTGAAGTGGTTGTTGATGTCGGTATGCTACTGAGCAAACATTTCTTACCAATTGACAGCAATTTTACATCGTTTCCGTTGAGGAATGCAACGGGATTCTTGAAATTGTCGCTTGAACTTCCCTGCAATATCGTAATTACGACCCTCGGGTTGTTCTTGGCCAGTGTTTTCAAAATGTTTTTCTTCACGTAGTTGAGCGCTCTTCCAATGTAGAGCCTCTTGTTGGCACGTGGCTGCACCTTAACGACAGCATCTTGGATCTGCTTCACTTTGGTGTACGTTGCTCCCTTTGTTACCACACGAGGTCTTTTCCCAAAAGCAACAATGGTCGTTTTGACGACACCGTTTTTAAAGAGTCGGATGATGTTGTAAATCAGTTTCTGGACAAGTTCAAAGTTGGTGTCATCAGTTTCGTCAACAACAAAGACCAAGTCAGTGTTGAGCAATCCTGTCAAATCAAAACATTTTGCTTCAAAATTCATCAAACATGGCAGAAAAACTAGGCAAAGGCTTTTGCTCCAAAACAACCTGCAAAAACTGTTTCATGAAAAATGAGGAGTTCAATCAACAGTTGAGAAGGAATTTGATTAAAACAAACTGATTTCAATTGGTGAGTTAATAAGAACTGGGGTTAAAACAGAAACAAAAAGATCATTTTTTGCGCCAGGTAATGTAGCAAAGCAACGTGAGAAGATAAGATCATGAGATAAGATCATAAGATAAGATCATAAGATAAGATGATAAGATAAGATCATAGTGACATACGGTTGTAGACTATTCCTTTCTTGATCTGGCTCCAGTCCCATAGTGACTTCAGCTTTTCGATATCCTTACTGCTCGATGAGCTGATAAATGGGCCTGCGTCATGAGTAACATACGTCATGATTATTCATGGCATAGCTTACGTCACGATTATTGACGACAATGATGATTAATATGCTAAATGAAAGTATAAAATGTGCTTAATCATTTCTCATAGTTTCAGGATCGTACTGTTTGAGTTGAATACGCCTTGGTTATTGCAGAAAGTTGTGATTAAGAGGACGTGGTTAAAGCAGATCTCAAATTGATTTGAAGTTTACCGTAAGGTGGTGGAATTGGTGGTTCGACAATAGGCTTGTCTGTTGGTGAAGGAAGGACGCCGGTATCCTTGTGCTCCGGGTTCTTTCCCACAACTGCAAAAAATCACAATATCGTCACGTGATCAAACAATACCAGACATCAATATTCAATACAGAGCAATTTTTGATAAATGTTTTTGCGGCATCGAAGAGATTTTTCTGTTTATCTGCTTTTTTATACTATAACAACGCTCTTATTTTCATATAACAGGGTCGCCTAAAAGCATATACAAATAATGGTTTAAAAATGGACAAGACAATGTCGAAATAATTTACCTGTAGTTATCAACCCTTGGATTTTGACAAGGACCTTTGGCAAGTCGCGCCATTTTCCATTCACAAATTGGTTTGAGATTGGCTTCAAGTCATTTGGCTTTGCCCCAGGCCCCGCACCAATGCCGTAGATGGTGACGCCCATTCCTCGCAGCTTGGCAGCAGGTCCCTTGGGGTCGTCGCTCGATTTGCCAGTCGTTATGACGAAGACAATCTTCTTTGCAGACTTATCGGGGACAGATGGGAAGAGTTTTCCGGCGGCATCAAGAGCCAGGCCGATTCGTCTGCCACCAGGGCCATAGTACCTTGAAAGTGGGACAGAAGGAGGTGAGGTACGGTACCTAGCTAGCAAAGGAGAAAGACACAACACAAGCTGTAGAAGCACCGATGGACGATGCAGTCCAACCAGCAGTCCCGTAGGAAGGGTGGCCCTATGCAGGCAAAGCCCTAACAACCAAAACCCCTGTTTGCTAATCTGAGACTGCATCAGATCCTGTTCACACAAGCAAAGCTAGAATGCATCTAAAAACCCAAGCACTTATACAATAGTTTGCTTGCATGAAGAAAAAAACAATACACTAAAATAGGAAGAATTGGTGCATTTGATAACAACTGCCATGCTTTGTGATGAGAGCCATACCTCAAAGCATTTGCTGCAGATACCAAGACACTAACTCCCTCGTAGACCTTCCAGGAGCCGAATGTGTTATCAAGTGCTCCACCAAAAGTGATGAAGGCGACAGTAGACGTGTGGTGAAAGAGTCGATGCAGGTTATACACGGTTTTCTTGACCGTGTCGAAATGGTTTCGATTGGTTCCATCGACGAGGAAAACAATGCTGGTTGGTTTAAGGCCTAAAACAAACCGACGTTAAAATAAGCAAAAAAGCAAAGTCATTAGAACCTTCAAATGAGATTTTATTTCAAATGCAATATGCAAACTAGCAGAACAAGGAGGGCTCAATAAATCGCCATGAGTGAAGCCATCTCCTTTGGTAGTGAAACAAATAAAACAAAAAAACGCACCAGTATAGATGAGATTTATGTCATATGATTTCCAATCCCAGTTCTGAACAACATCAGTGTAGTCAACTGCAAAGACAAAAAACAGTTTGACATGTTTAACGTGTGAAATGTTTAGACAGCATTGTGCAGAGTGAATCAAGGTTGCGATGGTTCTTCAATACAACACGCTGTGAACAATATTACAACGAGTTGTTAATGAAATGGATTGTTTTGATAACTAGATGGACCCGCCTAAGTAGAAAGTGTCATAAGCATATACTGTAAATACGGGTTTTCATTTTTTTGCATAAAAAATCAAACCTGACTTACCGTCAATTTTTCCACTTGATCCTGTGTTCGGAGAGCTCTTACCCACAACTGAGAAGAACAAGTTGAATCGGTTACCGCTGATAAGTGGCAGAGAAAACGAATAATTGAAAAACCGAAGCTTCCGTATACTCGATTCCGTATACTCGATTTGAAGAAGGCATTCAAACAAAGCTCACCTTTTATGAGGCCTTCAAAGATGGCGCCACTGGCCGTGACTAGGCCATCCAGCCTGCAGCCAAAGATGAAGGAGGATGAGAAAGCAACCAATGACAGTTCGTTTTGCTTGAATCCTTTATCTCCGAGGTTGGTGCGTGGATCAAAACCAGTCAAGCCGATGGCAAAAGTGAAAATGCCGCGCTTTCTTAGGTTGGCGGCTGGTCCAATGACGTCATCGCTAGACTTGCCTTTGGTTATGAGGAAGACAATGTTTGGGTTACCGGAAGGAGCGTTTGAAAAGGTGTGGAGAACGGCCTTCAAGCCAGCGCCGATCTTCCTGAACCTCTTTTTCGACTTTGGGATTCTGTTAACGAGGCGGCGTGCCTGTGCGCCGTTGCGGAGCATCATCCAGTTCCCTACGCGGTACTGCGCATCGCCAAAGTCAATGATGCTGACGTAGGTACCAGAAAGCGAGAAAAAGCGAATGATGTTGTAAACCATGTGGCGGATGTAGTTGAGGTTCTTCAAGAAAAACCCTTCAATCACGAACGCAATGTTGGCCTTGTTCAGAACTGCAAGGGAAATTTGAGATACTAAGACCTGGTACGCTCAAAAGCATCCACATCAACTAATGAAAGCAGTTTATGACACGGGGAGACATTATCAAAAAAAAGTCAACTGACCTCCATATTGAATTGGCTTGTACTTGTTGGCCCAATCCCATGTCTTTTGGATGTTCAAAATTGTATTGTCGCCTAAGGCAATAAAATGCACATTTTCAACGAAGATACTACAGTCCACTACAAAAGCAGAAACCATGCATACCCACATTGGCCTGACCACGTGCACTAATCTCAATGGTATTACTGGCTGTCTTTGTAGATAATCAGGGCTATTCAAAATTTCATGTTAGTACCGGAAGTAACTGTCACAAAGTTTGCAATGTAAAAATGACGGAATGTTTACTTACCGACATTGACGGTGACAGCTCCACCAGAGCCAGTATCTAGAGAAGAAGAAAAGCCCTTATAAGACACAAAGACAAGACACAGAGCGAGAGGCAGGGAGATGGCAAAGATGGTAATCGCGCAGTGGCAGAATCAGGATCTGACGACAAAAAGCAAATTAGGAGAAATGTTTTTTTCAGGTTTCTTCCAGTGCCTGGCTAAAGATCTTCAGAAGTAACAAATGAAATTGGAGGAGATTCGAATTAACGCAACAACCAGCCTGAAACAATGTAGGGCAGACAAACCTTGCTTGATGAGGTTCTCAATAGCCTTGAATCTGTCTGGAGTGATCATTGATTTCTTAGGCCCATACACAACATATCCAGGGCTGGTGGCAATCTTTTGCAGATCTTCCTTGAATGTGTTAGCCTTTGGATTGATTCCATAACCCCAAACCTTGATGTTCTTGGCCCTAAACTTTGCACCAATTGCTGGCAAAATGTCAGAATCCGTTGCCTTGCCGACCATTATAACAAACAAAACATTTGGGTTCTTGCTCTTGGTCATCTGTACAACAAACTGCTTGTATACCTCCACCATAGCTTGACCGGTCTTTCTTGACGATCCTCTGATGATTGGGATCGAGTTGATGACAGCCTAACAATATAAACAGTTGTAAGGCAATATGATACAATAATACACGTGTGCAGCGAAGGTGAAAGAAAACATTGAATTGTCATCTACTTTTCTGACACCCTTATCGACAGAAAACAACATAAAATACGGTTAATTGATCAAATACAGCTGTCTCCCTACTCTCGGTGGTTTGATCAGATATTCATTACCAGAAAAACTAAACTTTGGATCACCTTCTGCTTCAAGTTACGACAATGCAACCACGCCACCTACCTGGATCTCTTGTGGACTAGCAAAAGATTTCCAGTTGGTGATCCTTTGCTGATTCGACCCATATGCGTAGATAGTGACGTAGGTGCCTTGTAACTGGAACAGCCTGATGTAGTTGTAGACCATTTTCTGCAAGAAGCTACGCGTAGCACCACTGGATGTATCAATGAGAAAACCAACATTGGCCTTGCCACAACCTGTTAATTAGAAACAAACCAGTTAGAAGCCAAATTTATCAAGTACGACCCTAACTGGTCCCTATAGAACAAATTTTTATTGGTTGAAAATTCCTTGCTTATTCTGGTAGCAATCTTGCTTAACTTGAGATCTATACGCTTTGTGTTCGTTATCCTCTTCAGATTCATTTGACAATTCCCTTTTCTGATATGCCTTGGCATTCTACATCATTTCTTTTACAAACATTCACCCTTCAAGCTATCAACTTTGTCATTTACAAGCAAAAAAAAAGAACAGGGAGATTACCTCCATACTTCAGTCCTTTGATGTACTTATACCAATTCCAGTCAGAATGATACCACACTATAAAGAAAGAAGACAATTAAAAAAATCGAAATGTTAATACACAATAATAATAAACATGATCAAATGTTACTTATGGTTAGCAAGTGAAGGTTTGTGGGACTGATTTTATAACCAAGCTATGGTGATCAATCTATGAAGAGGAAAGATAATAGCTTAGAAAGGTCATTTGGTACACTTTGCCCATTTAAGCAAGCTTTAAATCATTTTCATAATTACTTCATAAGTAAACACTATTTTAATATGCTCCAAGTACACTTTTACAATTCGCTCCAAGAACACTATTTTAATATGCTATACTCCAGAAAAGAAGGTAGAACAACCCTGATGATACTAAAGAGGTGGAATTTCTCTCAAAGTGCCACTTACCTCCACCAGCTCCTGTCAACCCTGTTTCAGAAGTAAAAAAAATTTTGTGAAAAGAAAGTGAAGGGTCAGTAAAAAGAAAGCAGTTAATTTCTACGCTACTCTCCTTGAACGCTAACCAAATCAAACTTAATTGAAGTAGCGGACATAATTGCTCAGTTGAGCTTTTCCCTTTATGCGAGGGTGCAGAGGCAACTACTGGTATGATTATATACAATTCTGATGATATCAAGATGCACACACATACTAAACATTTTTTATTAGGATTCGCCGCTAATTTGCAACGCTGAGTGACTAACCTGGGTATAAACGTCAACTTAATCTGTCATGCCACCTTCAGTTTACTTTTATGAATTTTCGCTAAGAACCAACATCAACATTCTAACGACTCCTCTCATAACCTGAGCAATCCAATCACCACAACACCCCCCTTGGGCGTGTGCTGGCTCAAGCCCCCCCAGCCCACCTTCCCATTGCAGCAATGTAGCCCCTGTTGCGAGCAGCACAGTGAATTGAGGCAACTTACATCTTTGCAACCGATGCTGAATTCTGATCATGATTGATGGCTTCCTGCTGCTCCCAATAACGACGTGTTCGTATCTGGTGGCTCTGAAGATTCGCGGCGGTGTCGTGATCATGGTCAGCTCTTCAAGAATGAGACGGGACCCGAAGCCAATGACGTACACACGCACGCCTAGGGCCTTCAGCGATTTAGCCGCAGCCTGCAGCTTGTACACGCAGCCGTATGTGCGACCTCGGACGACCAAAAACAGCACCATCTTGGCCTGTGGCGCCTTGGCCTTATTACCAGAGAACACTTTGACAACATTCTCCATCGCCTCTCCGATTCTGCGGCTTTTCGTTCGGTCCAGTCTAATCAGGGCGACGTTTCTCTGCAATTCCTGCTCACTTGCCATCTTCTTGAAAGCAGTGACCTACAGGCACACATTCCAGAAACAAATTAGCGGCTTGTAGCTAACAACGACAAATAAATTACAAGGTTTTCGTGACAGCTTCTTTCGATTATACAAATCGGGACCAAAGGAAAATCACTTCCAACACAAGGACAATCGCATCCAACACAAGAACAATCGCATCCAAAACAAGGACAATCACATCCAAAGCAAGGACAATCACATCCAAAGCAAGGACAATCACACCAAACAAAAGAACTGTCGCATCTAATACGACATCAACACATTCAAAGCAAGGATAATCGTATCGAACACAAAAACAATCGCATCCATTACGATTTCAATCGCATCCAACACAAGGACAATCGAATCTAAAACAAGGACAATCACATCCAAAGCAAAGAAAATCGCACCAAACAAATAGACTGTCGCATTTATCACGAAAACAATTTTACCCAATACGAGGACAATTACATGCAACACAAGGACAATCGTATCAAACACGAAGACACCCGACGCCAATACATACAACACACGCAAAAGCACTTCTAGCAAATTTACAAGGGCTCTTGACGCTCACAAACAAACACAAAGGTATCAAAACACAAACGCAGCCAGTCAAAGCATAAAATTTTCAAGTACAATCAATAACAGCACGTCTAACAAGCCTTCGATGCTTAAAAGGTCTAGAAAAGTGACTTTATCATAAAGAGCTACTTAGCTCTTAAAAAACCATGAACAGCAAAATTTACTGGAAAAAAATAGTAGCTTTGAATAGTTTAGAAAGGTGGACCACACCTGGTTATATCCTTTTCCAAAGGAAGCGAGGGTGAAGTAGGCATCCCCCAGTGAGAAGGTTCTGGCTAAGTTGTACACCATGCGTTGGGTGACAGGCATGTGCGTACGTATAGAAGCATCGACCAGAAAGGCGGCATGGACTTGACCAGATGCGACTGGATGAAGCAGAAAACAACATGAAACCAAACACGGATACCAATACATAATCTACTCGAACCAGTGAGTTTTTAGCAGAAGCCTTTATAACTCGCAAATAAAGACAATGCTGATGAAAGTAGCAAAAAAGCCCAGAATACCTTCATACTTGTACCCCTTGACAAACGGCTTCCAGTTCCACGCAAGCAATTTCGTGTGCCATTTTGAAAATTTGGCCGCTTTGGCTGGTGGCTTTGCCAGAATCATTGGGAGTTTTGGTGCTTTTCCAGTCAACTTGGCTTGCTCTATAGCTTTCTGAATCTTCTTAGGGGGTGGCTTGTTCTTCCCTTTGAAAAGATTTTTCACAGCATTCCAAGCGCCCTTGGCTAACTTCTTGAAAACACCCCATCTTTTATTGGTTTTTTCGCCAGTTATGATGCCGCGGAATGTTCTGACCTCCGCCTCTTGTGGCTCTGCCAAAGGTGAAACATGTGAATTTTACATACGCAATTCTTAACAAAGATAATGACGAGATTGAAATATTATTTACTAAACTGGGCAGCTAGAAATCTTGGAAGAAGCGATCGACAGAAGTTGAATGAAGAAAATGAAAGATTCGCTTTCTACCCTACTGATTAAGAATTACATCTGAAAATGAGTCAGCTGAGAGTAAGCGACATGATCAACAGCAGGATTGAACGATGCATCAAAAGCAGTCTTAAGTTGTGTCGTAAACAAACGTACCACATTCACTTATAGATACTTCCTCGTCGTCATCCTCATCCTCTTCATTATCAAAGTATTGTAGCGGATCAGGGACCTCTCTTGTTTCAGCCTCCTCTTCATCAGCAAGTTCATCAGTAGTAGATTGGCTCTCCTCCGCAGCTACGGTATCTTCGTTATTTTCTGACTCTTCACTACTGTCATTTTCCTCAGCATCAGAACCAAGGTCAGAATACTCGCTGCTGTAATTGACTTGCTGCCCTTCATCCGTTGACTCATTGTTGTCGTCGTCATTTTCATTTTCACCTTCTTCCGGGCTTTCTTCGCTCGCCAAGTCTTCCGCATCTTCGTTACCATTGAATTCGCTTTCGTCGCTAGGCTGGTCTCCATCTTCATTACCAGTACTTTCATTCCCAATTTCGCTAGATTCCTCACCATTGAGTGCAGTTTGGTCATCATCATTACCATCGGTTGTTGCTTCACCGTTTTCTTTATTTTCTTCACCCGTTTCTGTAGATTGGTCATTATCATTACCTTCGGTACTTTCCTCAGAAGCATCATTGGATTCCTCACCATTGAGTGCAGTTTGGTCATCATCATTACCATCGGTTGTTGCTTCACCGTTTTCTTTATTTTCTTCACCCGTTTCTGTAGATTGGTCATTATCATTACCTTCGGTACTTTCCTCAGAAGCATCATTGGATTCCTCACCATTGAGTGCAGTTTGGTCATCATCATTACCATCGGTTGTTGCTTCACCGTTTTCTTCATTTTCTTCTCCCGTTTCTGTAGATTGGTCATTATCGTTACCTTCGGTACTTTCCTCAGAAGCATCATTGGATTCCTCACCATTGAGTGCAGTTTGGTCATCATCATTACCATCGGTTGTTGCTTCACCGTTTTCTTTATTTTCTTCACCCGTTTCTGTAGATTGGTCATTATCATCACCTTCGGTACTTTCCTCAGAAGCATCATTGGATTCCTCACCATTGAGTGCAGTTTGGTCATCATCATTTCCATCGGTTGTTGCTTCACCGTTTTCTTTATTTTCTTCGCCCGTTTCTGTAGATTGGTCATTATCATTACCTTCGGTACTTTCCTCAGAAGCATCATTGGATGCAGTCTGGTCATCATCATTACCACCATCTCTTGTTGTTGCGGAAGCATCTTTGCTTTCTGTATCTGAATCGTCTAGAAGAGTTTGAGGTGTTGGAGCGGCTTCGTTTGTTGGCGATTCATCTGTCTCTGGAATCTAAAAAAATTAACCGATGGTCTTCTTGTTAAGCTGGTATTATCAAGCTGTTGAAGTTGTGGATAAAGTTTGCTAATTTAAAATATTCAAGTTTGAAATTTACATACATTGCCACGAACATCACCAGTGACTGTCACATTAGCATTCAATGGAGCAAATGAGACGGCCGACCCTTGCAAGGATGAGGTAGAGGCACCGACTTTGCTTCTTGCTTCTCCATTTGCGTCAGTTCCCGTAGCATTAGCATTTCCAGCAAAACCAGTACCTTGACCATCTTTACCGTCCGTCCCAACAGTCTCGCCAGTCTCACTGCTGTCTTCATTACCAGTCTCACCACTATCTTCATTACCAGTTTTAACAGTCTCACCGCCATCTTCATTACCAGTCTCACTAGCCTCACCAGTCTCACCACTGTCTTCATTACCAGTCCCACCAGTTTCACCATTATCTTCATTACCAGTTTCACCACTGTCTTCATTACCAGTCTCACCACTGTCTTCATTACCAGTTTCACCAGTCTCATTACTGTCTTCATTACCAGTCTCACCACTATCTTCATTACCAGTTTCACCACTGTCTTCATTACCAGTCTCACCACTGTCTTCATTATCAGTTTTACCAGTCTCACCACTGTCTTCATTACCAGTTTCACCAGTCTCATTACTGCCTTCATTACCAGTCTCACCACTGTCTTCATTACCAGTCTCACCACTGTCTTCATTACCAGTCTCGCCACTGTCTTCATTACCAGTTTCACCAGCCTCGCTACTGTCTTCATTACCAGTTTCACCAGTCTCATTACTGCCTTCATTACCAGTCTCACCACTGTCTTCATTACCAGTCTCACCACTGTCTTCATTGCCAGTCTCGACACTGTCTTCATTACCAGTTTCACCAGCCTCATTACTGTCTTCATTACCAGTTTGGCCAGTCTCACCACTGTCTTCATTACCAGTTTCACCAGCCTCATTACTTTCTTCATTACCAGTTTCACCAGTCTCATTACTGTCTTCATTACCAGTTTCACCAGCCTCATTACTGTCATCATTACCAGTTTCACCAGCCTCATTACTATCTTCATTACCAGTTTTGCCAGTCTCACCACTGTCTTCATTACCAGTTTCACTAGTCTCACCACTTTCCTCATTACCAGTTTCACCAGCCTCATTACTGTCTTCATTACCAGTTTTACCAGTCTCACCACTGTCTTCATTACCAGTTTCACCAGCCTCATTACTGTCTTCATTACCAGTTTCACCGGTCTCACCACTGTCTTCATTACCAGTTTCACTAGTCTCACCACTGTCTTCATTTCCCTCGGCCGTTTCTTTTGAGTCATTTTCGGCATCGACAGAAAACTCTTCGCCATCATTGTCACTCACATCGCCTTTGTTGTCTTCTTCAGGAGCCGTATCGTCACCTTCAACATTGCCAAATTCTTCGGTATCTGTAGCGTTGTTATTTTCATCAGTGTCGTCTATGAATATGAAAAACGTCTATTAACAATAAGATAACACTACAGTTTGTCTACCTCAAGTTACAGTATTGAGTTCGATTAATCTTTTGACCGTTATATCGACATTTCATATCTGAAGATGTGTTAAGAAATAGGTTATATTTGAGCGATTCAAGATAGCTCTAGTCAACTAAGAAATCATTAGCAAATTAAAGAATGCTCTAATGCAGGCCGTGAAGGCACAGCATGATTATACATCATAACCAGGCAGATTTTTGCGTCGCTCCGCTAATCTCATGAGTCTCCTAACGCCCCAGCTGAGCGACTAGAAATGTTTGTCAGATGCTCATCTTTAAGGCCCCGTTTACACTATGCCGGTACGAAATGAAAACGGTATGAAAACGTGCCGTTTTGGCCTTCCGTTTACACTGAAACGGGATCGTATCTGGTATAAAACGAAAACGATTTTGAAAACGGAACCAAATGAAAACGGTACGAAACGTTTTAGTGTAAACACCTGAAAACGGTACGATTTCATACCAGATTCTCATAGAGGCTAGCTTTTTATCCAAAGTGAAGTATTACTTGAAGTAATACTTCATTATAAAGCCGACAAGGCTGGTCAAGGATTTGATTGGGAGTCTATCAAGACGAAGTACACCGAAATTCGAGAAATATTTCTCGAACGATATCCAAAAGACGGCAAAAGTGAAGGATTTTGTTGTGAAAGCCCAGCAGCTTCTTTCACAAATGCCCTAACTGCAGCACTAAGTCAGCCACACTATATACCTCAGCCAGCCTTCAACCAGCTGCAACAAGTGCAATACACCCCTACACAAGGTGGTAGCCAAGGCGTTCTGGATCAGATTAAAAGTGCCAACCAAAGACCGTATCAGAAAGTAAGAAGAACACATATTGCAGATTTTGAAGAATCTGATGATGAAATCACTTATGTCAACTTATAAGCAAAAATATTAGACAGTGTTAAAGTTTCATATGTTAAAGCTCAAACTTATAATTGGTTGTTAGCATGATATCATTAGTCAAAATACTTAACAAAAATGTCTCTTATTTTTTTCCCATCAGTTTCCACAGCACTATTGTTGTTTCTATGTGTTGTTAAAGGAGGCTGAGCATTTTTATCAACCTCCTTTGACCTTTGAACCAAACTTTCATGAATAGGCTCATTCTTCAGTTCACATATATTATGTAATATGAAGCAAGCATGAATAAAATAAGGGACTGATTCCAACTTGATATCCAATGGCCTCCTCAATGCACTGAACCGTCCTTTCAATCTGCCAAATGCACATTCAATTGTCATCCGTGCTGATGACAATCGATAGCTAAAAAATTGCTCTTGGACTGTTTTCCCACCAGATGGGAATTCTTTCATTAAGAAAGGCAGTATTGGGTAAGCTGCATCACCTATTAGGCAAACTGGTATTTTCTTGGAATCTGGAACAATTTCCTTTTCTTGGGTTGGTATTTTCCCTGAGCGAAGACAATGACTTATGCTGGAATTTCCAAAAACTCTTGCATCATGGACTGAGCCAGGCCACTGAATGACAACATCCAAGAAGAGATATTGATAATTGCAGACAGCCTGAACATTGAATGAGTATCTACCCTTGCGGTTTAAAAAATCTGTATAGTTGTCACTTGGCTGCTTGATTTCAATGTGAGTTCCATCCACTGCTCCAATGCATTGTGGAAATCCGTGGTTTTCGAGAAATTTTTTGGTATGGTGCTCAACTTCTGCTTGAGTAACTGGCAATTTGATATATTTTGATCCAAGATGCTGTGATATAGCCTTGGTTACTCTGCATATCACCATTGAAACAGTAGATCTAGCTACTCCAAACGAATTTGCTACCTTCCTGTACCGCCCTTCATCTGACATGTAATAAAGAGTCATAGCAACTTGGGTTTCCACATCAATAGATTCTCTTAAGTGTGTCCTCTGCTTTTGAATATATGGCCTTAATTCATCGCAAAGTTCAGTGAATGTCTCTCTGGACATTCTGAAGTTTTCCCTCCATTCTTCTTTCACCATCACATTTTCCTTGAAGTTATTCCACCAAACTTGCGTTCTGCCCGGCCTTACCCAGAACCTTCGTGGTTTTCTTTTCCGTTTGTATGTCTTGCTAGTCGTAGGTTTGCCAGCGTGACTGCTTGATAGTATCAGTTCACAAATCTTCTGCATATTCTGTGCATATAATGTCAACTGCCGACAGATTAAGCCAAGATTTAACTGCAAAGCCCCGATTAAAAGAGCGACGGTTTTTCGATTAACTGGCATTTCTACTGATGACGGATGAACGCAGGAAAACTTTGTAGAATTTAATAAATCGAGAATGTTTCGTCCGCTTTGGCGCCGCTTGGACTTTGTTATGTTAGCACTTTTGAAATGGCCTCACTTTGGATAAAAAGCTAGCCTCTATGAGAATCTGGTATGAAATCGTACCGTTTTCAGGTGTTTACACTAAAACGTTTCGTACCGTTTTCATTTCGTTCCGTTTTCAAAATCGTTTTCGTTTTATACCAGATACGATCCCGTTTCAGTGTAAACGGAAGGCCAAAACGGCACGTTTTCATACCGTTTTCATTTCGTACCGGCATAGTGTAAACGGGGCCTAAAACTAAAGACAACTGTAAGGTCATATTGTGTGACGGCCCATCATCTAAAGGCGAGTGTGAAACAACCTTCCCTAGTTGTTGTCGAGAGAGCAAACTTCACAAAATCAAAATATAAAAGGCCATATTAATATTAATAATGAAAACAATCCTCTATGTCCACTTTCTCTTCGCCCTTATTCTTCAAAATTCTTCCTCATTGCCGTCGTTTTTAAGCTTGGGTTCTTTGCGTTTGTAAGAGGAGCGCGTTTCTTTGCGTTTGCGCTCAAGCGATCCTTGTTCTATTGCATTCTCAGTTCCAAGCCGCCCTCACACTCGTATTCTAAAAAAGGTTCTTCAAAAGAAGCAATCTACCCCTCGATCAGATCCAAAAACCCTTGACCATATTCAAGCGGCTATTGGTGCCATTATTATCGGCCAAGTACCGATACGCGCATGGTCAGTATGATATCATCAAAGTCGAAAGAATAACAAAAGACAATGAAAACTATCGCTGGTCTCAATCGGTTTTGACACACCTTTTTCGTTAGTACGTGAAATACTGTATGAAAGGGTTGCTACTTAGACAAAGAAAATAGCCTCTCTAGCATTGTACTCGTGGCGGAGCCAGGGGGGGACTAGTCTTTTTTAGAAAGTTGGCCCTTGAGATTATTGCAAATCTGATGAGAAAACTACGGGGGGGGGGTGTATGTACGTTACATACTCTGTTGACAAATTTACTTTTTCTACCCTTTTCAAGCTGGTTTTGTAGTCCATGATATTAGACAGCTGGAAACCTGGTCTATAGATTAGAACTTGGTATCCCCTCAAAGACTTTCTTTAACTATTTGTAAATTTAAAAGCTCGTTTAGATTTCATGACAGTGCAGCGCTTGAAAATTTTACTATTAGCACTTAATTGTATGTTTTATCACGATTTTTACACACGTAAAATGTCTAATTTCAAAACTTTGAAATAAAGTTTTATGCAATAATGTTCATTGCCAACCATAAATTAAATCACATTTCTTGGGAAACAAGGGTATTTCCTACGAGAGAGAATGCTTCTCGTGGGGAAGAATAAAAATAATAATAAGCTAAAAAAAATATATTACTTTTGTAAAACTGATAAATGCCACAGAAAAGGGCTTGGTCCCAAAAATTTCCAGGGGCCACGCCCCGGACCCCTTGTCCCCCCCACTTTTCACGGGCTGGAGCCGCCACTGATTGTACTGATACTGCATGGTTTGTCTTCCGCCAATGCCGTACGAACATCATAATTGGCTCGTGGCAGAGGCAACCTCGTTTTAACTTAGACTTGAAGAAACACAACAATACGATAGGGAAACATAACCCAGTACCTTGGTCTCCGTCCTCATCATTTCCGCCTGATTCGTTTTTCCCTGAATCGTTTTCCTCCGAGTCGTTTTCCTCCGATTCCAGGTCGGCGCCATCGCCCTCTCCGTCGTCGCCCTCTCCGTCGTCGCCCTCTCCGTCCTCGCCCTCTCCGTCGTCGCTGCCGTAGTCGTTGATGTTGCTGATGTCGCTCATGATCTGTTCGTCGTCAGCTTCGGTGAAGTTGGCGTCGCTGTCGTTGGCGTCATCTTGGTCGGCGGCAGAGTCCTCGTCGGCGTCGTAGTCGTCGTAGGCGTTCTCGTCCGAATCTTCGTCGTCGTCGAACGAAAGCTCCTCCCCGCCGGGCTCCTCTTGCTTCTCGCCGCCGCTCAGATCCGCCATGTCGTTGTCGTCCTCCACGTCCTGCTTCTCGATCTCAGCGTCGTCGTAGTCGGCCTCCTCTTTCTCCAACGCCAACTCCGACTGATCTTCTTCGAGCAGATCGTCGCCACCGCCAGCGCTGTCGGAGAATTCGCTACTCGCGAAGTCTATGATCGCCTTTTTCTCGGCCTGGACATCTGTCCGATTCTTCGCAACTATGGTTATGGGTGCCTCTGGCTGCCTCTGCGCAGGAAACCTCAACGGCACCGAATTGTCTTGATTCGCATCGGCAAGACAGGCCGCCGCCAAAACGGCAATTGCCACTGTAACTTGCCAAGTAAACATACTGAAAGCGAAATTGAAATGGTGATCTACTGAAGAGCCACTCTCTACAGAACAGAAACTACCCACATAAAAAAACACTTGCAGCTAATAAGAAACTGTCCACAGAACAGAAACTACCCACACAAAAAAACACTTTCAGCTAATAAGAAACTTTATACAAAACAGAAACAGTCTACTGAAGAGAAAAACAGTCTAAAGAGAAGAACCTTTCCTCAGAAGACAAATTGCAACAAGAATCGCAAATAAGTTCAATCGTAGCGCACATCGCAAAGGTTTTTCTAGTAAATTAAAAACAAATTTAAGATTTTAATACAAATACTGCAACAGAATAACGATATAGAGACGGTCAATATGAGATGAAGTATTGGAAGACTAACAGACGTAATGAAATGATCATTCTTGCCACTATTCAACTGGCGCCTAGGTCCTTTGGCTAATTCATAGACCAATTGGTAAGTAAAACTTAGAGCAAGGCTTGCCCACTGGAGAGCAACCAAACGCGGGGAAGGGCCACTTACTTTCTTTTAATTTTGTACAAAACATTTTCAACCATGTCTATTCACAAAGGTCATTGGGCAAAATGTCTCATTCTAGGCGAACTGGACAATGTAATCATCTGGCAGGCTTTCAGATCAACTGCTAGATTCGTGTTGTCAAGACAGATGGTAAAAAGTGTGTGTATTTCTCAAATGTTTCTCAGATATTTTGATTCTGTATATGAAACTATGAAATGAGTTATGACGCTACCCTTAAAACTCCGCGCGTATTAAATTTTTCTTAATTAAGCGCGAGTGGCTGAATTTTTAATTCTCTGTTTTCTCCGGAGGGATTGAAGCCCAACGACAGTCCTCCAAACCATGCAGTGATACCTCTTACACATGTCATAGCGAATCTATTTCTTGTACTTATGAAAAAAGTTGTACCTTTTTTAAAATAGTTTCTTAGAGAGACTGGCGGGTCAAACATTTCCGTACATACTCTTCGTACTCACAAAAACGGACGCTAACATTGATGTAAACAAAATCCTACAACATGTACAAGCACAGAAGCAAACAAAACAGTTATAATTAACAAACTTTTAAAATCATTAATCATATCTAGAAAAGAAAAGAGACTCACCTGTCTTTAGTTTACAGCATGTTTTACAAATTTACAAACTGACCAAGAAAGGACAATATAGGATGTGATCAGGCGAGCAAACAATTGAACAAATCAAAGCAGGTATCAAGGTTATTAGGGCGCTGACTCACCAGGGTGATGATATTGATACCCAGCTAAGCATGTCTTCATCCAAGCAGGTGCTGGCGCAGTGCTCGTTCCAGACTCTAAATACAACTTTTCAGACAATGTTTCTGGTCCAATTTATCAAAATTACAAAAGGTGTGAGGCATTATACCCACTGATAACTAACCCTACATGATAAACAGCATCATGATTCTTGTGTGATGTCAAAATTGTTTGGATGTTTTTTCAAGATATTCCATCATTGAAATGAATCTTTCCCATGGCATTTATCATCAAGGACTTCAAAACAAACTTTTGCGCAGTGATTAGTGATTATTGAGTGCAAATATGATGGTTGACCAAGCTAATGGTTTTTTATAAGGGAAATTAGAGCAACCTTTCTAAAAAAATATCTTCACTTTGCATACTGACACAACATAGTTGCAAAAGAACGATAATTTTATTCGACTCCTGGATGCGGTCGATTTGTTGGGGTACTCTTCTATCTATCCATAGAATCATGTTTTCGACTAAATGAATTTAAATGTGACTATTTCCTAAACAAACTGTGGGACACCAAACTGAGGGACACACAGTATGGCTCCAAACAGAGGGACACAGTATGGCTCCCAGAGTTCTACTTGAAAGTTTTACATCTATTCTAATTGAAATAAATAGCCAAGACAGCCTTTTCTGAAACTTTTCGCCAAATATACCCGAGTTTATTAGTCTGCAAGGTGCAAAAGGGTAGGCATCTTTAACTTAAGCAATAAGACGCTGTTCCAAAACCTCTCTGCTCCTACGTTAGCCCTAGGAAATGTCACGTTCGCCGTTGGTTAAACAGAGCAGAATGCAGTTATTGCAAGGGAACGATCAACCAACTCTGCCTAAAAACAACCCTACATTTTTCAATTTAAGCAAAACGTGTTCAAAGTCAGTCATTGCGGTGTCTTTCGCGATTAACCATGCAAGGGAGACAAGGAGATATATGGCTGAAAAGAAACAAAAAAGAAAGTATGTCGCGACTTTAGTAGTCCAGTGTACTATCTGTTATTTTGATACATTCCTAGCCAGCGAAGCTATCTTGAATAAGTTACTTGGATAACATGGCTTAGAAACAAGAGAGAATATACGGATCAGTGGAGATCACTGGTTGGAGAAGATATCAATTTTGATTATTAGTAAACCACCCGTACACCAGCGAGGGCAATTAAACAAACCCGTCCAAACTAATTAAGCCATTGACAGCATAATGGGCACGTGACAGATAACAATTCCATACACAGGTACTACTGCTTCATAAAACTCGATGCCATGAAATAGAAAGTTATTATCCATAACCAGAGCAGTTTTTATCTCCAGCTAATTGATAACATTTAGATTACAAATGATAAATCAGTTAGACAGACAAGTATATCCAGGACTAGCTGCAATAGTCGATTATTCTTCATAGCTGATCGACACTTCGAGGTGAAAAGTTTTCAGAAACTAATTTTAAACTAAAAGGCAAAACTGAAAAATAATTTACGAAATGACAGGGACGCGTAATAAACGATTAACATGCGTGGGTGTTGCGTTTGTTTGCAGGCGGGAGAGGGGGAAATTGAAAGCTACTTGCGGAACCATTTTGAGTTAAGCTCATCGTATTTTCATAAAACTTTGTAAAAGAAGAAGAAAAGCTGTGGCAGAAACACTTTATCGAAAGGTATTCAATTAAAGTCAGTGGAAATTCATATCAGCTTACGGAGCAGTAGAGATATCTCTTTCAGAATGACCTGATCTTCCACTTCATTAGCCAGTCTTGCGTGATCCTCTATCATAAGCCGAAAACATATTCCATTGCTCTAGAAACGATCGAATTGTTCCGCTGCGGAGTTCCTTTACCATCTTGTACAACCTACCATTTGAAGAAGAAGAGAAAGAGAGGGCTCATCACTAAATACAGCGAGAGATCTAGCTCCTGTCTCCTCCCATTCTAATTGATGAATGCCTTGCATCTAAAGAACGTTATTTCCAATTTGACTCCAAAATTAATGGTGATAATGATCTTTATTTTACTTTCTAATACACAGCCCAGATTTATCAAGTACATGATAAAAAAACCCGGTCCAAGTTATAAGCCTTTTTAAAATCCCTCCACGAATTAATGAAATTCTAGCTGTCTTGCGGTACCACGCAACGCGATTTAACACAAATTCAAATTCCTTTTAAGCTTAAACACTTCCTTCAGCTACAGCCAGAGCAAATGATCCATTATAGGGCCACTCAATGACTGGACATAGAGACACTATTGGTCATGTTTAAAAATCACCAATTAGTTGTTGTAGTAATATAAGTTTATATTCAAAGCTCGACGGACGGAAACACAAGGATAGTATGAATGACTCTGCATGCATTCTCAAGGCAATCGGAGAATGGGTGGAAGCAAGAAACCGGTTAAACGTTGCTGTATGAAAAGAAGCCGCAAAGAATGATGGGATCTAGTAATGGCCGTTGAAATGGACGTCGCTTACAACTTTGTAAACTGCCTAGACACGGTAACAAAAAGCCCTGAGTGCCTGTTAGCACTAGCCTCTATCTAACTTGAATCCGAAGGTGCTTCAGCGCATCTATCAATAAGAATGTGACGTAACCGACCTTGTTCTGATTGGCCGCGGCGTTGTAAGCGGCGGTCAGGGGCCTTATACTTGGCTGCTTTGGAGTGACTATCTGTGGGGTTGTCGCTTTCGCGGGTGTTTGGAAAACTGACTTGTTCATGGCGGAGTCCTCCCTCCTTCCCATCACATCCTGAAAGGCGCATAATTCGAACCGTCAAAACATAGTAAACAACAAACTGAAATCGAGCAATATTCTCAATCAACTTGCCCAACAAGACTGGGCGATGAAGCACTGTTCTCTCAAAAAAGCGTCTACGACGGTGTTTTGCAAACAAAAAATGGAAAAGAACTCTTTCGTGCACCCGCACAGATGAATACAAATCAGGTTCGAAAGACTATATAGCGAAGTAAACACCTTGTTGATGCACTGACAAACGCCAATCATGATGTTTCCATTCAGAATTTTACCATTTTTACTCAGGGCCTAAAACCAAGCAAACACGAAACGTTATCGTCGAGAACACAATCGATCCAAGCCAATCACAATCAGCCTGGCATTAATAGGGTTGGCATAGCAAGTTTGAAGTAATCAATTTTCAAGTAAAGGCAAAGGAGAAAGAGGACGACAAGGACCCAACCTTCTTTGCTTGCAACTTGGTTGATATTGGATGTGCACCCAGTTGACACTGCTTGGAATCTACCGGAAAGGATGTCTCAATTGCTAACGAGTTCTAAGTCAACAGCAATCATTCAGAAAATAAAAGCAAGTCGAAAGAGAGACAGCAATCGTTTTCGCGTAAACTAGATTGGAAATGAAGTGCAAAAGTGTATGACTTTAATGACCAATTTTGACTGGTGTGTTTGTATGCAAAATAACATTCTTAAACTGTCCATGGGTCAATTAGACTAGTCAACGAATGAATTGTCTTGAACAAAAATAAATAAGAGCAAACAATTACTATTTTCTGGATATGAATGAAAATAATATAATGAAAAGGATAGTAGATCTCTTGAAACAATTTTCTATTGTTAAGTAGTTGACGTGCGATAAAACGAATTCCACTTCACCTCTTTCTTTTCGATGAGTCCGTACTGAGAAAACTGCTCCAAGATATAACCGACCATAGAAAATGGAAAACTGAAAGAAACATCATTTCATACTAACAGCAGAGAAAAACCCAACAGAGTATAAAAGAAGATTGTCAAAGGTACTACTTCAACATACAATGTAGGTATGAAATGATGACACATTCTTTTAGAGCATGGAGTCAGAAAACGGATTGCCATTTCAAGCGGACGAATGGAGCAAAAGATTTGCAAAAAGTCTTAGAGAAAATAAGATTAACTCAAAACTCAAAAGTGTTGGATTCAATTGATTAAAAGTATGAGCCATTTCAAAAACATCATAACACATCATAAAGATTAATAACCAATTATCCTTTGATGAGGTTGTTTTAACAACACTATCTTCGCCTAGAGGATGAAACCACGACCATTTATTACAGCACTTTGCGCTACATCTCCTTGCATAATGTTTTGCAACTTTAGGCAAAATTAATTTCATGAGGATCACTAAAAAAGATTAACAAAAGTAAACTAAACGCGATTAACGCGAGATAAGAACTGGCAGCCACTCACCCGAACACAGTCACCCATCTTGGGTCAAGCATGTCGCTGGTAGTCAAGTCTTCTCTATAAAACAAGGGGAGCGTCATCAACGCAAATCTTGATGAATGATTCTTGTCGTTCGAATAAACAAACTGCAGCAATTAACTATGGGGTAATCGAAGACTCAGTAGCTGGTGGTGAAAACAATCTTAGTAGCTTAGTAGAAAAAGAGAATCACTCGAAATTGAAGCGCATTGAAAAACTACAGCTTCGTTCCTTAGTAACGTACAATGACAGGACAGGAGAATCGAAATTGGCCAGTGGACTAAATGTCCAAAAAAGGACTAGGTACATTTCTAAAATTGGGTTAGGTATATAAAAGAAGATAGCTATGGCGTCTATTAGTTTTCAACTCGTGCAAGTCCCTCTTTTAA
Source organism: Nemopilema nomurai (assembly GCA_003864495.1). NCBI lineage: Eukaryota > Metazoa > Cnidaria > Scyphozoa > Rhizostomeae > Rhizostomatidae > Nemopilema > Nemopilema nomurai. The sequence goes on along the minus strand of ML133383.1, from coordinate 4,018,299 downwards.
AGTGTTCAGATTGGTTCCATACAGGAGAAACACAACGGGGTTGAGGAAGAGGTCCTATTTCCTGGAAATAGCGTTTACTCAAGCTTCTTCGAAACAAGCTCATAATTGGTGATACTGTAACACATGGCAAACTTTGAGCAAGACAACTGTGTAATGCCTTCGCCCGATTTACATATGCGCGTGTGCTTCATTTACCGTCATTTCTAATCATCGAGTTAGAACAGAAATTTTCACACAAACAGTGAAGGAATCGTCGAGGAGCAAATGGCCCACTGTATGCACGACAATCCAATTGCTTACCCTTGTGTGTAAAAGGGGTCCACCTGCGTAGGGGACTGGATCAGGCCATCAAGCCTTGGTGAGTAAACACTCGAATGCAATGGAGTTTCAGTATTCGTCATGCCTCCTAAAAGTAAAAAGCGTACATTTGGACCTCCAAAGGCTGGATTATCACAGTGCATAGAAATTACATAATCACAATATTGCATAAAGAACAGCAAATTATAGATTATTGGCAGATTATAACAAAGCAAATTCAGGGACCCCAGAGATGGGAGCTGTAAGCACTTGTACCTGAGGTATCTCTATTGAATACTCGCTGTTAAATACATTCACTCGATAACGGATTAATTGAATATTTGCAATAAAATGAAGACGGTGATCACTTTTTCCAAATCAAAGTAAAAACCATTATTTGTCAAATATTATTGAAAGTGCACATGGAACTGGTGCTGCAATTAATTCCAAGCAGTAAAAGTGATGAGTTTTTTAAGTCAAAAATGACACGCAGGCCCTCCTAAATTGGAAGATGGTAAATACTAAACACATGAGACACCAAATGAGAAGCAAACAAAACTGAATGAATATAAAACTAAAGTAAAAATAACAGCAAGATATTAGTGGATTTGCAGATAATAATTACATAAAGATATGTTGAAACCATTTTTCACTACAATTTTTTATTGGTAGTCAGAAATATTTCTTCAGCTTTCATACTTAATGTGAGGAAAATGAGAGTTCCATAAGTTGATCTACCTGGTGTTATAATTGATCTTTGTGCCGAATTTGGGGACTAAAAAGAAGCATCAGTACACTTATAAGTATTTATAAAATTCTCATCGTCAATGCATTGAGAAGGCAATACAATGATGAGGGCAGAGCTTGTCACAAGGGAAAATTGCGAAATGAGCACATTTGGTACAATGGCAAATAAGTCAACAAGTACATTGTACAAAGATACAGAGACACTTGAACAACCTTAATTTTGGGCTGATTTCTGCACAATCTAAAGGTAAATAATAAAAACGATTCAGGTTTGCTTGACAATTGTGTGGTAAATTTGTTCCCTTAAATGCTTCAATGAACCTGGGCGATTCTCTTACCATGAATGACCTTGTTGGGGTGCAACCAGTCAGACTTTCAGCAGAATAAATATTATCAACAGTCATGCATCTCTCGTCATCATAAAGACCCCCAACAGGAGGAGCATTGCTTGACTTGTCTCTAACATTTTGTTGCAAAAGGGGTGAAACCCTAGGTGGATAAATCAAAGGTACCATAATATTAAAAAGCTGATAAAAATCTAGAAACAATATTGCGGTCCAATCTCCAATGTTAGGAGTACTCAACAGAAAATTAGAGAGTAAAGATGTCACAAGAAAGTAACTGAAATATTCTTGTCAACAAGAAATAAAACATGATAAAAACCTTTTATGTTGACTCCTTGAATCAGACATCTGGATTTGCGGACTTGAAACTCTTGAAAAGCCATGGAGCTGAGGACTGACTCCTTGCCCCAAATTTGACATGGATCGTCCAAACTGAGGAGTCTAAAAATTGTGATTTTCAAACTTGAGAAAGATCAAATAAAATAAACATGAAAAACATGATCATCATGACACCGAATTTGCTAGATGTAATAAAATTCAAAATACTATGTTAAAAGATATATTCTGTTGCTTCTGTTAGCAAAAGGGAATTTTGATCTAAACACAAATGCACATACCGGGAGCCTAGAGATACAGTCTCATGAAAAGTATTGTTATGCTTAAATGAAACAACATTGTGAATTTTCCACTTCTATTTCTGTGCTAATTAACTTGGTATCACCCTTATAGCAACCCTGTTATGTCTTCGTGGGTAAGTTGTTACACCACTAAATTCAAAATGGCTACTAACATAAAAATTCAGGAAAATAGAGCTTTTACAATAAAATGCACTGAACTTGTCCCAACTTAGGGCTTGCACTCAAACTAATTCAGTAGAAAAACTTCAAAATAAACAGCAGATTCATTGGGGAAAAAACCTGTTTTTAACACTTATATTTGGGTTTACATTTATATATTTTTAACACAAATATTTGTGGAATCTAAATCTGGAAGGGAACCGCTGAATGATTCCACTTGCACCATTTCAGATCCAAAAATTTTTAACAATAAAATGATTGCACTTCAAAAATATCCCTTAGGCATAATTCTAAGGATTCCAAGATTTGGGCTGAAATCATCTAATTTGTATCTCCTAATCTACGGATCTTTCTCAAAAATAAACAGCAGAATTGAAATCTCTATCTTTAACTAAGATTAAACTGAAAAATTCATGTTGTTTCAGGCAATGCTGGAAATAAAATTATAGGAGTGCAACAAATCACGCTCCTTGTGGTGCCAAGGCATGCAATTATGTGTAATTGCACCAAAGTACTTAATAGTATAGAAAGTTGTATATGGAGTTGACTACATAAATTACCATAAGAGAACATAAGACAAGGCTACTTCAGGCAATACATTTCTCATGGAGGGCATGTGCCAAAGCAGCGGCATGTAATTGCATGTCATTCCCAGCATTGCCTGTTATTTGGACCCTTCAGTTGCAAGTTACTTTGTTTAAATATTTAGATATTTCTTGAGATTTGACCGCAATTTGCCACTGCAGGGAAATTTTGTTCACGGCAGCAGCAAATTTCATTCAAATGTATAGGAAGAGCAAAATTTGTTAAAAAATTATAATAGGCTAATTTTTAGTCTGATGTCCCAAACACTTTGACATTTTCGGCAAAGACTAATTTTAACATTAACACTCCAATTTTATCATCCATCCTTGCCAAATGTGAAGATAAAAATTGCTTGAACCTGAGAATTGTACATAAAGATAAATTTCTCAAGTTGCTTTAGTTTAGAAACACTCTTCAAACTTTCTTAATGAAAAATCAAATTTAAATCTCTCAACATGCTGTAATGATGTAAAATCTAGATGACCTCAATAAAGCCTGAAGAGATTATGTAATTCATACCCTGACAGCCTCTTGTGAAAAGTTGTAGAAACCATTTTAAAAAACAGTTTAGTATAAAATATTGCCAAAAATATCTTTGAGTCGAAAACTATTAAGATATTGGCACTTCCAGAACTTTCGATTGTTTGACGAGCAATAGCACAATATCTTTTCAACCAGAAATGATTAATGTCCGTTTCTGTTAAAAAAACTCACTCCTTGGGTCCTAAACACCTGTACTGACGTCTTACCGTTGTTGGAGATGATGTGGAGCCTAACAGGTAATTGGGAAGGAATGATGAACTTCCGCTCTTTGAAATTGCGTGCTGATGATGATCAGGACTTGTCGACATCATGATGTTCCCCGCGAACGCACTGTCATTAAAAGTGCCCGCTGAAGAACCACTTTTCGGAGAGAAAATTCCATCCTGAAGTTGCATTTGATTGGTATAAGATGTGTCTGTGAACATTCTGGTAAATTGTAGGGTGTCAAAATGACGAACAAAACGTATTTCTCCAAATGAAAATTGTCCCACTACGGTCAAAATTTCTCCCGCCTGGAAGTCAAAAATCTAGGCCAAATTCTCAATACGAGGTTATGACAAAATGACATTTAGAATGGCCCATAGAGTCTCTATGGAAAGGCCAATGAGATTAGAAAGGCAGAGTGGCATGACAGAAATCAACTTTGACAGAAATTCGCCAGCGATGTTGCTATCATTTGCGGGCCGGTTTGGTACATGACGTGTCTCTTAAACTTGGATAACTGAATCAGTAATGCCCAGCATCAACCAATGTTAACCATTTTTCAATGCAGTTATGTATCAGCAAAAAGTCATGGCTAAGCATTTAGGTAGTGACTAAGTTTTATACATAAATAACTTCAACAACAACAGAAAGAGAAAAAGTTATTCCTCAAATAAAGGGTGATGTGATGTGTGAAGCAAATATGTAGTGGAATGAATTTTCAAAACCAGAAAGAGGAGGAGTTTTTCCTGTGACAACATTACAACAAACAGCATTACCCTGAAGTTTTGCTTTTTTTCATTCCACAAAAGAATTGCCAAATGTCATAGTAACTTGGCCTTCTCTTCAGTGATGAATTTATCTATGGGTTTACTGGGCCTAAATCCAGGGGCCCACTTAGATTTCAAATTTCTGAGGGCCCAAAGCAAAGTTTTGAAAAGCATGTTGATGGATAGAGTAATATTCTATAAGCCCTTTAGCACATTTTAGGGGGCTCCATCACCATTGGGCTCAGGGCCTGCCAGTAGTAAATGTGGCCATAGTTGCCTTGTTGGGGGCCCTTTGTCGTTAGATATGGCTTTCATTTCCAGTAAAACTGTTTTTACGCATGTTTTAACACAGATTCCTATAAAATTATTCAGCATATTTCCAGACATACATTTGATAGTAGTGTTCAGCATAAAACCTTTCTAGTATCAATCATTTTCCATTTCCTTTTCAATTTTTTAAAGATTTTAACTTTATTATACAGGTCAAGGAGACTTTCAGTTGCCACAAAAGCATACATGAAATTGGGTACAAGTGCTTTGCGGTACAAAACTTGACAATGGCTAGGGTTTTTGCATACTTAAAGAACTTCTTCGTCCGACACTCCTCTGAGTTTACAACTACTTTCACAACAAAATGATAAAAAGTCAAAAAGAAAGCCACAAGCAGAAGGCCGTTCCCAATAATTTGCAAAAAAATGAAATGGCTTCGTCTGTTTGCAGCTTATTTCGTATTTTATCAAATATTAAATGCAATCTGTAGACTGAGAAGTATTCCGTAAATTTTTAATGAAGACTTGACAAATTAGAAACATTCAAAAACATCAACGTTGGCGCACATTTCTCATAAAATAAAATATCAGCATCTATTAATGTTTGTTGACAGCTTAAAGTGTGAAAACGTTCTAACAACAAGTTAAAGTCTGGAGCAAAATTTTCTTTCCAGCTAAAAATGTTATTTCAGTAATTGAGTTCCTTGAACGTAAACAGCTGGTCTTTAGAACTGACAACATGTCTTCCCACAGTTCATTCATGAAATAATTCCAAAAACTACGCCATTATCAGAAAACCAGTCCAAATTTCTTCTAATACTTTATCGAACATTAGGCACTCTCACTCCTGGCTCTTATCTCAGGTTCTATATGCTTCCAAAGTTTTCCTTTGTTCTTCCATTCCCACATGGTATCCATACCTTGGTCATAAACTCTTTCAAATACAAGCGCACTGACTATGATAGTGAGAGCAAAAGTAGAGGTTCTCCTGAACAGAAGATCGTAAACTCTCTTTCCAAACGCCATTTTGTAGCAAGAGGACCACTGACTAGTTCCCAGGCTCTGTTGCCGCTGTAATTTCTCGGACGCATAATGGGGCGGGAGGCAAAAACTAGATGGGGAGAAAGGTGCCTAATGTTCGATTTCCTACTCTCTAAAAAAGTTCTTTACGCAAATGTAAACCAATTGACCCAAACTAACCAAAATGGGCGTTGCGTTTAAACGAGAACGGTTGGAACCGTTCAATTTGAGACCTGCAATCCGTTCTCTTTTGGCTCCGCTACAGAAGTAGTTCAATTTGGAACTGTTCCATTTGGCTCCCGAACCGAGCCAAATGAAAACGCTACGTAAACGGGGGGGGAGGGGTTATTTTTGCACTGGTATGGAGCCTTATATAATATGATCTCTAAAACATTAGGTTTCTTACTGCTGGTTGAAAATCAAATTAGTTTGCTTCTAGTTTGATAGATCATGATGCCTGTTTGGTGACAAAAGTCCAAATTGCATCTTGTTCATAGCTTACGACAGTGAAGAATTTTGAATATGAGTGCAAGGACCATCGGCTAGGGTTTTAAGACGTTTGACCACAATGAAAAATCATCAACAAGATGCTAAAAGGAAGTTCCTGGTTGGCCAGGTCATGTTACTTCTCGCTTGAAACAATGTTGGGACCCTTTGGGAGCCGTTTGGAACCATTCCAAGGCTCTCGTGTGAACGCAAGAACGAAATATTTGGAACCATTCACATCGAACCCCCAGGGGGTACTCATATATATTTGGGATAGAGGGGTTCAGGCTGGGGTACGAGCCATCAGCACAAAAAATAATTTTTAGCATAAAAATTGACCCCAAACAATTATTTTTCTTGCCTTCAACACCCAAAAAAAATAACAAGGAATACACGCTTTTTTATAAGGAACCACTTTATAAGGAACCTACATGTAGAAGGCCGAAATATATAAAGAACTTATACTACTGAAAACGAAATCCCTAGGGAACTTTTCAATTTGAAATTTTTTTATAACTGCAAGCATCAAGAGCTAAAAAGCCCGTTCCATTCATTTGCAGCCAATATTCGCATAGATTGTTTGCTATTCGTGTGTCAAGTGCTTTATTGAGTAGTTTCCGCATACTCCATCTCGCCCCTATCTCTATTAAGTGTTAAGGCTTATTGATGTGCAGTGAAAATTAAGGAACTTTAAAGGAACTTTTGGTACTAAAATCTGATGACTTGAGGTCTACGAATAAGGAACTTTTGGAACTAGGCCTTGTGGTAGGTTCCTTGTAAAAAAAGCGTGTACTGCTCCATAGATGCTCTTGAGATCATATGCACACACATGCACTATAATTATCAAAGCTACGAAATTTACTTTCAAATTTTCCAATCAGTCTGCTGCCTAGGGCTGCTAGATAGGGCCCTGTTTATGTCGTTATGTTGAAAAATAAATCATGTTAAATGTGTAAACCTTATTTCTCTCTATTTCTTAAAAGTTTCTCACATTCAAGACCCAAAGAAATAATTCGGCATTTCATAAAACCAAAAAAGTAATTGTATAATTGGCTGACCCATAACTTTCGTTAGAATTCTAGACCCAAAAAAGTACCCTGAGCACCCCTGTCCTAAATATATATATGAGTATCCCCCTGGAACCGTTCCACTTCGCACCTTAGGCCCTTGAATATGATTGGTTAAGAGCAATTGCAGTGAAAACGAGGCTACGATAACATTTCCAAGAACATTCCAGTACATTCCAGACGATCTGGTTCAATGCAAAAAAAACTTCATTATGAATCAGCAAATTGTCCGGTGTCTTTTTATAAATGGAGTTGAGCACCATATATTAACCATTTTCAGTTTACTGCGTGAGAAAGAAAGACAAACTGTTTATCGTGCACCGGATACCAGTTTAGGCGATGGCGAATTCTCAAGAGATCGACTTGATGGCAATCGGAAAACATTGCTCTAGAAAAGATTGCAATCGACTGGACTACTTGCCCTTCAAATGTGACTTTTGCATGTTATCATTCTGGTTAGTCATTTTATCTTGCAAAGTAGTTTACACGCAGGTGGCTAAGTTTGGAGGCTGATGTTTATGGAGGTTAACTTTATCGATGTCCTTTTAGTAAATGTTCTCGATGTTGTTACTGTTACACTATTTAGCGTAATTAAATATATAGTATCCGACTGAAACTTTGAACGTTTTATTTTAAACTGTATTTTATGTTTATTTTGGTGCCAGCTCGGGATCTACAAGTTTAGTGAATTACTCTCCACTTTCAATTCTCACAGGCTTTGATTTGTCTTAAGTAGAAACCAATCATTTTTAAGACGTTTTCTTATGCACTTGCGCAGGAAAGTACAATAACATACGTGATGCTCCCTAATTTGTGTGTTTTAAAGAAGAAGAAAAAGTTGAAATGTTTTAAGCCAGAGAGTGTCTGCAATCTTGCCTCCTGTGTTTTAGTGATCAACATCACAATGCCAAAGAACACCACTGCCCATCATTTGTAAACCAAGATGTAAGTTATTCTTATTTCTCTATTGACCTACCTATAATACCATGATATTGAAAATAAGAGAGCAAAATTGTAGGAATCCTGTTGCCTTTGACAATTGATAAAATTTACGCAAGCCTAGTTCAACATTACTGATACGAGCCTAATAGAACAACCAACCCATCAAATTTTATATACCAGCCAGTACAAAGGATATGAACTTTTCATTACGAGAATCACACTGTTGGCTTGATTTTGCTTCAATCTAACTACTAGCAGTGATAATGGTATTGCCAAATCTTGACCTGAATTAGTTCAAAAATGTTGAAAATTAATTAATCTATTAATCACATTTTTGCAGCAACGGTGCCTAGAATCTTTTGACCTATCATTAATGTCTTTCATAATAAACTAAGTTGTACATTTCACAGCGAGTTATACCAAATTGTCCTCTTTGTGGCCGCTTGGTTGCCCTTAGTTCCAGTACATCTATTAATGATCAGGTAACGTTCCTTTTTTTAAATTGTCATATTATATGCAAAAGAACGAAAATTATTTGTAAATTAAAGAATTTTGTATCACTTTTCTTCTAGATTATCTTCTCATTTCTATTGATCATTAGCTATTGAAAAAGATATCTAGTTATTTTCATGTCATTTGACTTCTAAGCCGACTATATATTTGTGTAAATGCCTTCTGTAGGTTGAGAAACATATAAGAAGTGGATGTCAAAAGCTGCTTGCAGAAAAAAGAAGGAAAAATGTTTGTTCTCAAATGAACTGTAAACAGCACAGTCTTGTTCCTTTCAACTGTCATGATTGTCAGAAAATCTTTTGTGTTAGGTGAGTCTTACAGAAAGATATTGTAATGAATAGTGACTTTTTCACTTGGATTTAGACCCACTTCATTGCTATTTTCTTCTTACTTATGAAGGTTGTCTGGAAATGATCTTTCAGCTATCATTTGAGAGTCTACCTTGACCTTTTCTTTTTAAAAGAATTTAAAAAATCACATCCAAATTTGGCATCATCTTTGTGTTAGTGGCTCTGATAAGCGACAAGTCTCGTTAATTTACCTCATGCTTGAAGCATTAATTGTTGTGCTGTTATAGGCATCGCCATAGTGGAGACCACTCTTGTATCCCTCTGCCACCCACAACTATAGCAGTTCACTAGAAGAAGTCATGTGCAAGACAAGTATTCTCCAGTTACATGGATGACCAACATTTGATTTGTTTTGGTTGGAGTTCTGGCTGTTTATGAACTAATTCTTTTACTGCATTTTAAGAAAGAGATCCAGTGTAGGTAAACAGTAAAAGAGATATTGTTCATAGTACAGAGAAGTTACAGAGTTACAGAAAGGAGTTTTTAAAAAACTGCAGCTTAACTATTTAACTATTTAATGTAAATACATACCTGTTTGCTAGTTTAAATAGTTTTTAGGAAACAAATAGAATTACAATAAAGTTTTCTTAAAACCCTGATTGTAATAAATACATTGATGAATTATGTGTTTGGGTATATTATATAGCAATAATGTTTTTGAATTTTGATGTTTTCTAATGGGCAAAATATTCTATGTTCCTGCAAGTAAAAACTTGTTTTCAGTGCGATAAGACATATGCACATGAACCTTGAAAAGTGCTGAGAAAACCCTCTTGCCATAGGCAAAACTGTTAAGTTACCAGTAATGCACATTAGTAGTAAACAGGTGAGAAGGCAGGTTGCCTTTCCATAAATTTCCCATTAGGCCCTTCTAGTTAGCAGGTTCTTCTTGCTCCTAGTTCAGCCCCCACACCTAATAGCCCCATAACCCAGATACAGAAGTTGTGCGATGTGATTGGGGCCAGTTTCAAATGATGTCACCTTTAATAGCAAAGATGGTCTTGAAGGCAAAGCATGCAATTATACCTCTAAAAGAACAGTAACCCAAAGCAAACAATTTTCACTCGTGTTCTTGGAAATTAGAATTGCTACGTGTAAAGCTGGTTATGTTGTGTATGCGAAGTAGCCGCTGCAGCGTATGAAATCAGAAGTGGGTGCCCGAAGAGGTTGTGGGGAACAAGGGAGCTATCCGTTTTAGTTACATGCTGCATGGGAGAATGGGCAAACATTTCTAAGGAGATTGTGGGGGACTATTTTGGGAACCATTCGACATTCTGCTTTAGGGAGTTTCGCCTTGGAAAGCTCTTGAGGGGTGCGGTGCATGTTCAAAGGAACGAGTAAACGTTAGCATCACCATTGCCAATCCTAGATGCACGCACCGCGTGTGATACAATGGTGGCTTTTTAAGAAATTTCAAGTAGGGTGTAAGCTTTGATAAAGGGAAAGGATAAACAAGCAAAAACGGGAGGATTGGGGATTGGGAGCACTTCCTAGGAAATTTTATGATCCCATTTCTAAAGATTTTTTGAGATGAAATGAAGCAACGTCGTGTTAACATTTAATTTTGATGTTGGTACACCATTCGATGCAACCATTATTCTGCTTCTTAGTATTGACTGAAGTGTCGACCCCCTCAATTCTGAATATTAAAATGTTGTATTTAGATACGTTGTTGACGTACTATCAGGTGATTCGACGATAATGACAGATGACAAACTTAGAACGAGTCTAGTACTTCTTCTGAGCATGCACAGAAAAAAATTTCCGAAACCGCGTTGCTTGGCCTGAAGTCGGCAAAAGTGTCGAAGACGATATTTGGAAACTCTGAGACTCGATGGTCCTAAACAAGTTATGAAAACGTGGAAACAAAAATGTGGGAGCTTTAATTTTATTCACTGAAAATTATGGTTGACAGCGAAAAAAAATAACATATATATATGAGTCTGTGTCAAAAGTTGTGAATTCAGCATTGCGTACAGCATATTCGTAGGAACCAGCAAGTCTTTAATTGTTCCTTTGGTCAGCATTCCTATCTAATGTTTACTCGGCTTTCTTTTAGTCTAGTATGAATTTTTGCAAGTTAATAGTATGTTTTTATCAACTGGGCGCTCGAAGTCTCCATGGACATTGGTCACTTGCAGTCATATAATAGCCTACTGGCTCATATGATTAATAGCACCATGGCTAATAAAGAAGGGCAAAGGAGAGAAACATCACCTACGACAGTGGTGGATCCAGGGGGGGTGCAAAGGGTGCTTGAGCACCGGTCAGGTTTTCAGAGTTGTGTTTCTGACCAAAGTTAATTTGTGCTTAAAATCAAGCTAAATAGATGTCACAAAATAAAACAAACACCTTCTACCAATGAGAAATTCGATATTTCTTCCCTCTTTTACACGAAAATACCACATTTCTATCTGAACTGCTTTCTTTTGCTGCGCTATAGTTTCATAAGTTTCATATCAAAGTGAGTATTTACCGGAACAAGATTCTGACAGAATTTGAATGCTGACCAGTAACAATACGAATTGCGAATTTCACCCTACAATGAAATTCTGTTATTCGATTGTATTCCGAGCACCGGTGGGTCAGTAGAATAGAGTCCTCAAGAATGGAGCTAGCCAATCATCTACTTTCTCACCGGTGCTCAGATCGAATATTAGCCAATCACTTGCATTTGCACTTGCAGGTCGAAATAGCCAATAAACGATTAGGATTCATTCACTTGTCTTCGTGGGACGAGATGGATGAGTGCAAGAATCTTCTGTCGTGCTTACAAGATGCTTTTAAAAATGAACAGTTCGACGCTGTAAATAGAATCAAATTGGTGGCAATCGATGTATTAGAGAAGGGGAGGCGAGCATACTCTCTTGGTGGGGAGAGCAAGAGAGGCCATGGCTTATAGTTTTGTTTCTGCATAGCCTATAATTGCAGATCAACTTTAATGTGTTTTTATTTACGGAACAATGTTATTTGGGGGTTGAGGTCGCCCTGGGAATTTGGTCCTGGCAGCTCAAAAAGCAACATCTTTTATACATTCAGAAATCGGTGTATCCGCCTTTTTTCATAAGAAAACTTTTTCTTAACAATAAAAAGTTACATGTTGAAATTCTATAAAAGGCGCTACATAACGCGAAGGGTTAATCAGCGGACTTGAGTGACTAGGCCACGCATTTTGCAACTTTGTTCTTGATGATTTCACGACAAAACATCATGGTGGTGATAATTGCTTTCTGAAAGTGATGGCATTTCCACGCTAATCTTTATTGACAGCCATCCTTTCAGTGGGAACAACGCTAACGTGACTCACGAATTTAATTTGCTAGAAAAGTTTCTTTCAATAAAAATGCCCAAGTTTCATCTATTCCAAAAAATTCTTATCAAATCAGGTTTTTAAGTCTAAATGTTCATTTATTATTCTTCAGGCTGAAATACCCTATACCAAACATAAAGGATATAGATTTCAAAACATATCATAGCTACTCTTGTATATAGATCATCGAAACCGAATTTAATATAGGGTGTGGTAATTTTATCGAGTGTGGCACATTCAAAGTTGAGCACCGATCAGAAAATTTTCTGGATCCGCCCCTGACCTACGAAGGTAGCAAGTTTTTGAAAAAGAACACCTCAAATTAATCCATTATGAAGCACTTTCTTACCATTTCTCCTCACTTACTTAAATTTTGATTGATATTAAGGCATAAATGCAGAAAGCAACGAGATCGTTACCAATGGCAGATTTATATGGTATCTAAGAGTATGGTACCTTTCGCAGAATCGAAGCTGGTCTGGCGCCCCTTTTTGAATATTGCGCCCATAAATCGTTATGAAAAGATTTCTCACGATGAGAAAAAGCCCGAGGGCTGATGAAAGATCTCAGCTCGAACCACAACGACGGAACAGAGAATGAAAAAAAAAGGTTTTAGACCACTATGCCAAGAAAAATTTAAGACAAATTTTCAGCTTGTAAATTGTCAGATTTAAGGGAAAATTGTTTATTGCTTTGATGCAATTTATTTGGAATGACTTTCATAGAGCGCTAGTTGGTGACCTTCCTATCAGGAGTAAGATTCGGAATTTGCTGTATTACGTCTACACTCGTCATCAATTACTGGGAATTTTCAACACCCCTGTCATCTACTGCCCCACTTTCTCTGGATCTGCCCCTTGCCTTCTTTGCGCCTTCTTTTATGGTCTTCAGTAATCATAGGTGGATTGCATGAATTTAGGGAGCTTCTTTGCTACTTTTTGCTTACAATTTTGGGTCTTTTGTAATGAGTTAATTTATTTGGGTGGCCTGCAAATTTCTTGTACTTACCTTGGACTAGGTCTATCTGCTGAGTGCCCCCCTGGCAGTGATAGAAATCCAAGTACACACTTTTTTGTAAGGAACCTACACCTCAAGGTTCCTTGTAAAGTGGTTTCTTATAAAAAAGCGTGTACGCATATCAACGGAGAAGCAAGAAAAATCCTGTTAAGTTGTGTAGTTCTTTTGCAATAGGAATAAATGTAGGAATTCTAGTTTGCACGAAACAGATTGTATTCCCAATGCTGTTCTGGGGTTGTGCCGCCGTTCATAAAACACACAAGATTTTGTAATTGTGAAATATGAAACCGGTCTCGTTCCGGATCTAACACCAAAGAGACTCGCAAAGTTGCAGCTCAGCAAAGGTGAGTGGTGAATGCAATGATTTGTATCAACGATTTTCGGGCATAACTATTTGCATATTGGTCCGTTTTCGCCCTCTGGTGTAACTATCTCTCTTTCTATTGCATACTGTACAAGGACCCAATAATTGGTATTACTACGCACAATTTGGTCAGTGGTTCTATTGTTGGCAGTTGATTAATAAAATCTTATGTTTTGCAACTTTCTAGGAAACTATGCTGCTAGAAATTTTCAAACGATATAGGATAGATTCCGAGGAAGATAAAGAGATATGATATGTACAAGTAAAGAGAGATGTTGGCACCTGCGAGCGATACGAGTTACCAGCAGCACATTTAGGACACGCTTTCCTAATTGCATTGAAGCATTTTTGCTCCTTTGAAAACGGGACTCAAACTTCTTATTGCAAGATAAAGGGCAAGTGTATTTTTAAAGAGAGGGTGACCGGGCAATTGGTTTCTTGACAGACTTTATACCGACTTACAGGTGGATATTTTTACAAGATTTTTTTTCTCCACCGGCCATGTAGTAAAATGAATTTTGCACTGTCCCTAAGAAGAGCCTTCAATTTAGATGTGGAACAAATTTAAGAAAATAAAATGAAATAACAAGGAAACGGAGGAAGTTGGGAAATAAACTTCAAAAATATGTTGCCAATATACTCAAGCAAAAATCCTTTGCCTACCACCCTATACTTAAAATTGATTTAAAATTTTTATAAATCTGATTAAGGTTAACTGTGATATATTTTAGCATTTTTGCATAGCAGATGGAAACTCCAAATGCAGTCAGAAACTTTGAACCAGAAGATAAAAGCCTTCCAAAGGTATGGACTGCAAAAGAATGCCCTTTTGCTGAGAGGGTTGTTATTGCCATGCATGAGTTGGGAGTCCAGTTTGAGGCAGTTGAAGTAGACCTTAAAAACAAACCAGCAAGCTTATTTGAAGTGAACAGCAAAGGACTTGTTCCAGCTATGAAAGACCAAGGCCATTGCATCAATGATTCCTATATAATTTTGCAGTACATTGACGAAATGTGGTCAAAGGGTGACAGATCATTGCTGCCAAAAACACCTGTGGAGAGGGCAATTGCTAGAACATGGTGTGAATTTATTAACAAAAATGTTGTGCTTGCATTTTATGAAATTCTGTTGAAGGAATGTGATGAGGATAGGGAGCAAGCAAAAGTTAAACTTCTGCATGCAATTAAATCAATAAGCATTGAAATGCAGAACTATTCCAGTGGCCCATTTTTCTTTGGTGAAAAGTTTAGCATGGTGGATATCATGCTTGCACCACATGTGGAGCGGTTTGGAGCTCTCAACCATTTTAGAGGTTTTGAAGTGCCAGAAGAAGAAGAATTCAAGCGGTTTCACGTTTGGTGGAGAAGCGTACAGGAACATCCAAGTTTTAAGCCTGCCAGAGTGGACCTCCCATTTATTTTAAAAGTTTATCAGTCTTACGCAGAAAACCAAGCCCAATCTAAGGTTGCTCAAGCAATTCGCAAGGGGACAGCAATCCCCTGAAGAAATGTTTTACAAAAAGCTTTCAGGTAATGCAAGAGAATATAGCAACTAAATGAAGGTCAACCATTTGATGCAACTGCATACAATTTCACAATGTATTTTCATCTTGTAGTCTGTATTTTGATACTTCATACCAATGCCTATTAATTTATCTTATTATTCTACACAAGTACAACAAAAGGGTGTTTTCTCAAGTTTTAAACTTGTAGCAACGGTAAGAGGAACAATATCCCCTCGCTTCCTGTGGTTTGTTCTGGCTGAAACCCAATAAGCATCAATGAGGGATCAGCCCTGTTAAAAAATTAGAACTGTGTTTGATGATTTTATGTCTTGCCCCTTGAATCCTTTCCGCCATTAGATTAGCTGTTTCGGAAATTTTTTTAGCCCAGCTCCTCAAACCATGTACAAGTATGAAAGTAATGGAGTAGCCATGGACTAATTGTTTTTCACATGAGATCTAATAATGATCTTGCCATAAATCTGCATTCTCAATATTTTGTTTGTTCTATTGATTAGATTAATACTAAAAAATAAAAAGTCTGCATGATTCGACAAGCAAAGCAAGCAAGAAAGAGACATTATCAAGAGTTTATCTTTAATTGAAACCTACCCATTTATAAGTGCAACAAGTGATTAAAAACAACAATTAGCAAACAAATCCAAAGAAACTCTCAGGTTTTTTTCTAATTTGTGTTACTGACTTTGTTTTAGAAATCAATACTTAATTGCCTGATGTATGTTCAAATGAGTAAGTCTGGAAGTGTTTGATCTCCTCTTGGAATCTGAAGATGCTTTGGACCCCAACCAGGGCTCTTTTTGCAATTTGGGTATAAGCATTTGCTCCCATTCAGATAAGGGGGCCTTCAGGAAAAAGGTGACAACTGGCTTGTCTTTTCTGGAAATTCAAACAAATCATTGAAAATATCAGCAATTCAGGCAATGATATTTTAGCAAATATACAAGAAACAGGAGTGCCCATTATTGAACAGTTTTGTTTGTATTACAGAAGCTAATGCAGCAATAGTGTTCTAAAGTGTGACACCACCAAAACCCTATATATAGAATCTTTGAAATTTATTCATATAACAAGAAAGATCATCATGAAATACTTCCAATTATGCGAAATTGGCCAGACATGTCAAACATCCAATGAAAGATTTTTAGTTTGCTACTGAATCACAGTCATTTTGCTTTGTTGTAAAGTTATGAATAGAGCCTAAAATACACAGGTTTGATAGGGAAAGAGCCAATACACATGTGACTATATCTCTGCCAATTTGTAGCTCAATTGACTAATTTTGTCTATTTAATGGGATTTCATTATGCTCTTTCAGATATGTTAGATCTAAATTGATGCTCACACTAAGACCAATGAAGGCATGGTGGTAGCAAAGGTTTTTGACAATTTGGAAAAGGACTTATCTAAAAAATCAACTAGCAAGTCAGTACTTACACCATCTGGGTTGATTGCTGAATTATTTGTCACTGCAGGAATTCCGGGAACAGATCTAAAACGCTTTATCAAAATTGTAGCCATCTGCCTAGCAACAGAGGTCATTTCACCTTTTGGATGCTGTTTTGAGTGGATATTTGTGAAGTCATCTATCATTAGTACAATCATGTCTCTTTTCCGAATAGAGTCATTGATAAATTCAACAATTGAATGTTGATGGCTTTCTGCTGACTTGCCAAGCTCACGTTGCTGTGTAGATTTTGATATTGCTATCCCACTCTTATTAAGAACTGCTAACCCTGTCTCACTTAATCCAGTTCCTACAACCTGGTTTGATAGTGCCTTTTGAAACAAACTGGCCTTTTCAGACTGCCTATACATCAGCATGTTAATAATGGCAACACATTTTTTCTCATAAAGGCTTTTTTTTATTTTGTGACTGGCCAACTGTTGACATGGCAGACAACAGTGTCTGGAAAAGGTTGTTTGCCCCAGCAGCCTCGCAAATGCTCTTCATTGAATCTGGATCAAAAGGAGGCATGCTGTCTGCCCCAAATTTGGCAAATATAAGGCTGTGGCTTATGGCTACTTCATCTTGTAAATCAAATCTGTTGTTAATTGTTGAGATTAATTTGGGAAGAAGACTGGTCGGAATGTATGTAAAGTTACCAGCTATCATTAATGTGCCAATTCTGTCTATATTTTGAAATGAACTGAAGATGTTGGTACATATTCAAGGTTTTGGCACAAGACAGTAATATGTTTCTCCATCAATCTCCCGTTCCTCAAACACAGATGTCTTCTCTTCACTACTAACTTATTGAACTCCTTGAATTTTGTGAGCTATAAATACTCAGTTCTTGGCTGGAAATGTCTTCATTTTGGCTTGAAGCTGCATAATCAGTTAGCAACTCTTGGAGCTGGGGAAGAATATAAATAGATCTACATCTTGTTAACTAGTGAAATGTTATTCTTTTATCAAAAGAAAGGGGGTTTGGAATCTGAAGAAATGTTTAACAAGTGGATGGGTTAGAGTAAGGGGGATGTCATAAAATTTAATTCATAAGCCATTGTTAATAGACAGCTTCATTCTCGAATTCATTTATCACCACCTATTGTAATGCAATGGTTTATTGGTGATGACAGACAGAATGATGGAGTTCTAAGAATTTTTTGTTCAAACTTGTTTAGGCAAGTGGGTATTTAGACCCAATTGGCGTCCGACATTCCTTCTGAAATAAGGTTTATTATAAAATAGGAAGATTATTAATGCTCACATTTTTGAACGGGGGTAAATGCTGAAAATTCTGCGATAGCCTTGCTATAAATTCACGTTTGGAGAGACATTTCAGCAAGCAGTCACTGCAAACTAACCCGTGTTTTCGCTGTTGCGTGACCTTTAAAAATGCATTAGCAGGCTCAATTCTGTCCTCAAGATTAAGTAGAATTTTAGAAGAATTTGTCTCATTTTAGTGCAAAGAGCATGTTTTCCTTTTCCCGTGAGGCGTATTGGAATTCTTTAAAAAAACTTTGCTTTGGAAAAAGTTGACGAAAAAGCCTCCTCGGTGTTTTCCCGCCGTTTTCGAATTTCATTAGATCCCAGTCTTACCGCGTAAGTGTACTTTAGATCATCATCATTGTAATAACTTTGGATTGTCGCTGCAACGTGTTCACCTTTATGAAATGAATTTTAATTCCCGATGACATAGATAATATCTACATTTATTGACTTCGAGGGTGAATAAAAATGCCTCCATATCGTCCTGCTAATTACATCTGGTGACCACTGTCGATTCTAAAAGTGAAATATCTTAAGTGCTTGGGGCCCCGGGGTGGAGAAGCTGTAAAAAGAATAATTTAGCTGAATATCGACAGGAAGCTAGCTTGGCGATCATTGACAGGTGTTTTTTAATTATTCCTAGGGATCGCACGGTGGCGCCAATATAGGTTAAATACCAATGCATGAGGGCGAACTCAACAACAAATCAGGCGGAAATTCGCTGTGTAGAGGCGTGCAATGTTTTAGTAGGCAGTGTTGCTAAAACACGCTAAAATGGTTTAATTCTAGCTGCGAAGTGATCTTGTTGTAAGAATCCTGTGTGCTGTTTGGCTAGATTGGTTGGGAGAAAATAGGAGTGATCAGAGCTCTCGGCCAATCAAATATTTGACCGCTATGCTGCTCTCACTAAACTTGATCGAGTCGGAAAACACAAAATTTGTAGCTGGGGTATTGTATAATTGATTGACACAGACCACAGACTATCAAACAAATACACTTTTTATAAGAATACCTAATTCTTTCCTAAGCCTCGATTTTCTTAAAAATTTTCACATTTAAGCGTAAGGTTGCTCTTAAAATATTCCTAAAGTTATAATGATAAGGAGGCACTCAAAGATTTTGCTCGTTTTGTGAATCCTACTCAGCAGGTAGACACTCTCCTTGAAAAATCATACCGAAAAGAAATTATATGGGATGAAAGTGATACTACTTACAACACAAAGATTGTTGCTATGCTTTGCAGCATAATAAGAGCGCAGGCTGCTCAAAGCTGTTCAAGTACACCCAACAAAGAATCATTGCAGATGTTAACAACGCAATGGCATTTTCTGTATGGCTGAAACAGCTCTGGGCGTAAGTAATAAGGATCAACTTTCCATTGTTGTCAGATACGTTGTTGATGAAAACCCGTGTCCTGACTTTTCCTATGCAAATTTTGTGTGCGTAAAGAGTATGCAAATGTCAAGACTGGCGAAGGACACGCTGCTGCAATCCTGAAGGCCTTGAATCAATGCAATATTAGCATTTCCAAGCTTTACTTCCCAACCTAATGACTTTGCATCTTGTATGACGGGCATTTATAAAGGGTGTCAATCGATTTTGAATAAAAAGGCTAAAGATCTACTGCCCAGGAAGGAAGATATACCACATAACCTTTGCCTAGCTCATTGAATGCACACATTTGTTGACCTGAGTTGTAAAGCAAGCAAGATGGTAACATCCATGCTCGACGCATTGCAAAGGTTATGTTTTTTTCTCAAGCAGTACCAACCGTTCTGAAGCTTTCGAGAAAGAGTTTAACGAAGTAGAAGGACCACTGAGATTGAGAAACATTTCACAAACGAGGTGGGTTGCTCGGTCAGAATCGATTGAAAGTGTTTGGATATCGTTGGAGGGTATCATTAGCCTGCTCGAATGATACGCCGTTAAACTAGTTGACTGCAGCAAGCGATTAAGCCAAAGCTTCAAAAAAGAAAGCCCTTCGATTTTATTTCATCTATAGTTTCATGAGGTTCATTATGCGTAGATGCATAGTTTTAATTGTCCAGCTTCAAGATGAATGTATCAATTTGCTTGATGCTCTTTCTCTGGTTTCCTCCACTATAACTGCTTTGGAAAAATACGAAGTGTCAATGATGTCCAAAATCAGGTGACCTTTTCTATTGGAAGGAGGCCTTTTCTGTCTTGGATCAAATCATCAGCGACTGCAAAGAAAACTGGAGCAAAATTATGGAAAAGATGAGACCATTCTCAATTTCAGAGCCGCCTTAAAATAAGCGAATAATTAGACGAAGAATGGTCAATGCTACTATCTGGAGCAGTTGGAAGCGCAAATCCCTTAACAGAGCTCAGCGTTCTAAGGGAAGAGCAAAACGAGAGCAAAGCAGTCAAAGAAATTTTAGTGAAAGAAGTAGCTGGTTATTGAACATGTATGAACGCAATTTCCTCTTGATGTTCTGCAGCATGCCAGCAAGGAGAGATCATATAGCAAGCTCAAGCTGGTCAAAGCAAAGCTCAGCAACACAATGCTTCGGATCGTCTGGAATCCCTTATGATTATTTCTTGCGAGCATGACTATGCAGAAGAGCTTGATTTGATGGAAGTAGTGAAACATTGGGCACAATCAAATAAAAGACGAATTGCCTTTTTTGCTAAAAGACATACGAATAATGAAAAAACAAGAGAGTGGTACAGTAAACTCTCTAACTAACTGACACCGTCGGGGCAAGAGCGAGGTGTCCGCTAATTGGAAGGGTCCATCTTTTGGAAAATTTTGCAATGCAGGTCTCAATTTTGAAAATAGACCGTGGTATTTGTATTTAAAAGGTGTAATCTGAATTATAAGTGGCTATCGGGTTGAACGTAGACACTTGAAAAAAAGAAAAAAAAACTTAATTGAACGTAACATTTTCTTACATGAGGAATGAATAGCAACATCATATACAATAACAAACTCACAATTTGCAAGCGAATGTTTATTAACCATGTACTGTATGTTTACTTACATTGAAAATACTTTAGTTGTTAACTATTGTTTTTATTGTTAAAACGAATAATTTCTAGTCTCTTTTTAAGTCACTATTTTGGTCTTTCAAGTTTATCAATTTATGAATCAGTGCTTCAAATGAGTTAATCTCCTCTTCCATGTCTTCATTTTTATCATCTTTGTCACTGTCAGCAGATGAAATCTCTTCTACATCTTCTACTCCAGGTTCTTTACGGAGGTATTCACACAGTTTTCTACTGAATTTACTCTCCAATCTACTTCATCAGAGTTGTTTTCAGAAACCGAAATGCTCGTTTCATTGACGCATGGACATTTACCACTTCCATGAACACAAGAAATTAGTAAACTTGGCTGTAAAGAAGCTCGAAGCTATACAAAGTCTAAGTGATTAAAATAAATATTTGAACAAGTATTCATTCGTCTCACTTTTTGCTCGCCGGCTCCTAACTTTTTTGTACTGTCTGCTAATCGGAAAGAAAAAATGCCAAATTGACTATTTTGTGAAAAAATATTGACCGTTAATTAGAGCGTCCGCTTGTTAGGTGCTCACATTTTCAAAAAGGTTTTTATGAGAATTTGACCCGAAAACGATTGGGGGAAAAAATTGTCCGCTAATCAGAGGTGTCCGCATTCTAGAATGTCCGTTAATTAGAGAGAACGCTGAATTTTTCTGACAAACATTGCTCGCTATTAATTTTCTTTTTCATTGCTTTCTGACTCTTTAGTAACTTCAACTCTGTAACTAAAGAATAACATCAATAATGTGCTATTTTTCTGATTCAAAAATATGTTTTACTCGGCAACCATAGCATTAGCAAACCATCCCCCCAAGAAAAAATTCCTAGCGACGCCCCGGGTGACAGATGCCCCTGGATAATAATTATAATACGCTCTTACCAATTCCATTTCAGATTCCTTTATAACTTAGATAGTATTGATTTTAATTCCCTACCATTTCTCCCTACAAATTATTGGACGTTGCATTCTCGATTTCTCTCTCCTTTGTTTCCTGATTCGTCTTGTTTGTCTGGGGTCAAAGGTTAGAGGCCACTCTCCGTCAAAACACTCAACACAATAGATTCACCAAAGGCAAATATAGTCTGCCTTTCTCTTTCGTACGAAATTGACTTCAAAACGTTGAGCCTCAGAGTAAGTTTCAATTGAAACCAAGCAGCCAGCCAGTTTTATCTCCAGCCAAGGTAAGCAAGTACATATAATTATCAGTAACCGCAACCTTTGTCTAAAATGTGCGATTGCTGCTTGTTAGAGACGTAGATCGAGGTGGATTGCCACTCCAGAGCAATGGCGGGCGGTCCCTGCTGCGCAAGCCTCTATGTATGCATTGGCAAGGCCGCCTTGCAGCCGTTTCGAGGACTTGGTGTCGCATTGCTTAGCCATATTCGTAGTTCAAGAACAGCTATGCAAAGATAGGCAGGGATTTTAGCTTGACCGCATCAGAAATCATCACCTTACCTGTTTTAAACTCAGCCAGTAGATATGCAGGCTAAATCGTTTTACACTTACACGGATTGACCATCTCTAATAAGAAGCAAAATAACACTGGTTTAATAAGAAGCAAAACCGGAACAGACCTCCTTGAAGACAGAGGTTAGTGTAGCGTCGTGAATGCGCGGGCATAGCCCTTTTCAGGATGGGTATGCTACTTAATAAGTAGGGAACGTCTGTTCCTCTGTTCCTAGACAAATCTGAACGTCTGTATGATACGGGGAAAAGCTAAAAAATTTACGGACTAAACTTAGGCCACCCAATGTTCTCCTTACCTTCCAACACGTTCAATTTGTGTTCTTACATTTGCCATGAGAATGTGATTCTTGACTCTGAAACAATCAGCAACCTAGCCTGTAAAGTATTTTTTTGCGCGGGGAACGCCAGAACAACGAAATTTAGATCTGCGGATAATGAATGCTCCGAGTGAAATTGTGCGCGAATATTTTGAGAAAGGGTCTTTAATTTTTCGATTTTTTCCTGAAACAATGTGGCGAATTCCAAATCTCAACCGGATAACTGACCGCATGGATAAGCTTTCTGCGCGGATTCTCCGGCAAATTCTTGCAAATGCGCGTGCGGAAAAATGGTTAGAAATTATTCCGCGGGCCCGCCCGGACCAAATTTTTCAGTCTGATCAGCATTACGTTTCTGAGGCTGAGGCTCAAAGTTGATGGGGCCCCCTAAAATATGTGGAAGTAGTTAATGACACGCTACTCAATTCATTAGCAACCATTTATATAGGCTTAACAGGGTTTTGCTTGGGGTCCTCTAAATTAGAAACCTTAAGAGGTTCCTGGGTCCAGTGTTCAAATGGCGGTTTATGTTGAGTTTGGAAAATGCAGCCATCATGGCTCATGAGGCTTTGGACCCCCTTCTGCGATGGAAGTGGCAAAATGGATGAAGTGGCATGAAATGAATCGAAACAAATTATGTATTTAATTAACATATTTTCCTTGAAATCAACAAAATATTTGCATCACTGCCACATTAAGCAAAAGCAGGCATGGGAATACCAGGGCCTCCTACGAAGGGGGCGGGGCGGGGGGTGGGGTGGCCCTCTCACTTTTTGTAAAACAATAGAGCTTTTTTAAACATCTTTTGTTATAATTGTTAAAATCTCCCTTGGCCCCTCCACTTTCCAACCTGCGTCGGAGCCCATTAATACTATACAGATAGTTTGCATTAGAACAGGGACAGCTGCAAATTGACCTTGCTGAAAACTGTGCCAAACATTGGCTTTACTTTGGATTCATTTAAATAGCTCTGGTTTTTCACACAAGTCACAGTGCAGTAACACAAGTCAAATTGTATAATGCTCATTAGAAATATCAGAATAGTTTAAAGCCAAATTTATGATCATGTGACAGCTGATATATCATTGGCCACTTTTTTGTGTTTTTAAAAAGAATACAAAGGCTCCTTAGTAAGTTGATGGAAGCAATGTTGCTCTAATTTGAATTTGATTGTTTTCCTTTCAAATCTTTGCACTGTTTGACACTATTCTGTAAACTAGCTTCACACACCAGCAACTTAACTCAGCTTTCATTTGACCTGGTGTATCAGTAGGGTCATAAACCATGTATACTAAATATTTGTTTTTACCATTGTGGTATTGCAGATGGAAACTCCAAATATGGTCAGAAACTTTGACCCAGAAGATAAAAGCCTTCCAAAAGTATGGACTGCAAAAGTGTGCCCTTTTGCCGAAAGGTTTGCCATTGGTTTGAATGAACTGGGGGTTCAGTTTGAGGCAGTTCAAGTAGACCTCAACAACAAACCAGCAAGCTTATTTGAAGTGAACAGCAAAGGGCTTGTCCCAGCTATGAAAGACCAAGGCCATTGCATCAGTGATTCCTACATACTACTACAGTACATTGATGAAATGTGGTCAAAGGGTGACAGATCATTGCTGCCAAAAACACCTGTGGAGAGGGCAATTGCTAGAACATGGTGTGAATTCATCAATAAAAATGTGGTGCCTCCATTTTACCAAATTCTTTTCAAAGAAAGCAGTGAAGATAGGGAGCAAGCCAAAAGTAATCTTCTTGATGCGATAAAAATTATCAGTAAAGAAATGCAGAATAATTCCAGTGGGCCATTTTTCTTTGGTGAAAAGTTTAGCATGGTGGATATCATGCTTGCACCACATGTGGAGCGGTTTGTAGCTCTCAAGCACTTTAGAGGTTTTGAAGTGCCAGAAGAGGAAGAATTCAAGCGGTTTCATGTTTGGTGGAGAAGCGTACAGGAACGTCCAAGTTTTCAGCCTACCAGAGTGGACCTCCCATTCCTGGTTAAAGCTTTCACACCTTATTTGAAGAACAGTGCCCAGTCCACAGATGCATAAGCAACTGGCCAAGAGAAAGCCATTCCCTGAAGATATTTTTCATGAAACAGTCTTACATAGCTTTCTGGACTTAATGTTGAAATCAAGATGGATGTAACCTTATATTGCAAGCGCAAACTCTCATGCATTTTTCTTTCTATTCTGCATTTTGCTTGATTTCAAAAATTTGTCAGGAATTATCTCCAAAAATCGAGAACTCAACATTTACTGCTTCTCCCCATTCGTGTTGTGGTACATTTACAACTTTACCCGTTACCCATTACAGTATTATCATCAAGTCATATTTATTTAATAAAAAATGAATTTTGAAAATCAAGCTATAGCTGGTCAATTGCTAATTACTTTTTTCAAATCTATGCTCTTTGGTACAACAATCTATTCAAATTGATATTGGACAGATGATAAAATGAATTAAACAATAAATGCAGTCTTTGTAATATGAAAATAGGCCACGTGCGGCATTTCGCATGGCTTGATTACTTTGCGCGTGCGATGGCGTGCGATGCGAACCCCCTTTTATCGGTCGCTTCTCGTACCTGTTGTCAAGAACTGGGTGCTGCTTTTAAGGAGACCTAATTTGGCGACTTTGAGTTACCACTGCTTTGAAAATCTTTGAAACGTAAGCAATTTTAAAAATTTTGTTGCAAATTCTTCGTTCTGCGCGTGCGATGATTAGCACATCTTGGACAATTTGGGCGTGTGTAGAGGCGTCGCACGCCTCATATTACAAAGACTGATTTATGGCTATTTCAAGGATTGGCACAAACTTGTTAAAATGTAATTTTGATGATGAATGTAAAGAAATTTCTAAAACAGACCAAAGTGCACTAAATAATTCAAATGTCTCACGGCAGAAAAGCAAACCCTAATGAAATAATGTTTTTTTTATTTTTATGGATTTTTTAGAAGGAAACCAGCAACACACGAAATTTTTAATCACGACTTCTACATCATCCACAACTTTAGGAAATAGTCCAACTTTAGTCTAATGCATTGAGTTTTCGAAGACTCTTTTCCAAGGTTGCTCCGTAAGCGCCTTTCTGCCTAAATAGATTCCTTTATTCAACCAGCTTGTATTCCCATTTCGAACTGACTCACTTACATATCAACAAGTTACAATGTCATTCGCTACATTAATTCATCTAGCTAGCCTTAGAATTTCGGCACTATTCCACCAAGTTGAAGAAAGGCTGACTATCCTCATCCAAAGAAAAGGTGATTCCAACAACTGGGAATTTCAGGCCTATCACTCTACAATCTGTACCGCCGAGGTTCTTCACTCTTGCCTTTTGGATTCAATTTCTGAATTTCTAGACAAAAGCGAAATTGATTGATTAATTCAGAAATGTTTCCTACCAAGCATCTCCGGTGTTCTGGAGCATACTTTAATGCCTTAATGGTACATATCTGGATGACGTAAATGCTTTTGGAAAGGTTCATCACTACTTAATTTCTGAAAATCTTAACTATCACCGTATTTCGCCTTACATATCAACATCAGTTTCTAGTCTCTGTGAAGATTTTGAAACTTTTATGATCACACACGATTACCATACTTCATACAGTGGCGGACTGACCCACTGGCCCATCGGCTCGTGGCATAAGGTTTTGCATTTGAATATCAAATTTTTGGTTCCGTTTCTTGTTGAAATTTATGATGAAGCAGCACATCAAATGACACTTATTGTATTCCTTTGTGTTGGGAAAGAATAATTTAAGAATAATCTTAGGCTCAAAATGGACTGCTGACTACCAAAAATGGTACAGTTGTCATTTGCATTGTGACATCCTGTCAATATGATTATTTTGTTATTTCGTTTGGATATTTGACGCAGTAATGAATTTTCCTAATACTCTAGTGTTGAGCTTTTTATGTCGTGTTTTTGGTAGAAAAGGGGCGTTGTCAACGTTCTGTAAGGCTTTGAAGTGCATGTCTACGAAAATTTCTCCAGCCCCCTTTAATTTCTTAAATGACCCTCTCCTAACTTAAACGTTGGCACAGCCTCTACCGAAGATGCTAGTTCAACGTGTTTCAAACCAAAAATTGTCAATTTTGTGTCTGCGAAGCAGTTTACCTGCAAAGTCTTCTGTATACCAAAAATCGCCTTGGATTGGTGGCGTTTCTTTAGAATTTGAAAGCCAAACAAAGAGAGCCATAAATCCCTGCTTTTCAGCCACCTGCAAACCACCCTGAGATAGCAAAGTTTTACTTGCTTTTGGAAAATGAAATAACAACTAGTCTCAAACAACATTTATTATTTCTATAAGATCTAAATAAGGCCCTATTCAATTTTCTCTGTGTGTCTAGCGATAAAACCTTGTAGTGTTCTAAGTTTTTTTGATCAAGTGTGATTCGTTCTTAGTATCTTATTTGTGTCGTATGAGACTTTTTACCAGTATATGCTATATAATCACATAAAATAGTGTGTTAGAAATGTTTTGTCATATCTTTAACCAAATATGACATTTTCCCTTGTTATTCTCTGCCCTTTGCTGACAGTGGCGTCGGAATCAAATTTATATTGGGTGAGGGAGCTGCCCATTGTGTTCTTTTTCTTTCAGTACACCGTTACAAAAGAAACATACTGAAGTGTGAGAACTATTTGGCAGTTCTCCCCCGGTCACGATGGGCCTTGCATACCGATCAATCTTGCACTTGAGTGCATGTTGTGGTCTGCAGTTATTGTGGTATGAGTGAGTGATCTTAAAAAGCATTTAAAATACGTTTTCTTACTGACTAGCAAAAACCTTTGCAGCAAGAAATGTTTTCACTGTTAGCAGAATTTCATTTGATATGATACATTGTCTTACTTATAAGCTACAAATGTTAAAATTCCAGAAAAGACTAACTGAACAAAGACTCTATTCAACATCAGCAGAGATTTCACAACAATAACAATGAAAGACAGAAGCTACCACAAAAAGACATGTGAATAAAAATCCTTTGAAAATCATCTGAAAATTGTTATAGTTTAATTTCAAATTTTTTAAATGTTAAAAGAGTTGTAAAGGACATATGCAAAAGGTAATAGATTGCTAAGACACCTAAATTCTTTTGGACCTTCATTTTGAATTTCCGTTTACATGGATCAAGTTAAGTGATACTCCTCATATTTTTGTGTAGTAGAGATTAAGCCCACATAAAAACCTGCTGAAACATATGAAAATCTATACTGCAGTTTGCTGCAGCAACTTCCAAGATAAGGGCTCCTTTGACTCATTTAAAAATCATAGCAAAAGGAAATCTAAAGCTGTACTTCAAAAGGTATGATTAATAAAAGACAAAGAATACAATATAAACAATGATAACAGAAAAAAACAAATATGATTTATGCAAACTATGGACCAAATGTGTTTCTTTTCTAATTGAGTTTGATTGCCACTTTGTGTAAGAACGTCTTAATGATGAACAGCCTCTTATACCTGGTGAGTATTGGAATAATTTGCCAAAATGTCACTCACAACTAAAGACTGTTGATACTAAATTCACTCTTTGTGCAATAGTGCAAGACACATTTATAATATTTTACATGAAGTATTGACATCTGCATTATTCTGTTATAGCACTTCTCTACCCAGTTAGCAATCCTCGCTTCACCAAACTTTCTTGTAGTGTGGTGTAAACAGCCATTTGGTCTTTATGTTGCAACATCATAATCTGATTCAATAGCTTGTTTGGATTACTAGCTCTAAGATTTGAAAAAAGTTTAAGATACATTTACAGTAGATAAGAGACTTTCAGCTGCAAATAAATTGACAGAGTAGAATAGATTATAATGATTGAGATACATTATGAGACAAGACTACCAGTGCCAACTTGCCTAACTATTGAAATGCTCACAATAATACTTTCGCATGTATCATGCATTTGCAAGTGGTAGGTTTAATTCAGATATGCATAAAGGGCTCAAATAAATGTTTATTTCAGTCTACAAAAATATCCTGGATTCTGATAATGGCAAAGTTAATTCTCTTAATAGTCTTTATTAAGGTGGTTAGCTTAAACATAAAATATGGTTTGGTTCTGTTCTATTACCACTATAGTTTGGGTTGACATGTTTTCAAAAAAGAGTGAGCCTTTATAATGTAAACAGGTATAAGGAAAAAGAAGAGTCATGCAGGCTGAGAAACATCTGACTGTGATAGTATTCAACAATTGTAAAGTTGTTACATGAAAAACCATTTACCTAATGAAGCTGACAATATAAACATTGACAAAAGTTGCCATCAAATATTGACAGTCGAATCTATCCATAATCCCACCATGTCCAGGAATAGTATCACCAAAATCCTAAAGAAAAACACATGCATTACAAAGACACTATCATAACAATATTGATAAAGGTCATGCTTCTAGGGTCTTTCTAGCAAAAACTGAGCATAACTGTGGTGGGAAAATAACAGGCATTGGATGTTTTCTTTTGCTGCTGGTAATAACCTGATATTAGGATGGATATTTCAAATGATGACGGTGGGTAATTTAGATAAAAAAGCCTTCAATTAAATACAGAATTGAGAAAAGCATTACAGAAGATCAGTCAGGATATTGGTCATGGTCACTTCATACATGACTACTGCAACTACAAACATCACATAATATTTTCATGAGTACTTCTGTTCATACTTTTAAGAAACATCAAAATTAAATTTTAAAGGATATAAAGTTAAATTTTACCTTCACTTTAAAGGCCCGTTTGAATCCACTAGCAAAAAAGCCTCCAAATGGTGCAATGAGAGATGAAAAGCAGGCTAGCACTATGGCATGCCAAGCCATAGGGTTCATCCATATTCCGCCCTTCTCTAGTTGAAATCCCATCTATCAAAATTTACCAGACAAATTTGAGTAAAACATTTCAGCTATTAACATTTGAAAATATAAACCAATCTTTAACAAAACCTTGAAGTCATCATTTTAAAACAACCAGTTAGTTGCTGGTAACTACATTAAGAAAGATACCCAGAAGCAGGGAAATAACAAAAAAACATGCTGAGATATTAAAAGATTGTCAACATATATCAACCATGCCTTTCAAAAAATTTTCAGGATGCCAACTTTAATAATTGATTATAAAGCCACAGCCTACATAACATGTTCTACTTACAAGAGAAAGGAAGGATAATACTCCAGTTTTGAAGACTGCAGGACTCTTGTTGAAAACTTGCATAGCTGCATCCGGAATTGTGAAGTAGTGTGCCAGTTCAAAAATTGGTGATGGTTCACACTCTATTCTGAATACACCATGGGCACTTAAATACTAAAAATCAGGAAAATATGGCATATTATAATTCATGGAAATCTAATATACTTTCAATGAACAGATTGCTATGTCATGAATGACTATGCTTTGAACGAATAGAGTCCACTCACACATTCTTTAAGCAATGTCAAAGCAACAAAAAAATTTTTTTCTATCTACATAGAACAGGAATTTGTATTGATACAAAGACAGGTTTGAGAACTCCTATTAGACAGACAGACAGTGTAGTGGTCCTAACTGAAAGCTATTTCTATCAGCTTTTGGTCATTTTTCGAAGCCTACAGACTCATAGCAACTTGAAATGGATGTTCCATTCAAAACAATTGCAAAAAGCTTCACAATGATATAAGACTCTTGTTGATGTTAATCATAAAGGTGTCAAATAGAAAACTCCCAAAAAATAATCAAAGTTGCCCTGGGAGAAGAAGCTCTGATTAGCATCCGAACTAAATTCAGTATGATCTTGCAGCCAAAGCACCAAAAGAGATCTTTTCATTACCTTCATTAACATGCATCAAGCTGTAGAAGTTTGGAATGGAAAAAAGGCTTTTGCCTTTGAATGGAGGAAATAAATGGATGTTACAGGACTACAATTCTTGCCAAAATTGTTGGAACATTAACAGCAATTCTTTGACTTGCATTAATTCATCACCCCCCTCCCCCGCTCCCCCTTACGAACAAAGTTATCTTGCTGTTAAACAAAGCATCCTTTTTTGCCACACATGTCATTATTGCCCCCAGATTAATTGGATGCTATACTTTGTTACCAACATTGTTTTAGGGGGGGGGGGGATAAACAGCTATTGGCCTGTCAAAGAAATGAAAAATGCAAAAACCAGAGAAAATACTGAGGTGTTCAGGGGAGTTTTGGCAGGCTTTGTAGGACTTTAAGGTGAAATGAGAAATAGCAAGGAGGGAAAATTATAAGAAAATATCATTGTCGGATGATTACCTGAACTGGACAGTGGAAGTATTGGAACCTGCTCATGATTTCACAAGCCTTGAATAAAAAAAAGATTTTGAATTTTATCCATAAAATTATAGACATTTAATCCAAATCATTAGAAAAATTAAAAAGAACAATAATAGAGCAACAGCAATGAACTGCATTAAGAGCCATAAAACAATCAGTATTCAATAAATGGTGATTCCTTTGTCATCAGACCTACAGGTCACAAATCACATTTCTCTTTTTTGTTCAGGGATTTTTCTGACTTTTCAGCAATTCACAAACACAATTGAATAGAATTATGTGAAAGTCATGCATACAATCAATCCAAAGAAAACTGTGGCCAAGAATCCTCCGATGAAACCTTCCCATGTCTTCTTAGGTGACAGCTGAAATACATAAGAAGACACTTGAGTAGAAACAGACTAGTCTAGCTGTTTGGTTTGACTATGGCTGCTGTCAGGTAGGACTAATAATTGTCAGCAAGATCATCATGGCAAATATCAATTGACAGCTACTGTTTCAAGATAGTCAAAACTTGCCTAGGACATAATGCTTTCATATAAAACAGATGAATAATGTTAATTCAGGTTAAACAAACTGAAAATCATTGACTTTGCTAGAACTTATAGCATTCCCAGCTTAACAGGAGCATAAGTATGTCAGATAATCATAGATATAATAAGAGACACATGTCAACAGTCAAAGAAAACTAGAAAGTCAATGAAAAAATTTAAGGCAGCAGCGACAAAGATCAATTGAGATACATAGAAAACCAAATAACCTTGATTAATCTGGTCTTTCCAAAGAAAAAACCTTAAAAGCAAAGAATTCCAACATTATTAACATCAAATATTGTAGCTGTGATATTGTAAAGATACTGGAAGCAAAAGACACAATAATGAATCAACTAAATGCCATAAAAAATTAGCAACAGGAAAGTACTTAAATGTCAAGTACTTGTTTATATTACAGACAAGACAAGTTTCTATCATCCTTTTCAAATTATATGTGTACCTTGTGAGTGGCTGAACAAATTATGCATTGCATACTTATAGATATTCATTAAAACTAAAATGAATATTATAATCATTCAAAATTGTAGGACTTTTTTATGAGGTTGAAAAGGAAAAAAGTGACTAGTTAGTGGCATGAGCAAAATGGACTTACCAAAAATATAGGCCCATATGTCATTACAAATGACCATTGACACTGGGAGATAAAACCTGGCAATAAACAAAAAACTCTGGAGTTAGTAGGAATACAAGAGTCAGATGTGCTCTGAGAAATCTAAAGGCATTCATTTATCTACAACTCAAGTTAAACTTGAATGGTTTTGGGATAAAACAGGAATGAATGAGAAGCAAGGGACATTCAAGGAACATTCAAGGGCCATTCAAAAGTCAGTCAAAAGTCCTATAAAATAATCTGAACATTTCAGGCTTTGCTAATCTGTACTGATCATATGTTAGATATAGGAGATGATACTACCACTCACCATATTGATCCTTGGAAAAAATTCTGAATGATGAGATGTGAAGGTACAAGGATAATGCCTAAAGTGATCTGGTACCAGCCAAACTGCAAAATAGGTAAAGAAAAGTCAAAGACATGTCAAAATAGATAATGAAAAAACATATGTAATCAATTTCTGATTCATTCAAAGATCTTATGCTTGTGTGCTTTACGCCATCTTATAATGTGTATGGTAAATTTCATATAAAAGAAAGTTCACATATATCAAACCATTACAGTTTGGAAACTTCAAAGATTTGGAAAAATTTAATGAGAACATTCAGCCTTGCCACACTTACCAGAGCAAACTGTGTTTTATAGTAGTTCTTTCGCAAGCTCAATACAAACATCATGATCCCTAAAACAGCAAATTCAATCCAAGCTGATCATGATGAAAATTTATTATTAAATAAATAATCTTTCATAAGAATTTTGTGTCAGGAAATGTAATTCTACAAAATCATTGTAGCTGTGATATAAATAGTATATATGCTAACTGATGTACTCAGTTTCCATAGAAAAAGACAACATAGCAATACCATTAATAATAGCTACAAATATATTTAGAAAACTTTATACAAAAACAAACAAAGCAAAGGCACTTGCCAACAGTGTAAAGACTGAATGAAATGAGTCTATGGTGCTGGAACAGCCATCTGAAAAGTTCCTAAAGAAAATTAAGATGAAGAGATTAACTAAAGAAAAGAATATTCTAAATAGCAGTGGCTAGTCGTAATAAAAGAACCCAACATTCACATTGTGGCAATGTGAAGTGAGTGAAAAACCTTGAAAACTAGCAGATGTAGTGTGCACACAGATTTTCTAATTTCATCTAACAAATACTCAGGCCAGTGCATAGCCAGCTTTCTTCATAATTCAAGAAAAAATGAAATTCTATACTAAAACCAAAGAACTGGTTAGTTTTTCAGACTTCAGAAACTGGATTATTTGCAACCAACAACTATCAAAGTTTCAAAACATTAATACCCATTTGATTGAAAGTTACCTGCTTGAAAGAGAAGCCGTGGAAGTACTCAGCAACCATTTCACCATAAAAGAAGTAATTTGAGCATAGCAAAAAGTACCTTTAAAATAGAGAAAAAAGGAAATTTAACTTAATATTTCTAGGGATAAGGCCTTTCAAGTATAAAGAGTAACCTTTGCGAAAACAACACATAATTTACAACTTGTAACCGACCATCATAGATTTTGTTCAATTGTGGGACATATAAAGATAAAAATAATCAATCTAATGTTGGTTATGTAGTGCTATTTAGCTCTAAAAGCCTTGAACAAAGGTTGGCTTTTGGTGCTAGAAAAATAACAGTTAACTGCAACAAAATGATCTTATCTCCTCAACCAACAATTAACAATTTGTTTACACTAATATTTCACAACTATGTGGAAAATGACTGCCAAAAGTTTATAAATTGTAAAACTCACCAGCTCAGTGTCCTAAACCAAGGAAGATTGAACTTCTTATACTGAATGTGACCAATTGAGATTATCTCATGATAGCATTTAACTTGGATTGCAAAAATCTGAAAATAAAAATGTGAATTATGCAATTATATTTCAGCTCTATAAATTGAAGTCTTTTGATTCATTTGACAAAATTTGGATATAAAGTTAAAGCTGAACTCAAAGAAATAGGAACAAATCCAAAAGTTTGAAAGCGCATTCTTGTAGCATAAAAACAAATTTTTTGATGTTTTCAAAATGTTGTCTACTTTTTACAGAGAAAATGGTTGATATCTCTGAAGGTAGAAGGGGAAGCAAACTAGCAAAAATCACCAGTTGAATATTTTCACTAACAAGTGAATCGTAGGATGAAAATATTTTTATTGATGCTTTAAACAAAGGAAATTGGAAGTTAAAAATGCCTTGAACATACCAGCAGTAAAATTGCAAGAGGACCCAGTGTGATTATAACTGCGAACCCACCAATCATCAAGAGAGTGAACACTGACCTTACCCACCAATTTTTCCACCTAAATTTAAATCTCAATAACTAATACATTTAAATAATATTTATGTGTACAAAGAAACCATAGCAAAGTATAAAATATGCATTAAAAAACATGTTCTTATGACTACAGAAAAGAGTGAATGATGACTGTGCAAATCACTTAACAGAGTTTGAAGAAGGTGAGGAAATGTGAAGAAATTTTCCACCTATAGTAATTAACCAAATTAAGTGCTTGTATGCAGCAGAAATGCAATGCCAGGTGCAAATTATTGTTCACTTGCAGACTATCCATTTATATTCAACATAATTTCAGCAAATTCAAAGTAGTCTAAGTACTGTTAAATTATAGACAAACTAATAATTTATTTTGTGAGACATTGCATAAGGACAAAACAATATACAGTAGAGTCCATTTTGCATACACATTGTCCATATCAAAATTGAAAACATTCAAAGCTTACTTTGGATTCATGTTTGCAAACAGCTCTTCTGTCATTCCATTTTTATCACCATTCCCATTCTTAAAACAAAAATAGATTTAACTACACTTTGATCACACCTTAAAGCTATAAGTTGCTTTAGTTATGGCACAAAACCTAAATCATAACAAAAATATTGTTACTTGATGTCATTTTATACCTACAACTACAAATTCTGCAACATTACTTAAAACTAGAAATATTAAATGAATGCTAAGCCATGTCAATGATGACTTTAGCATGCAATGACCTTTAGGTAAACCTCCTTGATGCTGAATAGTAATTACAGACCTTTTAAGAAGCAGCATGCCTTGACCACAATTATTCAAATGAAAACTAAGTTTATCACTTCAAATTAGGTGCAGCTTTTTGAGTCCTTGCAGTAAATCGTGAAACAATCACATTCTGTTTTTAAAATGAGCATTGTATTCATAAGCAGAAAAATTAAGCAGTTACAGCAAAATGTCTTTTCTGAAATGATGTAAATAATCATAGCATTTTACAGAGTTTTAATTTGCGATGATTGTATGGGAAATAAACAAGGATTATGGTAAGCACTTTTATTATTGATGTATATAGACCAAAAACTAACTCTATGAATGCACGCAAAGCAAAGTTTGTGCCGTTGGGCAACAGACTGTACCACTTTTATATTATAATGCTACTAACTGACAAAACTTCTAGTGGGGAAATGGCGTACATAGACCAGGACAAATGTGGGAACCACACCCACAAAATACTGCTGGTGAGATATTAAGAAGGAGTGGGTCAAAATATCTACAAAAATGTACATTTATCATTTTGAGCTGATGTGCTTTCCATAAAATGTGCACGGAGAAACACTGGAAGAAAACAAAAGACTTTCTGGGAAGATTTCACAGATACCTAGTTATTTGTTTCTGGTCAATTGCCAGAAGAAAAACTAATGCATACTTCTTTTTCATGGAAACAGCTACCCCCTGCTTTCCACATTGTCGGACACTTGGCAAGATTACGAAAATTTCTCATTATGACGACCTTTCTTTTTACAAATGCGGAAAGCATCATCAAACAAGAAGCTTCCTGGTCAAAATATGATACTTTTTTGAATTTCTGAGATTGTAAAAAGAACTTTCTTCAGGGCAATGTATTAACTGTTGAAGGTAGAAGATATCTCTGGCTGTGAAATTTGAAATACTGAAATATTCCTGCAATGTTATTAGCGTCTTTGGAGAGCTAGAGAGATATTGCTTTAGAAAGATACCATTCAGGTATGATTTCAAAATTAGAAAAATACTAAAATGAATATGACGCCGGTGCATTATTCCGTAAGAAACAGACAACCTGTTACTGCATCGTCTTGCATCGAAAACTAGCGGATTGAAAGAAACAAAACAACTCGTTTCTTTTCTTCTCATTGTTTGCTGATGACATTTTATTCACATGGCAAATCACTCAAGAAAATAATGCTACCTATCAGCGAAAAGAAAAATACTAATTATAGCGTCTAGAAACTTTGTAGTTCGATGATATAGCACGACCAATATCTATTCTCGCAATTTATCAAATCATAAAACCAAACCTTCTCCTCAACACCTGGCTGGACAGTTTCTTCTGGCTTAGACCCGGACGACGTCCTAGATCGCTGTCTCTTGGCCTTCCTCGTCTCGACAGTGGCTTTCTCGTCATCTGCCATTTCCTCTATCTTTACCAGCTACTATGCTTTTGCAAGTGGTGCGTTTTGCATTAACACAGCAGCTTCAACTTCAATAAACACTCAGCCGACAACGCCATCCAGTGCGCACTGATTTCAAACACATTTGCAAAACAAATACTTCATGTAATTGCGCTTTGACATCTGCTTCTTTCGAGTCCTCCGCAACTTGAAGAACGAGTGTGCAAATTTTCCTCATTTCTGTCATGTTAGCCCTTTTTCCCATTCATTTTTCTCGATATTTTCTTCCTTGCGTCACAAAATCCTTTATCTGTTCACTGCTAAGCTACTTTTCCGCCATCACAATTGGTGACAGTCGACTGGGATTTTCGATTAAATAGGGCCTAAGTGGATAAATATTTAGGTACCTAGCCTTCGCCGTGCATGACAGACTGGTCAGCAACAGAAATTGAACCACTGAGGATTAGATTTACGAGAATGGCAACTGAGGAAAATGCCTCACCTGGCCCAAGCACATCACAACGATTTGAAGCAACTGGGAGATCCATTTCTGTGCATCCGGACAAGTTCTACGGCTATCCGAACGACGATGTATTGGATTGGTTTTGTTCGTTCGAGAGGATTGCTAGAGCAAACGGTTGGGATTTGGACAAAAAAGGAAAGATGGTTTCGGCATACCACTACGAGACCATTACGAGAAAATAGCCGAAAAGTCAAAGCACAATGTCATAAAAAAGTCATTGACGGAGAGATTTTGCCCGGCAGACATGCGACGTTCTGCATATAGTAACTTGGCTGGAAGAAGGCAAGGAAGATGGAATCGGTTAATGAATTTGCATCCACTATCCAACGACTGGTGTACCGTTCCTTACCAAGCAGTGTTCCAACAGAAGTGGTGGAAATGACAGCCAGGGAACATTTGATACTTGGACTGAGACCAGAGCTAAGTTTGGAGGAGAGCGTTTGCAGAAAGATTAACGCTGTAGAGGCGGATCCGCAAAAAGAAGACCAAATGAAGCAAGTGATTGGGCTCTTTGGAAAACTGCTCCAGAGAAAAGAAACAGGTGAACAGAGTAGACATTTTAATTATCGGAAGGGAAACCCTAAAAACTGAGGCACCCGAAGCAAGTTCACCCGGGATGGGCGTGTGTAATTTTTGTGATAGACCAGGCCATATAGAGAGAAATTGCTGGAAAAAGTAGCCTCATCTTAGAACCGAGCAACCTCACCTTAGAACCGGTGCCTCTAGCTTTGGAAAAAGGGATCAGGGAAACTAGAATCTGCTACTGTTCGTGGAGGTCATGCCCAAGACTGCATTTTCCAGTCACGTAGGCCTCTGGGAATTGACAGTGATGCCCTTCGGTCTCTGCGGACACCTGCTAGTTCCAGCGACTCATGTAGATCCTGCTCGCAGGTCCCAATTGGGAGTCTTGCCTTCTTTATTTGGACGATATTATAATCTTTTCGCGCACGTTTGAAGAGCATTTAAGTAGGCTCGAATCAGCTATGTCTCGTTTGCGCGCAGGTGGCCTTAAGTTTAAGGCTAAGAACTGTATTTTTTGCGCTCCGGAAGTCAAGTATTTAGGCCACATTGTCTCCAAGGATGGGTAACGCCCAGACGAAAGTAAGGTCAATGCCGTTCAAAACTTTCCAGTTCCACAAGGCCTTACTCAGCTTAGGTCTTTTTTAGGGCTCATAGGCTACTATAGGAGATTTATCCAAGATTTCTCTCTGAACCGCTCTATCGCCTAAGTAAAAAGAATGTACCATACGTATGGGGACCAGACCAGGAGAAAGCATTTTCTTACATGAAGAAGACGCTTAGTCCAGTTTTGGAGTTTCCAGATTTTAGTCTACCTTTTTACATCCAGTCAGATGCGCGTGATAAGGGCTTTGGTGCTGTTCTAGGCCAAATGCGCAACGGATCAGAAGTAGTTGTTGCATACGCTAGCAAAGCTATCGTGCCTAACGAAGCCAATTGGTCAAGCATAGAAAAGGAAGCCTTTGCGATTGTATGGTCAGTTAAATATTTTAGGCACTATTTGTATGGCCGCACGTTCACGATCTACACGGACCACAATCCATTAAAATGGCTGTTCACCCTTAAGAGCCCCGAAGGGAGATTAGCACGCTGGACAGAAACCCCAAAAGCGTACGATTTCAGGGTAGAGTACAGACCAGGTAAGCACAACGCTAACGCAGACGCATTGTCGCGTATGCCCGTAATCAGCGCGCCAAAATTTGAGCTCGCTAACATGTCCGAATTGCAAAGTAAGGAACCGGTTTTAGCACAGCTAAGGAAGTATTTGCAAACAGGCGAATTGCCAGGTAACTCTCAGACGATCGCCAAATTTTGTCTAAGTCCGAGAAGTATGTTTTACAAGATGGCATTTTATACCAACTGGACAACGTAAAAAGCAAATTGTTCAGGTCAATCGCTGTAAATTATATAATGACTGTCATTCTAGACCAACGGATAAAATGGACACTGTTTCTGATACTGTAACCGAGGAAGTAGAGAGTACCAACGATTAGTTTATATTGTATTAGAAATTGATTATTGATAATTTGATATTATTAAGTTGTAACGTGTAAGTTTGGTTGAAACAGGGGACGTTTCAACACAGGAGGAGGGTATGTCACGTTAGCCCTTTTTCCCATTCATTTTTCTCGATATTTTCTTCCTTGCGTCATAACATCCTTTATCTGTTCACTGATAGGCTATTTTTCCGCCATCACATTTCTACGATGCGTTATCCTTATTACTTAGGCTTCGAAATACTCTGTCTAATTTTGTCCCGCTTTGAAATCAAAATTTACCTCTTTTTAAAGTATAACCGATAGAACGGTAATTAGATGTGCAGCTCCGCAAGGCAGCATCCTTGGGCCATTTCTTTTGAATCCCGAAAGCTGCATTGCGTTTCCCTATAAGCTCGTGATGATTCACATCTCAAAATATATCGCCGAAAACCCTTACAAGAGTATTCAAAAAGTTGCATTTGGGAATTTGCTTATAAAAAGTTGTATCCCTCACTTCAAGGTCCCAGGTACCTATGACTTCAGACAAGTCTTTTTGCCAACTTGAAAGAAGAGAAACTCGAAATCCATCTTCATTTCTCGGTCTCTTATACGCAGTTCTCACGGAACTAGCAAGTTTTGATAAACAGTTCTCCGCCAACATCCGCTGACAAATTTGATTAATCAGTATGCACACGGTTGCCCTGATTCAATGGTTGAAATTTGCGTCCAGCGAGCTTATCACCACCTCTACTCTGAATTCAGCCTGAATGTGATGCATCTCCTTTCCTTACTTGGAGTCTGGATGGGAAATCCTCTTCTCGAGAGTGATTTTGGCTGGATTATGAAATTGAGATTCTGAATTCCATTCTATCTCTATAAGGCCAGTTAATCTTTGAAAAGATATTGTCGAATATTTCTAATTCACCCTTCTTGCCAAATGGCTTCGCAAAAGATGCTTGCAGAACCTTTGCATATTTTGGTTAGCAGAAATAAAGCACGAAATTTTGTGAATGTCATGTCCGAATATGATCAATAATTTGAAAATATTCTGAGTAGCCACACTTCTCTCCGATTATAACATGCAAAGTAAGTAACATAACATAAATTGATTCTAATATAAAAAAACGTGCCTTTTTCTAACATTTAGGTGGGAAAGAGGCGATAACAAATTTAGAAAGATCGCTGATCGGATTTGATCAAAGCTAAATCCAAATGTGTTTGACAATTTCTTTTAAAAAACTACTTATGCCCTAACTTACGTAAGATCAAGCACCAAGGTGAGATTCATATCCAAGATATAATGTACCAATAAAAACTTAAGTCAATAAATAATTACCTAGTGTTTTTAAGTTTGAGATGCCCTTAAGGCTAGGTTGTCTTAAGGTTGGAGATGCCTTTGAGTTTCAGATGCTCGTGAACTTTGGAATCGCAAGACATGCAATCCCTTCATCTTAAGCTACGGTTAGTAGGTCCAAGTCTGGTGCAGACAGTGCTTCGAACTGAAGAGTGGCACAGAATCTTCAAACTGATACATCTAAGTCGCCTGATAGCTTAGGTGAACTGAAGGCACAGAATTCACGGGAAGCTAGCATAAGTCAGTAAATTGAATTGCCAAGACTATAACTGAAAAGTAGAATAAGGTAATGGTTTGTGTGTCAGAAAACTTCGGATTATGGTTATCGTGATTTTTCAAAACAACACAGATTACCAATTGCTGATTACTCTGTCTCTACTCTTAGTCAAGCTCTTCCAGCCTTGAACAATGGATTTGCTGAAGATGCCCCTCTTGCTGCATGCCCTTGAAATTTGTAAATCTATTAGTAAATCTATTAAAGCATACGTAGTTTTTTAAACGTGAGTGTAGAGACAGGCACCTTGAAATATTTCATCATAATTGGTTGCTAGTAAGATGTTTATAGTGAACACTTTTGAGATAAATAATGAGGATAATAAGAACAATGTCATAAACACGCATAACTTTCGGTTAAAAAATCTGTTCCGCATCTTTGTGCTCCACATGATGCTAAGTGCAGCCATGATTGGTCAAGGAGCT
Organism: Nemopilema nomurai; assembly: GCA_003864495.1. Taxonomy (NCBI): domain Eukaryota; kingdom Metazoa; phylum Cnidaria; class Scyphozoa; order Rhizostomeae; family Rhizostomatidae; genus Nemopilema; species Nemopilema nomurai. Next base: position 3,977,185 of record ML133383.1, on the reverse strand, counting down.
GGAGTTTGTCTGTTACTTGTAGTCGCAGCTTGAGAAGCTTTCCTTTTCATGCGGAAATGGCTGACGAAGAAGTAGACCAGGGGGTCAAGGAGCGGATTGATGACCAGCAACGTGGTTACAGCCGTAAAGGCAGCGGAGCCACCAGGAAACCCAAGTGCTGCATATATGGCAGAAGGCATGAAGCACACCACAAAGGAAACTGTGACGGCGAATGAGTGAAACAAAATGGCGCTATTCGACCGCTGCACTCCGTTGTGAGACATGGAAGAAATGCTTTTCCGTTGTGTTATGACTTGATAGCACAGAACTGCATAGAGGGCTAGTATAGCAACAAAGGTCACCATTCCGACGTACCCGATTGCACCCAAGCTGACAAACCTGAAGACAACAAGAGAAGTCAAGGCGGCAGACGAGAGCCAAGTCAAACCCAAAACAACGATAAATCGAAGCCCGGAGAGGAGGTGTCTGAATTTCAAGGGGTAGATGGTGGCGATGGCTCTTTGCAATGCTATAAAAACAATGTGCATAAAGGAAGATAAATTTGAGAAGTAAAAGCAAAGCAGAGAGATGTTGGATATTAATTTGCTCGAACGATTCTGGCCTTTTGGATCAGCAATGCAAACCGATGCAAAGATGGCACACCCTACCGAAGCAAACAAGTCGGCAATACTTAGACTGACCAGCGTGTTATGAAAAGCTGACCTCATGGCTACTCTTGTGCAAACGACAAAAGCAAGAAGAACATTTGCAAATAGTCCAGCACCACCAAGAGCAAGGATGCAAATGAAATATCCAAGGGAAAGATCCATCGTAGTGTGACCAGGCACGCGCTTGTCCGTCCCTGATTAAACGTATTGGGGATGGAGGCTTTTCAAAACGTTGAACATCCAACTCTAACAGACTGTGATGTCTAACTTCCAAAGAACCCTCAAGCTTTCTTCATAGGGCGCAGGATGACTGAAATTCTTCCCATTCACTCCCAGCTCTACCACGATGGTTATGAACAACCTTTTTGCAATCACACCCCTACCATGGTTTGTTTGGGTCTGTTGTGTTTGGATTGTAAGTCAATCGACATCAGACACATTCATCTTCATTGAGCTGTACCCGCTTTGTCAAATATAAATGGCAACTTCTGATTTTCATTTGCACAGCTTTCGTCAATATGGGGAAAAACTCCAATTTATGTTAACTTTGATGCATTAAAATGCACCAGTTTGTACCTGCAAATGATATTCTCCATTTGCTTTTCTCACTCAAGTTGGTTTAAATACACTGTCATATTTGCACATCATCAAATAAAGTTTTAGACGTGGTTTACTTTGGCGTTTCATATGAAAACGTTCAATTTCGTTCTCAATCGATTAATATACCTGGTGTTAATATCTCATAGCACAGTGTGAATTGAGCCCGATGCAGATGTACCAGCTTGTGAGTTCATAATCGATCAACCGGCAGAACCACGGCCAAGCAATGCTGCAGGGTCTTTGCTCAGTTGGCATGCAACAAAATGCACATGGCAACAACATCCGCACAGGCAATGCTCGCCTCACCAGCTACCTTTAACCATTTCGCATGCAATTTTTTTAAGGTTCCATTATTGTCCCACGGGCCTCTGTTCACTTTTTATTTTTAGAGCACCTCATTTCTAGCACTTCCACTAACTACTGCCTCGCTGATAACAAAGAATGCCAGCATCACAGGAGCAGGGAATAAGCTGGGGCACAATTGCCCCTGGGGTTATTGATGACAGGATATCTTTCAACTAAAACCTTAGTCAGTAAATGCCAATCATTTTTAACGTGCTAACTGCAAAGTCTCGGAGAGATTCAATTGCAGTTAATCGTGAATCGTTGATAGATGTCTATTCTGAAAAGCAGATGTTGCTAGATTAGGCCTTATTGACATTTGTGCCGAAGATGGCTTTTACGACTACTGAAATGCCAACTCTTGAGTTGTTGATTGTGAATGTTTATACACTCATTTAAAAAAGCTTGCAAGCAAAAGGTCTCGAAAAAACAACTTCAAAGGTAATCATTTGGCTTCGTTTACAGAATGTAAGATAAAAGAAAGGATAGTTAAACTTATCTCTAACTTATGATATGACGTAGATATAGAAACATAGAACAACTTAACGAAGGACGACAGCTAAATACTTGGTAACTGTACCAGAAAGAGTGCGAAGTAGGTCAAGGTATCCCGCCTCGGTTTCAATCTCGGGTGTCTTGAAACGAGATTGTTTGTCAAAACCGGAATTCGATGAAGAGGGAGTGTGAGAGGTGCACAAAAATGATTCTCGATTTGTCAATGAAGCTACTAATTGTAGCTTTAATGGTTGATCATTTACTATGTATGGAAGATGGTGTCTCTTATATAATCGGACCGGGGAAGGTCGATTGTTTTCATCGCTCAATCGCAAATGGAACGGTCTTAGACTTTGAAATGGAGGTAACTGTTTCCCCTTTCCTTCGCACCAAAGTATCACGCAGAAAAAGGAAAAACCCGTGGGGCAGTACTTTTCGGAATCATAAATAATTACCGAAATAGAGAGACCTTGTTTGTATCGTTCTTGGGCCTCTAACCGTGCCACTTTGCCGGAAAGTAACTTAAAAGTTTGGGTAATGGCCATGTTATTGTTGAGCTAAAAGGGCGACCCCGCTTGTGACTCTGTGGTTTCTGCTTTTTTTGCACAATTTGGACATACGGCAAAATTAGCATGCTTTCTTTGTTTAATCGATTTTTTGAGAAACCTGAATAAGACATTGAGATTCAGTAGGGCACACTTTTTACCCTTCCAATTAATTTCACATTTAGCTAACAGCTTATATGAGAAGTCCTCTCATGCAGGTCAGAACAGGATTAATTCCTCCAAAATTTCTTTAAAACCAGCTCCATCAAGGGGGGGGGGGGGAGGACATTCATACGACTGTGTTAACGAATTGCAAGGCTCATTTGAGAAGAGGAATGTAAATATTTCAAGATTGCTAGAAAAGGAAAGTTTTTAACAGGTCTCCAGTCTTTGAAAGCTGAGAGGAGATTTCCATTTGAGTAAAAAGATACCCTCCTTTACTGTAGTTTTTCTTCATTGGGAGGTGCAATTCTATAAGTTTTGTTGTGTTTTCTGTGTATTGGGGGGGTTTGCATGCTGTCACTGGGAAAACTTATTTTTCTACCTATATATAAGTTTTTTACATATTTGCCCTTTTTATTTATTGAATCACTTTATTTTAGGTAATGAAAGGAGGTGATTTGAAAGCTACTTATAGAATTATTGCACCTTCAGGGAAGATTCTTTCTGAAGAATTTGAAACAACTTCTGTTGAAAAGACTATAGACATCACTGAAGATGGGGTGCATGACTTTTGTTTTGATAATAAAAGAAGTATGTTTGCTGAAAAGGTCATCTATTTTGATCTTGGTCTGTTTGATGACAATGTGCAGATTTATCAAGAGTTGAACACAGTTTTAACAGCTGATAATTCCACTAGCAGTGAAATGTATGCTCAAATTGTGGTAAGTTTCAGATTTTTAGCATCCTTTCCATTTTGGTTTGTTGAGATGTATTGAATTTAGATTCAATTTCAGAAGCTAGTGTTATAAGGACCTGAGCATTAAGTGCAATAGCCTTTTGCTAGTGATGCATCTATCTGTACTCATTTGAAAGTACTGCAAAGTCCAGCTCATGATATCTTAACTGAGCAAGTGAAAGGTTTTTAGACAACAAATTTGTTTCCTTTCATAAATATATTTTTTATTTTTATTTTATCGCATATTTACTATAATTTATATCTGCTTTATACAATATTTCAATTTTCAGAAAGTAACTGAAGCTCTTCGCAAACAAATGGACACAGTGAGCAACTTTCAAGGATCTTACAGAGCAAAGTCAGGGAGACACATGTACATCTTAGATAGCAATATTTCAAGGGTTAACTGGTTTTCATTTGCATCTTGTGTTCTTATTGTTGTTGTTGCTGTATTACAGGTGACTCTAGTTAGAAACCTATTTGCTGAGAATAAAAGGTGACAAGTTTGTTTTGTTTTTTGTTAATGCTCTTCATCAAAATGGATTATCTTTAAGATGCAGTTAGGCTAATGATGGAAAGCTCTGATGTAAGGAAACTTAAGACCATTGCTTGGTTCTGCATGATCATAGCAGCTGTTGGATGGAAAACCAGCTCATCGTTTGTAGTTTTTGAGAATGTTTTTGGATTAGGCGACAATAAAAAGACTGTTTAATGTCACCCCTTTTGTGATATGCTGCCCTAACAACAGTTTTAGTGCCTTGTCTCTGTCTATGTTTCTATGTATTTGCCTTCATTCTAGCACAGGGCCTGGTCAGTACCTATATTGATATATATGATGTCAGTTTTCATTTTACAGTAGAAAATTGATTTATCAAAAACCTTTTTAGTTTTCTATTCATGGATTTTCGGTTTTGCAAGTTTTTGGTACCAGCTTTTGTCACTTAGCTTATTTGAAGTGCATGCTAGTTTTTTAAATTATTACATTTTTAATGTTGAGAATGTTGAGTTTTCTGCTTGTTTTTCACATGAATCAGTATACTGGTGAAAGCACTGAATGATTCTCTACAAAGCAGCTCATAACTTAGAGAAGTAGAAACGTACTTCATACTGTTGACACCTAGAGAATTTTTTGAAAAATTGTTGAAATTAATTGCAAAGTTTAGGATATTGTTACCATCCACAGTTTGAAGCAAGGTTTTAAACCCATTGTCCACTTACTTTTACTGTAAGAAAGTTAACAGGATCGTGTTTTCAAATTCTTGTGTTTAGTGAACATCAACAAAACATTTAATGCAAGGTAGAGCACTATTAAGTAATGTACACTGAAATACACTTGAGTATTCCTCATGAATATAGGAGAAATGACAGTAATATAAGAAATTACTTGCGAATGAGAAACTCGGTATGTATGATGCAAAACATGAAGATTTGAGAAAAGAATAAAGCAGCATGTTCCCACGAGGATTAGGACAAAAACCGCTTCAGAAAAGAGCATCCACGTCGTAATTGCAAGATTCGCAATATCCAAATTAAGTGTGACTCATCTTAAGGGCAACATCTTCAGCTACAGAGTATCGGAAAATTGGTCACTGTTTCGTGCTATTTTGAAGTTTTTGGTTGTCACAGAGAAGGCTTAAACGTGAATAAAGGACGTTGTTACGTTGATAAAATTAGGTGTAGCTGCTTGGGCAAGCAAGGCAGAAGATTCAAGGCAGCACAGGATTTACTGCATAAACCAATTTGTAACAGTAGTCTTTGCTTGTATCAACTTTCCTGATGACAAAGGAAAATATTCCTTTCGTGCAGTCCAGAAAAATCGAAAACCACTTGGGTATGATTGTCATAGAATCATCAACCAACGCGTTCCCTCTTCGAAAAATTTGGCTAGTAAATCCTTTTGCCTACCTACGACTTTTGCTTTTCTACCGTAGGTCCTTGAATAATACTTGCCTAAATAAAAGCAGTCTTTAATCTAATAAGGTTGGTGTAAACAGGAAAGCCAAAAAACAATAGAATGAAAAGGACATTAGAAAGAAGGGAAGGAAAGAGAAACTAAAACGATACGATGGTGACACAATCTAGTGACGGAGAGAAGAAAACAAAACAGTTGCAAGAAAAATGAAACAAAACGATAGCGAAACAAGCTAGTGATAAAGAACAAAACCAGAGTAAAGTTAAATAAAACAAATGGCTGCCATTGGGAAAACAAAGGCGAAAGAATAGAAAAAGACCGAAACAGATGCGATCATGAGTCAAAGTAAAGACGAAGGGAGAAAGACAAACACAGGTACAGCAAGAGTAGGAAAAAACTAAAAGGAATTAAATGAAATGAAACAAAGGGCTTGCACAAGAAAAATTAGAGCAAGAAGAAGGAAACAAAAACTGGAACGATACGAAAGTTAAAAAAAACTAATGATGAAGAGCCGAAGCAAAATAAAGTAGAATAAGTCAATGAGCTTGAATGGGAAATACAAGAGCAAGAAGAGTGAAACAAAGGGCGGAAACAAATACGATCATGGAACAAACTAGTGACAAAGAACTAAACTCGGACGATGTAAAATAAGCAAAGGGTTAGAGCTAGAAAAATGAGAACAAGAATAATGAAATAAAAAGATAGATCAAGATGGCCAACATCTTCTGGTTTTTTAAAAATTATTGTGCTTAGGTGAGTTTCTGAGCAAAAGTTAAGGAATTTAGTTGCCAAGAGGAAACGAGCCCAATCTTTTAATTCACAAAAGTAGAGGTGGCTTTCAGTTTACGTTCAAGAGCATACATTTAATTGGCAACAGTTTTGTTCGCTTCTCAAAGTTGAATAAACTAATAGGAATGCAAAACAATTTCAGTATCCTACATTTCTCACTCTTTTCAGAAATCATTGTCCCTCTAACAAGAGCAACCAATACACATGAAACCATACGAAAATAACATTATGTATGATAGATCTTTGTAAACAAGTGCTTTGCGGTACAAAACTTCTAAATGACTAGAAAAAGCGGAACTAGTTTCTGCATACTTAAAGTACTTTTTCGTCCATACCGCAACGGGCTATTTATTCGGTCAGCTTTTGGTTATTTTCCGACGTTTGCATATCAAAGCCCACTGTGGGAAATGGGAACAAGAAGGGAAAGAATCATCTTTAGCCTTCAGCGTGGGCTGGGCTTCGCCGTCAACAAGAAGAAAAAATCAACTTCTATTTCCAAGCCAATGAGCTCTTTTACCAGAAGGCCTTTTATCCCTATTGCTCCATTTTTCAGATTACGCAGATCAAAAACAACTATCCGTCTCAAGAAAACCCTTCTTTTCGTTAAAACTGGGTACGAATTGACTCTTTATACTTCTTAAATTGAACCTTGGTGTGATTTTTGGTGATTTTCTACCCCTTTATTAGACATGACATACCACTTATCTTAATTATTACGCCCAAAATTCTTGAAAATGTTTCCCGGTTGAGAGATAACGTGGAATGTTTTCGGCGGCTTTTAACTTAATTAAATATTGAACCATGCCCAGTGCATCGGTGGTGTCGATTGGCAGCAGAGAAGAACCCTAGGTTATGTTTTGATAGATTCATATTGTTCAGAATAATGTCTATCTGATATTTCGTGCAACCATAGACAGCCAATGTCCCCTCCTTCTCCATTGCAGTGGCCGGACCCCCTTTCGTGGCCCTCACTGCTTCTTCTTGTCCGGTGCTCAAGCCTGACGCCCTCTGCGAAGGTGTGTATCTGACTTGTCCAATGTACGTGAACTGAGGGTTGGCCAGAACAGAGAGGAAATTAAGTCAAACATCTCATATAATAGGAATCAAGGAAGCTGTTTTATCGCTCAAGGCCAATGTTTGAAAGGCAATATCTAAATCTATGCTGAGATCTGATCTTTTGATTAACGAGGAGGAGCCAAAAGCCCCTGCCAAATGCCAAGGTAATAACTGATATCAGTGTTCAAGCTCTTATTGGCCCCCTTGACAGGCCTAAAGTTACAACATCTCTCTCCTATTTGTCCATATGCCTTTTATATTTCGTTGTCAATGATTCAATTTCTACAAGCCGAATTTTACAGGAAATTTAATGTAGACAGCAAGCTGTAGGGGCTAGACTTGTCTTGTGTTTATCTTAACAACTTTACAGGCCAGCATTGAAGGCCTACGTTTTTAGCGAACAAAGTGAATAAAGGGTGTTGTGAACAGCTTTTCCCGTAACTTGCATGTTTCTTGAGTTTAGAATCTATGGTAATGTGTTAGCAGGTAATTCTTTTACTCCACCTTGGGCATGGTTTAGGCCTACCTGTCTAATTTGCGCTATGGGAGATTAAAGCAAATAGTGATTTGCTCATTGGAAAATATTGTTGTCAGGAATTTCGAACATGATAGTTGTAGTTCGAAATGGTTGATTTGTCTTGTTTGTTGGTATCGAGATCATTTTGTGCAGCACAAATTGCTGAAAAAGGTGAAAGAGACTTGACATTTTGTTACCTAAACTCTAGTGATATCCTTTGAAATGAACCATTGCTTTTGACCATTTGCTCAGGATTTGATTCCCATATCTTGATTACTTTATGTAATACAATACATTAAGCCTGGCATGAATTCTAGTGGTCCTTGATTTCTCCATTTCATGTCTCTTTTTAGAAGCCAACTAAAACAACACTGCTCAATGTTGCAGAAAAGCCCAATCTTATATTTGCATTAGCATATTTTTCAAATTAAGTTAAATGATGTATGCATAGAATGCATTCTATTTTCCCTTTGATCTGACTATACTTATCTAACCTAAAATCAGCTTTGTTGAAAGTTGTGGGGGATTAGGGAGCCTCAAAATTGTACAAGACGTTTGCTATTAGGATTTCAGGAAGTGAAAATTGAAAAAATATTGCAGCCAAGTGTTCTCATTGCTAAGTAGAGATAAAATTCACAACCCTGATATGTATTAGCTTTAAACACAATGTTTGATTGCCACGCTGCATAATGCCACATCTATGTTTAATAGCCCTGATTTAAATAACTCAGTTTTTAAAGGTTAAGTTAAAAACACTCTTTGGTTAAGTTATGAGAAGCTGAGGTTTCTTTTATGCTGCTCTATTTTTCAATTGGGCAGATTCTTCCTGGAAATAATCTCATGCACATGAGCATTTATGATGCTACCAAAATTGAAAAGAAAAGTTTATGTTACCCTCTTTTAAAGCCATATGCAGTTTTCTCCATCAGACAAGTCACATGTTTAATACCATGTAATTCTTGGTATTAGACAGTTTCCCTATTCTTTTATAGTTTATTATTGCATACTGAAAGTCTTTTATTTTTATTTGTAGATTGAAGAGAATGCTTTCTTGATATTGGAATGTTATCAGCTGAAGTAAATCTTGGATAAATTTACCACTGGTACGAAGTTGCTCAAATTTGCCCCTCTATATACATTTCCTTTATAATACAATAAATTACTATTTGTATTGCTAGAAAATCAATTATTTTGGATAATTTCCTTAGAGAAAATCTTGAAGGCATCAAGTTGGACAGTTTATCATGATCAATCATGATTTGACTTTGGATTGATCCCTATTGCTTTTTAGTCATTGCTAGTTGAATTGATCCTTGTTTTAATCTTATGGTAAGCAATACTCAACTTTTTCTAGTGTAACTATGATTTAGCTGAGATTGTGCCCCACCATGTGGTTACTTCCAATCATAGCTATGAAAGAAGTTTCTATCCTCTGTTTTCATGGTCTTGAATAGATAGCTTCCTCAAAATCATAAAAAGGTTTGAAAGGACCATGCTTTTATGGTGTTGCGGTGATACATATTCTACTTTTTAAAAATTATTTTTTTTCTGGTTATAGAAATGTTCTTGTGAGACAAAACATGGAGTTTTTAGTTGCTGGCTTGTGCTGATCTTTTCTAAAGATGTCTTCTGACGCACAGTCAAATTTTCTCTGCTTTAAAAGCAGCCTGTTGATTCCACCCCAGCGAAGAGGTGGCAAGGTTAGCCATTCGAAAAACATCCACACTCTTTACTGTATTTTTTGTGCATCCCACTAACTGTTTGTGAAAGAAAATGTTGAGTAAGCAATTTTCCACAAATGCAACTTCATGGTCTTTTTTCAGTAGGGTCCACTTTTTGAACAGCACTTTTAAAGATCACTTAACATTTTTTCAAATACAATCATTGTACAATGCATTATGCCAAGCTCTTTACTACAAAAACTGAATAGTTAATATACAAACCCTTGCTTTTTCTGGTTGACTTTGTTTAATGAACATACTTTTTCTGCAGGATGTGGAACTCATATATCGACACTTACGTAAGATGCAGGCCAATTCTAAACTGTCAGACTCAACAATAAGGTAGTTTGTTCATAATTGATATATCCCATGGCTTGATAGCTATTACAGAATGGGACCTCTGTTTGCCACTAGTTGCATTGTTAACTATATTATAAACAGTATTGCTTAAGATTTTTTTTGCCAGAATATGCTTGTTGTTTGTTAGAGACCTGTATGCAGTTACAAAATTTATGGCTAGTCTTGCATTGTATGATAGCTCTTTGTTCTATAAACCTCTAGCTCTTAAGAGGGTAAATACTTCATTTTTGTTTTAGATTTGACTTTAGGAAAAAGGTTCAACTTTTGCTTGAATTTTGCTTCAAACTTTAAGAAAGAGTTTGGGTATGATCTGCAAAACTTCAAGCAGCCTCTTTCTTTGTTTTATTAGACATCATTTTGTTTTATTACAAGAAACTGTTTAGGAATTTATAAATAGTTAGAGTTGCTGTTTATTTATGTTTTTCTGTATTGTAGAGCCATGGCTTTAAATGCAAGATATGAAGTTCATGACTCAAATGAATTGCTGTACATGTGAGAACTTTTTCTTGTCAGTTTTTGCAGCATTTGGTGTGCCAGACCACCTCTACAGCTATTAAGTTTCATATAACATATGCACAAACTTCTGTTAACCAGCACTAAATATAAAATGCTCATTGCAATATGTATCGTTTTTGTTGCTCTTTTATATGACTTAATTTTATGAAAAAGCAACACAGATAATGACAGGAAAAAACTTAATCATGATACAGATTCAAATATTTTGATGGCGTAGACTATTTTCTACCTTTGCAAAAAGCATGCCTACGAGTGTGTGATTCTGCCATGCCTCAGATCCTCTTCAAACGATTCAATATAACCCAACTAATTTCCAACGGGACGAAAAGGCTTGCTTTGCGACTTGGAAAATAAATCAGCGCTCTCTGTCCTCCTTTGTTTAGGTCTGATGACTTAAGCTACTGCTGGTACATCTTGTTAAGTGGGTCTGTTTTCCTCGATGGATGTATGTATTTACCAGGAAGCAGGTGAGTGCCAAACTGCCGATTTTAAGCGCCTTGGGTGTAAAGTATTACTTGCAAGTTCCTTTTGCATGTACGCAGCTCCAGTCTTCTTGCGTGTTCACAGCTTTTTTCATGGGCAAAGCCTGTTGCGTGTTCGACGTCCTGTGATTTCTATTATCTCCTGCAGTGCCAGTAAAGGGGGATGGTTAAAAAAGAGACCAATAAATCTATCGAAAATGATTTCTGTACGCATTGATTCGCTAATTGCAGCAGCTCGCAGTTATAGGAAGTTGCTAAAATGGGTGTGGAGAATTGAGGCTAGCGACAAAGATCCGGGAAAGTGTCTATCAATCAAGCCATAATTTAATGTATTTATAGAATGCAATTAGCGCGTCGTTAGCACACAATTAACGATCGCAAATGGAGCCAATATTAGTCATACATTCCTCAACAAAATGAAAACAAGAGTTAGCATAAATGACTAGCGTATGCTCTAGATAAGCCAGATCCAACTTTGATGTTGTTTAGCTGTGCTTGCTCGATATGTTGGATATCAAGTTATTTCTTTATGTTAGCGAGACACCCCCGGCGAATGTGACAGCCTGTCAAATTATCCGTATACCTGTCAATGGGGTTGCTTGTCTGTATTTATATGTTACCCGGAGGTGACTTCCGAGTGGATCGAGTCGTGCTCTGATTCTTGCTGACCATTTGCCTTCAAAGTTTCACTTATACATTGTTTCCACAGCTTTGGAAAGCAATCAGTGCAAGGCAAGAGAGGGTTTGATTGTCTCATTCTTGAGAAGTCAGAAATGATTGTGGTGAGTTCGATTTAATTGGTCTAATGAGTTTTGATTATGCCAGAGATCGTTCTTGCGGCATGCTATGTAGGCTGATATAATAGTGTTTTCTGATTTATCAGAGTGCAATCCGTTCAACACAATACAGGACAGCACAGAAGTTGGTTGACTAAATATTGAAGAACTGGAAGGGTTCCTTGGGGAAATAGAAAACGTGTTTCTGATAATGTCGCTCGGTCTATCCCCCACCTCTTAAAATCCTTCTGCTTATTAATAACTTTTCATGGACCGTTTAACTTCAGACATGGATGGCTTGAATGCCCTTATCGTAGCCTGTAGAGACCCTTATCTTAGCCTTGTTTTACCAAACTTCGCGCCTTATCCATCTCCAGTTACGTCTCCATAGCATTTTCCTCTCAAGATTTCTCTTTGACATCAGATCGACTACCCGAGCGAAAAGATGTTCAAGCCGTACCAACGGAACTCATATTCAATGCAAGACTTGGAGACGCTTCTTGCTCTTGATGCGGACGAAGTCAAGATCAAGGAGAACAGAGACAGCGAACTTCAGGTATCTCCACGTGACATTCCCCACGTGGTATTCTTCCTTCGAGTGTCTCTTGTTGTGTGTTCGTGCCATCAGAATGTCTCTTTCTGTGGGTAACTGTGATCCTGATTGCTGTTAGCAAGCGGCAATCGACATTGTTATTTCTTACATCGCTCTCTGTATTGCAGGACCATGAAAGGCAGTACAGCAAAGTGTCCAGCAGTGACTCTGGCTACACCGAAATGGACCAGAAGGCAGCCACCCTCCCACCTGACCCATATGACCATCGTGACCGGGAAATCGACCTCAACCTGTCAGGCTTGAAAGAGACAATGGGTGAGACATTTTGGTCATGCGTCTTTTCTGTAGTTTGTATGGCCTTTTTTTCGGTTTAATTACTGTCGATGTTGCTCTCCAGAAAGGTCTGTTTTAATTTTATCAACTTTAAAGAAAACTTCACCTGTGGCTTATTCGTTTGGTTTACATCCCCACAATTTAGTCGACTCCGTGGATTCTGATGAAGAAGAAGATATCAGCTCTGCCAGTGAGGTACGTCATCTTAGATGCAAAATTGTGCAAAGTAAATTCTGTTTCAATGTTTGTTTCTGAATCCACGAATTTGTTTCTGCATTTACTGTCCTCACTTGATAAAACACAGTCGGCACATGTCAATTTCGTTTGCATTTTTAGGCACTAATTTCACAACCAGAACTTTTTAGGCACTAATCTTTATCAATTGTTTACCTACTGAAAGCGCTCCACACAAAGTAATACCTTAACGGCTTTTTTCAATTGAGAATATGAAATTAAACTTAGAAAATTGTAGGCTCTTGTAGTATAAAACAAGTCTCTTGTGTACACATGTTCCACGTTTTAGGCCTAAGCCAACCTTAATGCTAGGAATTAATTTACGTTAAACTATTCACTTGGTTTCAACCACTTGGTATTGATGTACGTCTGTTTCACAGTCTGCTGCCGTAAGAGACATTGTTAGAGATTGCTTGGAAAAGGACCCGTCAGAAAGGACTGAAAACGACATCAGTAAGTGAAGCTTTGAACTCTTGGTGTGACATTTGTTTATGATTCACGTAGCCAAACCGATGCTTCAAAACCAATCCTTCAACTAGTATTACATTATGCGGTGAAACTTATTCTGGAGAACAAGTTTTTTCTTCTCTTTTATCAACGCCAAATATCATTCTCGTTGTAGATATCTTGATGGACTTTGTCCAGCATCTGCCGGTAGGTGCCTCATTTCCATCATTTGCGAAGTCTCATGATTCCTTGATGCGTCTCTGCCTTGGGTTCATCTGTTCAACACGACGTAATCCCCGTCTGCCTGGCCACTTCAGTCGAATCGTAGATTCGCGTTGCCAGTTCCAGTCAATTTATTCCCGCTCTTCTTCAAGATTTTATATATAATCTGCAAGGAGTTGGTGGCATTTCTCTCTTTAGTGACCGTGTGGCCGAGATCTTTACTTATTACGCGTATTGTAGAGAGGCAATTTCATTCACTACTCTCAATATGATCACCGCAATCGTCAGGTTCATGTTCGGCAGTTTTTTGGCAAACAAGGAAGAAAGCGGACTGCTTCTGTTAAAGCATAGAGTAGATGTATCCTAGATTGCCTTGTTCCGATAAGGCTGCTTCTTATTGAACTGTTGCCGCCCTCTCATAGATTTGCTTGTTTTGATTCTTGAAGGCATTTAGCAAAGTGTCGCACAACGTGAGGCGGGAGATGTGTGCCTTCATGGTATTTGCCGTCGTGGAGAAGGCCGGCTCCGATGTCATGATCGACGGGGAAGAGGTTCTTATTCTATTTCATTGTCCTCGAGTTAGCAAGCCTGGAAAGTTCATTGCCAATGTGCAGATTTCCGATGTTTTTTTTCTTTTTTGACATATTTACTGAAGCAATTAAGTGTTTATCTTGCTCTTTCTTCAAGAGAAATTTTCTATATATGTCTAAGGTTCATCAGGATATAGTTGTTGAATTTTGAATAATTGAATTTTGAATAATTGCGTTTTAAGAATGAAACTTAACTTTAACGGTGCTTGGCTGCTTGTAGATGGATTCTTGGTCGGTCATTCTGAATGGATCTGTAGAGGTCTTCGAGGAAGGCAAAATGCCGGCAACGATGCATTTAGGAGACTGCTTCGGTGTCAACACCAAGCCAGAAAAGGTTTATCACCACGGCGTGATGAGGACGCGAGTGGACGATTGCCAAGTGAGTTACCAGCTCTGACTTTTTCCTACGTAGCAAAAGAAACCCTCCAAGATTAATTCCTTTTTTAAACGAAAAGTATAGTTATCATCATTTTTGGGACGTGACTTGGCTACCGCCTGACTGAGATACGGCAAGTCTTTAAGTGCTTATTGGTGATTCTTTCAAAGTTTTCGTCTCCTTATTTGAGTGTTATCATATCTTGAACATGTTGTGTATGCTGCATTTCTTATTTGAGTTCGTTATTCAAATTTCAATTGCGGTAATCAGCACCTCAGTTAACAGTCTTTATTACTTGCAGTAACCAGAACTCAGATAGGCACATAAGCTTAATTGGTGTGCGAGAAAGATGAAAGAACACGCGTAATCAAACCTATTTTCATCCTTTTCATCTAAAAATCTGCGAAGCTCCTTTGAGCCAAGCGGGCAACGAGCATCGAGCTTTCCCAGTCTCATAGTCATTCTATTCCCAATCTCATATCAGATATGACTGCTGTTGTTTTTTGTTGCTGTTGCTGCACTTGTGTTGTGACTGGCTTGCGAATTTTTATTTCAGTTTGTCTGCATTGCGCGTGAAGATTACTGGCGAATATTCACTCAAGAGGAGGAGAAGACTGTCCGGGTGGAGGAGGAGGGTGAGGTGGTTTTGGTGACAGAACATCGCACCATTGATGGGGGAAGCAGAGAGGGCCAAGTCGTCATTAAGGTCAGTCCTCATCAGACGATAATACTCATTAGACGACTTTGTCGTGTATTTCATTATTAATTATTGCTTATAATAAGTGCTGCAACTATTTTGTTGTTTCGGTAGTCTAGTTTTGCGCTTTGTCCGGCCCTTCGTAGGGTAAATCACTAACGAAAGCCATGTGCTTGATGTTGTAATTCTGTTTTTTCCTTGAAGGGTATGCCCGATCGTCTTTTGGACCACCTGATGGAAGACCATTCCACCATAGACCCCACGTACGTTGAGGACTACTTGCTGACATACGTCGTTTTCAATTACCAGCCGCACGAACTTGCCTCGAAACTTGTCAAATGGTTTGACCGTGAACAGCTTAAGGACAAGGTACGCTTTCATCTCGACGCCTTTGAGCTCCTTTGAAATTCATTTAGAATTCTATTGTCTATTTATTTACGACATGCATCATGTAATCGTTATTTCTTTACCAGATCTCCTCTTTTTCTTTCTCCTTTAGCTACTCTCCTCTATTTCTCTTCCTTTTCCAGGTCACCCGAGTCATGTTGTTGTGGGTCAACAATCATTATTGCGATTTCGAAAATGACCCTTACATGGAGCGCTGTATTGAGAGGTTCGAGTACTACCTGGAAGCCAAGGTTCGCCACTTCAAAAAATTTGTAAATGCTGCCTCGCCCTTTCAGTGCTAGAATTAATGCCTATAAGAGAGAATTAAATAAAAACAGAGAGTGGCTATTACTTCAATTTTGTCGAATCAAGCTGCTTGGATGGCTCTTAGTTGGCTATTTCCGCTTGCCAACAGATGCTGTTTGGAGACATCTAATAATCTTTCATGCAAAGCATATAGTTATTACGATTGCTCCTAAGCTTCAAGGAAAGCAGAAATCGATGCAGTGAGCTCGATATTATTTAAGAATCCAAAAGGTCTTACTGGCGCTATAAGCCTAATTTGATGTGTCTTTTCTATGTAAGTATGTGCATTTGAATAATCAATAATTTGGGTTTTCATCTATCTTCCATTCCAGAAAATGATTGGCCAACTTCAGCTCTTGAACATGGCTCGTTCCGTAAAGTCAACCAGTAGGACTCTCACTGTGGTAGGTCATTACCGCTCTCTTCTCTCTTCTCCCCTTTCACTCCTCTCTGCTCTTTTCTCTCCGCTCTCCGTTTTCCTCTCTCCGATTTCCTTTCTCTGCTCTCCACTCTCCGCTCTTCTCTCTCCGCTTTCCTCTCTCCGTTCTCCCCTCTCCGGTATTTCCTCTCCCGTCTCCTCTCTCCCCTCTCCTCTTTCCCCTTTCCTCTCTCTCCGCTCTCCTCTCTCCGCTCTCCTCTCTCCCCTCTCCTCTTTCCCCTTTCCTCTCTCCCCGCTCCTCTCCGCTCTCCTCTCCGCTCTCCTCTCCTCTCCTCTCCTCGCTCTCCTCTCTCCGCTCTCCCTCTCCTCTCTCCGCTCTCCCCTCTCTCCGCTCTCCGCTCTCCTCTCTCCGCTCTCCTCTCTCCGCTCTCCTCTCTCCGCTCTCCTCTCTCCGCTCTTTTTTCTCCGCTTTCCTCTTTCTGCTTTCCTGTCTCCTCTCTCCTCTCCCCTTTCACTCCTCTCCGCTTTCCTCTCTCCGCTCTCCCCTCTCCGGTATTTCCTCTCCCGTCTTCCTCTCCCATCTCCTCTTTCCCCTCTCCTCTCTCCCCGCTCCTTTCTCCGCTCTCCTCTCTCCGCTCTCCCGTCCCCCTCTTTTTTCTCCGCTTTCCTCTCTCTGCTTTTCTGTCTCCTCTCTCCTCTCCCCATTCATTCCTCTCCGCTTTCCTCTCTCCTCTCTTCATTCTCAGGATTCACCGATCTCCAATGTCTTTTTGCAAAGGATAACGTTATCCGGTCCATTTCTGTCATGATTGATGACTTGCCTTTTTAGGACCGCCCGTCCAAAGACGCCAAATTCGACTTCTCCGTCATGGGTGGGTCAGAAATGGGGGCAGGCATCTTTGTGTCCAAGGTAAGTGCAATGCTCCATGAGTTTCCATTCGAATCGCCAACGAAAGATAGATTTCTAAAGTCTTCAAATTAATCAAGTTTTAGCCAAATGGGGTTTGTTTAATCATAGATATTGAGCCAAAATAAGATGGTTGGGTTCTATTTTCCGGCTATATCTTCCAAGGTGAGGTTTATAGGTCGAATCAATATTTGTGAGCCAAAAATGAAAGTTGTGTTTCAGCTTTTCAAGTTGAATTTCTGCAATCTTCGGTGCTGACGTAGAACTTCTTTTGCTGTTATATTTTTTCAGTTCATAAAGGAAGTATTTGATCTTTGGATGCTTAATTGAAGTAAGAAAATTCAGCGTTGAACGGCATTTGGTTAACTAACAATTATCATGTTGCGCTCGATTTTCTGATAATTAATTAATCGCTTCGGTTCTTCGGGGTCTTGTGGTTACGTACTTGTCCCGTTGTATGATTTGATTTCATTCCCCTTTTACGACAGGTCGACATAGACTCCAAGGCTGGTCTTAAGAAAGGCGATCAGGTAAACACGGTTTGTTTCCGATACGATTCGCATTAACCCACGTCTATTGGTGCCTTGCCCTGTTCGTATAACGTCGTCCCACTGAGGTGACGTCAGCAGCTGCCATGGTCACAGCCATTCTTTATGCCGTTGTGGTTTTGCTGCTACAGTCTTTTGTTTACATTCTCACCTATTCTCGTTGCCATCAAACTATGAAACTGTTTCCTTTTTCATAAAGCAATTATTTATATATGAGATTAGGTAATTTTTAAAAGGATGAATTCATACCTAATGAATTAATGTTTAGCGCAAATCGCACATTAATATCCAGTAAACAGAAGCACTTTTGTTTATTTTCAGATCCTTGAGGTTAATGGACAAAGTCTTGAAAACGTCAAAATACAAACGGTAACCTTGCAATTATGGTTGTTGTTGTTGTCCCTTTCCCGTCAATCAGAAGTCTGTGTACTTTAAAATAAATGCAGTGCGTTGTTCAGATAAGTTTGTCAGGAGAACAGTTGTCCTTTCGCAAATTGATTTTGTAACATCGGACAATAAGTGTTTTAATTGTGAGCTAATTTGCGTTAGGTTTGGCAATAACTGGTAACAAACGCCTTAATGGTTCAATAGAGGCCGTATACCGTTATCCTCTTTTGTAGTTAGTATCAAAGTAGCAATGAATTAGAATTGTTTGTGTTCTCAAAGTAGTATAAATTAGGCTCAACGGCATTGTGTTTTGGGAGTCTATGGTCCTAGAGTTGGGAGTTTCGTGGTTCACGGGCTGTCTTCAGCCCATAAATACATCCAAGAAAACCCTTGTACTGCACTGAATTGCTATTTCTATTTCAATTGAATTTCTATGTATACACCAGCACTTTTTATTTATTTGTCGTTTTAATGCACCAGAGATTCATGATATGCTGACAAATAATCATGACGAATCTGACGTGCTAAATTAAGAAGCTCGTCTGATTTTCGTCCGTTTGAGCAAATTGACGTCTTTAAGTCACAGTTTTTGTCAATACAGTAAGCGTAGGATTCGCTGTCTTGTCCCCCGATGAAAACTGCATGTACTGCGTTCCCTCTTCAAGGCACTGGACACTTTGAAAAGTCAGTTTCACCTCGCACTGTTGGTAAAAAACAACATCCTTGGCTACAAGAAGGTGCTGGATAACTGGCACAAGAAGAAGATGCAAGAGAACAGCGAAGACAAATTCTTCAACAAGACGGCATACAGAGTATGGCTAGAGCTCTGCTTCTCATTCCATTCAAAATGTTTGCCAATATAACTCGCTTGTTCAATACTCGAAAGCCATGGTGTGAATTTCCCAACAACAATTATCCATGGATGTCTAACACCAAACCTTTGCAATTGAGAAACGACTTCATTGAAGAGTGCTTTAGCAATCTTCAGCTCTCCAGAGCGACAATTTGGGTTCGCTTTTTTACAACTGGCTGCAAGCACTTGCTTTGGTTTGAGTCTTCCCATGAAGTCTTTTAATCTCACGGCAACCGTCTCACTCTGACTCTAACCTTTACCATTCTCTCATACCCAGGAAAGGACCCATGGCGTTACCCGAAGTACCTCGGATACATGTGATCGACAGAAGCCACCTGATAGAAACAGCATTGCAGGTTAGTTTTCTCCATGCACTTTGCACACATGTTCCAAACAATCTTTCCCCCTATTCATTGATTCTAAGCATTGCGACAATTAATTGCCTGGATTCTTCCATGGGCTCATTGCTTCTAACGTGGCATAAAGCGTATTTCTGCTGTTAGTAACTAAATGCGGAGATCCTTCCTGCCATTCAACTCTTACCTTGGATATAGAGATCACGAGAGCATTTATTCCCCTTTAAATTTCAGGTAGTCGCTCGTATTCATCCCACTGCCTCTTAACTAGAACTCTTGTGTCATGTGTTTATGCGTTACCTTTTCCTTCCATCTTCTTATGGTCTCCTAGTATATTCTGCACCTAACATTAATCTACATTTATGAAGTGTAATTCTTGTCAATGTGTAGATAATACTGACGTTTGTTTCTAGATTTCAAGAGGGAGCAACAAATGAAGGTGAGCGTTTATTTTTAAGCCGCGGAGACGCACCTTGTGCATCGGCGTTCAGCGGGTGGGTGCAATACAATTGAATTGATGAGCATCAGTTAGATGGGGTTGTGGGGATCATGGGTGCTGGTTAGAAGGGGCTAGGGTTGACAGGGGGCCTATAATAGAATACAAGATAGAGTACAATGGGTGATCAATGAAAACAAGTGCAGTATTGATTTCAGAATACTTCACCCGCGTTAGGTCTAAAGTAAACAAAAAGTAAACATCAATCATCAACGTATTGACCGCAATCATCAATAGAGAGGGTCGGTGCCAATAGGGGTGCTGTTGTGTCAGTCTGTGTTACAGAAAGCCACTTATTACGTAGGATTATTGGTGACGTCACGAGAAATGCATTTTCCATTGAAGAAGAACTTACTCTGGATTTCGAATCTAAAGTGCAGAATAATTGTCCTCTCCCGATTTTTAAATGTAGATTATTTCAACCCTCCGATGTTGCTTAGACCGTCCTATCATAAAATCAACAAAAAGTTTCCGTAAAAATTTTGATTTTACAGTACTGTTTAAAACGAATTGCCTACTAACAGATTTAATTTTTTTGAAATTCATTTATCGGACTGTGTTTTGTTTTCACCCCATTCCCCCTCTGAAACCCCTTTTGTGGAGTTTCCAATGATTTCCTATCCAGCCCCGATGTTTCAGAATTTCAGAGTAGCTAGATTATATCATGTCATTCGAAAGACAGATCAACTGCATTTTGTATTTGTTTTTGAGTTTGAAACCTGAGCCTAACTTTTAAAAATTCTCGAAGGTCGCACATGAGTAGTTTTGTCTACGTGATTATATAGCTTAGCTTTGGGGTATTGATGTATACAAATATTTGAACCCAAATCGATAAGTCAGTGTTAACTTTCTCTAGTGGTCTGAATATGAAGAGCTCTTTTTGCATGGTTTCATTTTGGCCTTGTGCTTTACCCAGCTTCACACTCGCTTCTAGTTCACAGACCCTCTGGTGAGTGGGACGTACCCTGGCCGCGTCAATGCGAAAAATCACAAGGAAATGAGGAAGAAGGCCATGCAAAGTATTTTGCCGAAGTCGGGGTAGGTCTTAAACTACTTCAGAGATTCGTGGAAAAGCCATTGCGAATTTATTATTAGATCGAGTTTATTGTTTTCCGAAGTCATATTTTGTTTTACGCAATCGGCAATTTTTGCCAATGTAGCATTTGAGTAACGACAGGCAAAGACTGTTTCCACTTTTAAAAATAGGTTTTTTTGTTTGGAAAATTTGAAACAAACGAAAACCAATTGGTTTGAACTAAAGTTGATAAACACCGGGTCCACCTTGAATGCAGGATGCATGCGGAAACGTGCAGGTTTGTTCGGGTTTTCCCATCCTGAGTCAACTGATGGGTCATTAGAGAACCACAACACATTCTTTCCGTGAGCAGTTAAGCGGCGGGGCGTGACTGTGCACAAATGTGGATGGTCGGTAGTCATCAAATTGAAGAGATTTGGGCGGGCAATCGGCAGTAATAAATTTGGGGGGGGGGTGCTTGTTGAGTCCACATTTCTGTTTTGGTTGGAAGAGTGCCATCTGGAGGACCTGCAGATTTTCGAGTCCCTCCGTACTTTCAATGTCTCTCCTGAGACATATTGGCACCAAGAAGACCTTGATGACTCAAACATGCGGCAGAAAAGCAAATATCAATGACTTTTTAAATGACCGGGAGCACTTTTGACCATCGTTTAAGTCAAAGTCCTATTGACATGTTAAAGTTTTTTTCCATAAGCCTCCTCAATGTTCCTTAATAATATTGAAACCTCTAGAATTATTATTTATTCTGTTGTTTGTAATAGATGAAGCAATGCCTTGTGGTTATGTCCATAAATCATACTTGGGTGCCATCAGCCTGGGCATTGAGTAACTGAGATCACCTTGTTGGCATTGTACCTTCCCCCATTTCGCGGCTCCAGCAACTTCCCCCTTATGTTTAAACGCAGGTTTTTCATTTCATAAGTATTTTTAAGGTGTGTAAATGCAAAGTAAGGATTGTTGCTTTCCCGTCAATTGTCATTATATTTTTTAATGTATTTGCCATAAGTCAGATCTATTGAGGACGGTTAGGCGGGCAGCATCGCCATGGCAACGAACTCCACGTGCAGTTCATCCTCTCTTCTATCTGACGTCATCAAAGGGCTTCTATTAACAGGCCCACGTGCTACTCGGCTTGATAGACCGCCGTGAAACCATCATAACGTCATCGTCAAGTTGCGTTGCACAAGTTGCTTTTCAGAATCAATCGTGAGTTAAAAATGAAAAATGAATTTTGGCCTTTAGAATTCACTTTTTTGATTTTTTCATTAATCCACTGTACTTTGTCACAATAGCACCTATTTGTTAAATAGAGTTTTGGTGATACTAGTTTTTACAAAAGTCGTCCATTGCAATTTTGTAACCATGCTGATTGCATTTTCACTTTCATGAACCTCAAGTCTTGCTTTGTAAAAAGTTCTTGCCATTTAAGTGCAGCAATGTACCTTGAAACAGCGAGTTATAAGTTATATCACTTTGCACGCCCCCCTCTGATGCCAGTGCCTTGATGCCAGTGCCTTGATGCCAGTTCCTTGATGCCAGTGCCTTGATGCCAGTGCCTTGATGCCAGTGCCTTGATGCCAGTGCCTTGATGCCAGTGCCTTGATGCCAGTGCCTTGATGCCAGTGCCTTGATGCCAGTGCCTTGATGCCAGTGCCTTGATGCCAGTGCCTTGATGCCAGTGCCTTGATGCCAGTGCCTTGATGCCAGTGCCTTGATGCCAGTGCCAGATGCAGTAATCGAGGCATTACGCCGAAGTGCACAGTAATCGAGGCATGTCATCGCTATAGTGCCGTCAATGTGATTGCTGTTCGCAACACTTATCTAATGGACACTTGCTCGCGCAGCCATTCTTGCGGTTTCTCGAGATAATTAAGATAATTCTACATCATCTCTTCTTCTGGTGGTTTATAAGGCGACAAATCCGATATTTTCTGCTTGCTACTTTAGTTAGTGTTCTTAAGCACCTACACCATATGAGGAGGAAAGTCGTGGCTACCCGGGATTAGCGTCCATCTGAGAAATGACATTAACGTTAGTCATAGACTGAGAGTGTTTGATTGTGACCGTGCTACTCTTGTGCGTTGCAGAAGCAACCTGGAGCTGAACAGAATCAACTCGGACTCGAGCGATCGAATCCCCTTTTGGAATCGCACTGCGGAGGGGGACAGTGGCACGAGCGACGGCATGGGCGACTCGACCGAAGACTGCCAGGTAATCAAGGTGCACAGAGCGGTCGACCAGGCCTTCAAGTATTTCATCATCAACACGGTGAGTGGTTGTTCTCGTCATTGACTGCATCTTTCTCTTGTTCGTACTACGTATTTTATCACGGAATTTCCATACCAACTGTGCCCTAGGTTGTCTTTATTTGACTTTTGTGCACATAAGTGACATGTTGTTTCATTTTATGTTTAATTATGATTTGCCCTTTCCTGGTCATGATGTGACACATCCTTAAAAGCTCTAGGTACATCAGTCGCATCTCTTAGTTGACTAGCCACGAAGAGGCGAATTACTGTGCTACGAACTAATCAGCATCTAATCTGTTGGTCCTTCCTTCCTTGAAAGGCATTTCTGGTCACCCTGTCTTGCAGAAGCGTTCTTTCATTGCAACTGCCCAGTCAGAATGTGTAAGCTTCATTAGGCGATACCTGACAAACAGTTTGCTTTCGTTTCTCACTCCGCTGGACCCACTATATTTTGCAGCATTGACTTGGCTGATGTTTCTCTTATTGTAAATGTTCCGTTATATTCTCACCAAGTTTCACTACGACCTATTCTCCAAGCTTCTCCGGCTGTTCTCCAAGTTTCATTACGTTCTTTGTCTGTTCCACAGGCCGAAATTCGTGACTCGGCATGGTATATATTTCTCTCAAAAACACGTGTATATTGTCTTTCCCTTTGCACGCTCTTGCCTCCTAAACAACCAGTTCGCAAACAGAGATATAAGTTGCACGAGAAGCAGTTTCGAGACCCCAGCACTTTGCATCGACCATCGTTCCTGTGGTCTCGTTTCCAGCTGTGCCAACTTCAAGATGGCCGCGGCCTGTGAGCTCTATAAAAAGATGTTTGCGGCCCCAACTAATCGACATCTTGGATGCCACTTCCATAATCGGCAGCAAGTGTTATTAATAGGAAGCATTACGAGTGCGAGTGTTATGGGTTTTTGGTAATTGCGTGAGCCCCGGTGCTGTCCTGATATCACATGGTCTCGATAACGATGATTGGTTCATGAAGCACGCGAAACAGATCTGCTAACGTTTCTTCTATTCTCGGTATTTATGGCTTTATTTAAAGATGCTGATTAGGTCAATGATTCCTCCAGCTGAATGGTTGTTTGCGAGTATCAGCGCACGGCCAGGGCAGGTCTCGCAATTCTTCACTCAACCCCACGCTATCTACGCCCCCTTTCCAACTCCAGTCTATGCCAGCCATCAACATTCGTCTCTCTTACCTTTTCATCGGCTCTAAATCGTCTTCAATGTCACATGTTTCACTGATGGTAATTCTGAATGAAAGTCAAAGATCTATATATCACCTGAATGAAGATTTCATAAATTTTAAGCAAGTTCTGTCGCATTGTCCTACACATTATGCAGTAATCAAATTTTTGTTTGTGATGGGCGGGAATAACTTCGCGTGACGTTTATGTATAATAATCGAAAGGCTTGAATCCCTAGCTAATCTCCAGTCCTTTTAACTGGCAACAGGTCTATTTACAGGCGTGACCTCGGCTTTGACATGAATCGTTATAAGTGTTTTCTTATTCTGCACAGGACACTACCGCCCAAGAGGTTGTCATCGAAGCCGTCGGACTGTTCGGAATTACAGACACGCGAGGGTAAGCCAGTCCTTCCAATCGCTCCCTGATTCACTCTAGTGCGATTCATTCAAGTCAAAACACTCTTTTGCTGACAATATTTGGTATCCCTTTCAGTTGCCTCAACTGTTTCATGAGATCTGTGTTTTCGGGGCTTTTAAGTATTTGCAATTTACTCTTTAATATTTATCCTTTCCTTCTTTGGTTGGCATTAGTTTAAAGATGATTAATAACACCGCTTTGAATTTCTTAAGGGCTGAGGTGCCTAAACAGTTTCGGTTATGTGAAGTTTATGATTTGCTTTCAAGATATAATCCTTTTTTATTTTGATTGGAATTTCAACGAGACTTTTCTCTGTTAAATTTGCCTTTTTATTAAATGCTGACAGTAATCTTAATTGCTCTGTCTTCTATGGTACTCTTCTGTAAATTGTTTCGATCTCTCGTAGGCACCCATATTTCTTGTGCGAAGTGACTGTCACTGAAGATGGCGTAATCAGGCAGAAGAGATTGACAAACTTGGCCACCGACCTCGCTAGTCGCATCGGCCTTCGCTCCAGGTTGGTTCTAGTTGGCTGCATCCACTGGTTTCTTTGCGAGTAAACGTCACAGTGCTGTGATTGGTCTCTTGCCTCGCCTTGGTTGACACAATTGGAGTCACTCTGACTTCTAATTCAAGGACATTAATGCATCCACGAGTGGCAAATACTGCGAAGTGGAGCTTTGATCAACACTTCTTCTTAAGGCTACTGCTCAAGAATTATTTCTAGACGCCATTTTTGGTCTTATTTCATTCCATCAGCATTCTTAACGATTAGTTTATTTTGCAGCATTCCTTATTTGCATGTTATTTTCCTCAAGGTATTTCATTAAGAACACACTGTCGGATGGTGGTGTTACAAATGAAGTTGCTCAGGTATTCAAAATTCTATTGAATTATAGAATCATTCTAAGCACCGGCGAACGAGTTTTTTGCTTGTTAGATACGCCAGGGACATTCGCTTTGTGTCACTAGTGACCGGGACCAAAATATTAGTTCCCTTTGAAGAAATTTTGTATCATTTACCAGCTTAAGTATTTTTTCATTGACCAGAACATGAAGCCAGCAAAATTTCTCATCAGTTAGCAGAGATTAAAGGGAATTTTTTCACTTTTGCACGCACAATTAGTTTCAAATTCGTTTTCCATCAAGATATTGCTGTCATTTGGCATTTTTGTAAATTTTCTTTTCAAGAAAGAAACTTTTCCCCCAAAATGCTTCTCATAGCTTATAGCCGAAGAAGATTTCCTTGATTCATTTCGGAATATTCAATTCAATCCCGTTAATACGAGCAATTGGATTTCGACGGCGACCTCAGAATCCCATTGGCTAACGATCTTTTCAACTGGCTTTGTCGAACAATTGAAGAGAATTGCGATCCTACATTCTTGTGGCTCTATGGAAAATTTGTGTCCACCGTTGCTCGATAGAATGTAAACACAACCACGACTTTGCGAGTGTGAGCTAATTGCACGTCCATTCAGAGAACAGAGAGACGAGATTAGAAAAACTCTGTTGATCAAATTCAGCAACATGCAATGCTATAGACAACGATATTTCAATGATCAGCTCAGCATGCTAGCATAATACAGTACAATGATTGAGGCCCGCACCACTCTCCTCTCAGCCACTGCATCACTATCACCATCTCACCACCACATTGCATCGCTCACTTTTTACTTTCATCTATGTACCTTGGTTTGCTAACGACTGTTGTTGTTTGTGCAGGACATCTCCCGCGAAGGCACAACTACCTTCTTGCAGTTATCGCCTCTTGATGTTGCTAGGGAACTCACATTACAGGTAATCCGCCTTGTCGCCCTGTTCATTTTTGCTGTCCTCGTTTCCACGCGACCTTCCTCATATTATATATTCCTACTTCTTCTAATTAAGGCTTCTTGAATTAATACTCCAGATATCCTGATTTTGTGTTTTGGTCCCTATTGTTGCAGGATTTCAACTTGTTTAGGAACATAGACTCGAGGGAATACATTTACAACCTGTTCGACTCCAAAAGCGCCGGCAAATTCAGCAACCTCGGTAAATTCGAGAAGGTGAGCTACGACGATCATTATTATTATGTTGCACCCTGATGCGTTGCTTTACGAAAGGTACAATGTTTGTAAATATTGTACTTGCTGGCAAATGCTTATCGTCCGATTGCTAATTTTGCTTTTGATCAAAAACATGTTAAGCTTTATTTCTTCGAGTATGAAGTCAATACATTCGTTCATATTGCTATCTATATTTGCAGACTGCCAATTCAGAAATGTTTTGGGTGATGAGGGAAATATGCAGCGAAACGAATATCGTCAAAAGAGTCAAAATTATCAAACGGTTCATCAAAGTTGCAAGTAAGAGTTGTATGTCTATCAGATTGTATCTAGCATGACGGACTGCCGTGGTCCTTTATCGACATACTTATCAAAGAAGCTGAGATTGGCTCTCGTTGTTTTGTTGCAAAAGAGGCTAAGCAGAAGTAGCCATTCTGTTTCGATTTCTCCACACAATTATGCAGGGCTAACTCTTTTGTTTATTTTTTTCGCTTTGTCTCCATGCATGCTTCGTGCTAAATTATATTGACTCAAATTTCATTTTTACAGAGCTTTGCAATGATTTCAAAAATTACAACTCCATGTTTGCTCTTTTGAGGTATGTCATTAAGCATGTTGCTATAATTTGGCTTCTGACCTTTGATTCATGAGCCTTAGCCTGTGTGACATTTTATATCCACATTGTTTCTACTGCGTGAATAGTCCTGTTCCGTGTTATATTTTTCGAACCCATTTGATGATGATAAGGCCTATGTTAGTTTTGTAAGAGTTTATTTCCGATTGGTTTGTTGATTGTTGCACATCTTTTACGTCTAGTGGACTGGACCATTCGTCCGTCAGAAGATTAAAAACCACCTGGGAAAAGGTTCCTGCCAAATACACCAAAATATTCGAGGTAATACACTTATATTGTATTTTAAGTATATTGTCTACAGAGCCACCGAGAGGAGGACAGGGGGTGGGGGCAAATTGCCCCGGTGCCTCATAAAGTAATATCAAACTGTTTTAAGCACCAGTAGGGGGTCCACTTCAGCTTCGCCCCTGGGCCTCCGAATCCTCTTGGTGACTGATGTTAGACAATTTCCTACGAATCATTTTTTCCCAAGGACAGTTATTGACAATAGCTAGATCTCCGGATCTAGAAATCTTAGAGGATTGGAACACAACATCTATTTCCACGAGACTTTGTTGCTTCATACATGGCTACCTAATGCAAATATTTTAGGACTTGAAGCTACTGATGGACCCATCAAGAAACATGTCCAGATATCGCAATTTGTTTAACGGTGAACGTGCCTACCCGCCTCTTGTGAGTTCAGCTCCACAGTCTCATCTTTACGCTTGCTTCTCGCTTTATAATCATAATTTATTCCACTTTGCTTATTTACGTCAAATATTGCAACCTTTCATGTTTTAATGCACCCTATTGCAGTATGACTTGTGGTTCTCAGCTCAAGGCAACCTGTCTTTTGACATTAATTCATTAATTTCTCACCAACAGCAGCCGCTTCTCCGACATTTTTCATTTTTCCATTTCATGTGACTTTTGCCATTTTGCTTCTTGCAGTTGTTTATCAAAGCTTCCTTTAAATTTTCTTATTTTATTTTTCGCATTCAGATTCCATTTTTTCCGATAATAAAAAAAGACTTGACATTCCTTCACCTTGGAAATGAAACTTATGTCGATGGATTGGTGAGTTGTCGGCTTCCTTAAATTCGTCTTTTCCTTACTGTCCAAGTAAGGCTATCAGTGATTCACTGAATTGTCCCATGGTGGCACATGTGTACCTTAGCCAGGGTTTAGTGGGCAATTTTGGTTTAGTTTGCTGCAGTGTCTGTTACATTGAACGTTTAAAATAAAGCGATTTTTTCCCTTTAGGTGAATTTTGAAAAATTGCGGATGATCGCAAGAGAAGTTCGGAAAGTCTGCAAGTATTGCGCCATAGGATATGTAAGTTTTGCAATTATTTATTTGCCATTTAGCGAGATTTTCAAGATCAACAAATGGTTCAACAGATTTGACTGTCAACGCTGTTTTCCAGAATTCTTTTTGCGGAAGCGTCGTTTTCGTTGTGGATTTATTTGAGCTGCATTTTCTAAGCATTTGGTAAAAGGGGAGCGTTGAGGTTAGCAAAATACAACAACATAGGACCCGACAAGACTAGCTTGGGAGAGTTTGATTTTACGATGCTGTAAGAAGCTGAAGATAAAAAGAATAAAAGCAGTGGGTGAAAGCTGACTTAAGCCTTTGCTGAAGGTGGAGGTTTATTTGTTCTCTACTCAATCATCCGTCTGTGGATGGAAAAAGGATATTCCACTAACATTAGGCCATTTCATGGTCAAGTGAGAGCACAGAAGCTCAGGTTTAATCCATAAGACCGATGGCAAAAAGTGCATTTCAGTTGACCACATGCCCAAATGGCGTAAAACTACAATTTTGTAGCAATGCGAGAGACTGTTTTAATGTTAGATTTTGGTTTGCCAAGAAGAAGTGGTCTCAAGGATGTGTTGTGATAAACCTTTCCAAGAAATGGTTTTCAAACAGAAGAACCAAAAAAAGAGAGATTCACACGTTTGTTGGTTTTCAAGACTATTCTTGCATTGACAAGGTTTCATATGTTTATGATATTGTTTAAGCCAGGCTACTTCCGTGGAAGGTAAGAGGATACCGAGGCCTTCCTCCAAAGAAAAGCAGTTTTGTTGATTGAGTCTTCCATTAATGTTGCTGATTTTCTGCTAAATTCCGCACTTCCATTGATTAAAGTTGACTGCGGCTTTTATTATTTTATTTCACTATTTTGTAATTCTATGGGGTGGTTTTCTCTAATTGGGGTGGCCTATTCTTGCTCTTACTACTAGTAACTGGTACCCACTTGATTCCTGATCTTGAAAGACCAAATCTATCATGCTTGATACTAATGTATTTTCATTACTTGTACCTTTCTTCTGTCACTCATTTTATGAGAGGACAGAACTGTTTCTCATATTCAAACTTTTTCTATGCTTCGAAGAATGACTCAGAGGCTTTCTTCCCCAGGACCCTGGGAAGATGGATGACGTCACGCAAACTGGCAATGGTGCTCCACCGAGTATAGCCCAGTCAGTCGTCAGTGTGATGACAGGACAGAACACGGCGGTGCGAAAACACAGGCGGACGAGCAGTTCCATGAACAACCCGAAGAAGGCCTATGAAGAGGTAATCGACTCATCAAATGCTGCATTGCACGTCTTGCAATTTCTCTTTCTGGCAAATCTCGGTATGATATTGATATGGATGAGAAGAGATTTTCATGGTAATGTGTAATACTAGATGAGAACAGATTCGCAGTCGCTAAAAAATGCCTACATAAGCTATTCTCGGATGAAAGATAAATACAATTAAATGGGTTGGAGTGAATATTGCTTAGAGAGCCCCGTCAGAAATGAATTTTACAATTTTTCTACGCTGCCTTAAAAATCATTTCATTAGTGATGTGTTTTCTTTGTTTGAAGGCCTTGATGTCTCGAAAAATGCGCCAATATTTAGAGGATTTAGCGAATATTACAACCGATGAAAAGGAAATTGACCAGTTGTCAAGGTCGTGTGAACAACCCACAGGATCAACACGTAAGTGACGGATCATGACGACAAGATTTTGATAATCATTGATGGTGAAAATTGCTTGAAAGACGAGTTATTCACAGTGAACATACCAGAATCCTACAATGTAGTGTTGTAATGAAACTGCCGAACAAGGTTGGGGCTAAGAAAATTACTACATATGAGAAGCAAACATGTTCAGTGGATGTTTGAAATGCGCAGAAGGCAACCAATGTTTTCTTTGCTTAAGTTTGACGAAATCTTTTCACTTACCACAAGCTATAAAATTTTGAGTATATCTTATCTAATCATTTGTCATTTTAGGTTCTCTTCCATTTTTGCATTTGTGCTGTGAAAGTTGAAATTTTTTTGCATTTTACATTATCATTTTTCAACATCTATTGAGCGGTTTTTTTATAAAGCGTTTTCTATTGCAGAGCTTTCATCATTACCAAAAAGAAGGCCCTTGAATATGTCTCCTACACCAAACAAACAAGGTGCCACACAGGAACAATCGAAAAAACAGCACTCTTCAATACCTACAGAAAAAAGAGGTAATAGGAAACAGGCTTAAGACTAAGCCTTGAGAACATGATAAATTTCTGCCATTTTACACTTGCATGAAACTTGATGCATTACCTGAAATTTTTATTGGCTAGTAAAATTCAATGAAGGTATATTAGTCAATGATTCAAATTTGATAGTCCTCTTTCAGTTGGGTTTCAACGTAAAACAATAAAAAAGGATGCATTTTGCATTCATTCATAAAACGCTCCTTTTTTCCCAGCGGTTTGGTTAAGGAAACTGCCTCTACAGGAAAGCATGTGGTTTCCATTTTCACTTTCCTTTAAACTTCTGTTAGGTTGCTTATTGGTGAATGCTGATCTCATAAGTCTCCACATTAACCATAAATCCCACAAATAAAATTAAGCCTCTTAACAGCACATATTCAGAGGAAAAGGACTTCCCTGTTCGTCTGGCAGGAAAGTATTTAATTGATATGCAAAGAGAATGTCTTTTGAGAGATTTTCATTCACCAGGGTTGTAGAACTTTGGAAGGACCTACAACTCCGCAAGGAAAGGGTTTTGACAAATACAATCCAAGGCAATATTTGGCTATTAACCTCTACCATCATGAAGTTTGATCATCTTTTGGCTTTTGTCAATACACAAATTTATGAAACGTCTAAACCTCCACCTGAGACCAAGAGCGTCTGCACAACTATTTTTCAGAATTGTAGTTTCATAGCTAAATTCAGTTATCTAATTAGGATGCAAAAATTTCAAAGCTAAAATCGAAGGGGTCAGAATAGACAAAACAGTCTGAGAACAGGCACTTCTGTTTCCTAGTTTCAAACCCACAGTTGTTATGTCTATTCTTCTTTGAGGAAAACGTTTTCTTCCTTTTAGAACCTGTACCTTTAAATCGAAAGAAATTTGAAAAGCAGCGACCGCCTGATATGGATGGTAGGTTTATTGTCTAAATGATCTCATTTATGATTGTTTTGTCAAAAAAAGGTTAGTCATCTTTTCTTTGCTGGTGATTGTGTGACCTAAATGATGACCTACCAGCTGTTATTATGCAAGAAAAAGTGCAGTTAACCTCTCTGTTCAGGTTCTAAAATATAAGCAGTGGCAATGTGCATTTTGAAGAATAATTTTTTAATATAATTTGAAAAAACGATTGAATAATTTTTCTTCCAGAAATTGGAGAACAAGTTTCAATTGTATAGAAATTGGATTCAATACATTCAACGCAGCTTCTCATAACACCAGATTGTAAATATACTTTATGAATCTTATACATTTATAGAATGGTTGGGCTAGGCTGGTTGAAAGCTGTGGTAAAATTTGCGTGTTCCAAGGCCCTCTGTAGTATGTTGTTTAGCATACAACATTAATGTATCATTATTTCAGTTTTGTTCTATGTAAGTTGTTTTATTTTCATGATCAAGTTTTCATATCTGTTCCATAAATAGAAGTATATTTTACATAACCTTGTTTTGATTTTATTGTGTTAAGCAGATTGTTGTGTACATAAAGCAGATAGATGAAAGCAATATATATTTATAGCTCATCATTAATCATCAAAAACAGATTGTCAACGTGGCCCATGTTATCACCTCTCAAAATTCACAACCTTGCAAGAGTCTTTAAACAATTACTTTTATTTTTATGCAGAAAGCATTCTTAGATAATACTTACCTCAAAGTGGCAGGGATTATGAATTGTTTAGGAAAAACCATTATTGGATTTAAATTACCTCTTGGCCTCTAATAAATTTTATTGCTAGCTATGAAGTATACTTACATTCCCTTGACAGTCTATTATTTACCTTGTATGCTTATCTATGATTGCAAAGCTGATGACCAAATCATGTGGATTGTTTATTAACAATTCCATAGCTGAAGCAGTAAGCATTGTTGGCATTCTCTATTCCCCTACTTGATCACAAACATCAATGCAACATCCAGTTTACACAAAGATTGTTTTTTGCCCATGCAAATTCTTTTTCCATGTTAGTTTTTGGCTAATTTTATGGTTACCTTAGTCTTCAAAAACCTACATATAATTCGCTTTCTGTGATATTTAAAAAAAAGTGAAATGATTGTCTCATTTTTCAATCTTGTCAGCTTTTCTGATAATCAATATATTGCCTTATGTTTTCAAAATTTCCATTTGAAAATTAATTTTAAATTGAAAATGATTTATTGAAGCCTACCAAGACTCAGTCAAAGATCGGTAATTAGATAAAATGCAAAATAGGTATATCAAAATGTGAAAAAGTACTTTGTGGTACAGAACTTCACAATAGCTATGTAAAGCAGAACCAGCTTTTGCATACTTAAAGTACCTTTTGTCTGACACTCCTCAGAGTATGCATGTCAGACAAAAAAAGTACTTCCAGTATGCAAAAACTAGTTCACTATTTCTAGCTTTTGTATACCTTCATCTTTTATAACTTGCCAATAAATATCAGAATATACTAAACATTGGTTTTGTTAAAAAATTCAAGAACATCACATTGAAAGATATATGATATATGATAGATAGATCAATGTATGATAAAGATATACAATTGAAATGACTAAAGACTAAACAAGTTGATACACTCAAAAAACCTAATCTTGTGCCCTATATTTAGTATTTTGTTAAATTTATTTGTTCCTTCTTAGTTTGTTCATTTGAAATTTGTTTTAATTTTCAATTATATTATTAAATATTTTGGAAAGAAACCTTAAATTTTTGCTGTCAGTGACAATGATGTTTTAATTCGAAAGTTTTTTGTCACTTACTCAACAATAAATTATGCTTGAAATAAGTGAATTCAGTTAATATTTTTCTACAAACTAAGTTTATTAAAGTTGTGTAAATTCATGTTAAAGCTAGATTTAATAATGCTAAAGTTCATCAGTGGGATTCATTAGTCTTTTTATTTCCTTTTTGCTCAACTTTTTCCCATTACAAAGACACGCATTAGCTTGGGCTTGTATGTAGGCAGAACAGCCTAAAGTGGATGTTGTTGCATACATTAAATCAGCTGAAGATTTGCATTGGTTCATCAATGCCTTTGATTTCTTCTGAGACAGTCCATCAAAAAGACAAACGTTGCTAAGGCAAGATTTGAAATCCTCATCACACTGTGTTCTGTCTGTGTTGCAAGTATCATAACATTTGTCATGTATGTCACAGCATTCAGTGAACCCAGGCATCTCTGAAGTGTCAAGCTTGAATGAAAATGAAATTAAATCCATTTTTAATCTTTACTTAACACTATCCTGAATTCAAAAAATTTGAAACCCAGTGTCAGATATTGACAGGAGGTAGTGAAAAAACCAATCTTTAGCTATTATTACAAATAGAAATTATTTGTTTTATTGTTGAGTGATACTACGAAGATTTACTGACCTTTAGGCCATGTGATCCACACCCATTGCTGGTTGGAACGTGCTTCTTATTCGGAACCGGCTTATGCATTTCTGTAGCAAAAATCAATGAATCATGTCAGGCTTATAGTCTCAATAAAATTCATATTTCAACCATTGGTGTTATCTAAAACTGTTAAGGGTAATGGGGTCTTATAAAGAGATTTTGTTTGGCTTGATGATTTCTGTTTGGCTTATCCAACACAAGAGTAAGCAAGAGCTGTCAGTAAGGGATCATAAAATTTCTCAATTTTATTGTGAAAAAGGTAGTGTGAAAAAATTGTATGAATGTAGAAAAGCTGGCATTTGGTCTGAATCTTTTCTAGATATGCAAATGCAAAAATTGGACTAACACAGGTAATTAATTTAGTAAAGAATTGAGATGTTCTCATGCACAAATAAAACAACAAGCAGCCTTTGAAAGTTATTGAATCGCCTGCACAGATGATCTGTTTTTGCCAAAATGGAAATTGTCACTCAACCTGATGAACTCACTTAAACCCTGCTCTGGGAAACATGCTCTGGATCTCAAAATTGCTCGCTAGAGTGACCAACTTTTATAATTGATTCTTGACCAATTTAACGTTCCTTAATTGTTGGAATAAGTTTTTATTTAGAATAAGGAGATGCTATAGAACCTTGACTCGCCAAATTATTTCATGTGTTGAACAATAGCCTAAATGTAATAAACCATAAAGTGAAGATCGCAATATAACAAGTTGAACTTACGGTTTGGGCATTTGAAAGAACATTCCACCTGCCCTGATAAAGCCGCAAGTATTTTGGCAAGGTCTCCCATACCATTACCAAGGGCCCCAACAATCAACAACATGAACACTGTTATTGCGAAAAGCCAGTTATCTGCCATCGTGTTATGCAGTGGATATTTTTAATGTTGCCTTCCCGGCCGTAAATGTAGGTAACTAAAAGCTGCTATCAGCAATTGTTTCCCTCAGATCTACTGATCTCTCGTGATCCACAGGTATTCAAACAAAGCATGTACCAAGCATAATTATATTGAGACACCTGTTTCAACATCATTTCAATCGCTCAAAACATTTCATTTCATGACAACCTGCAAGGAGCCATTTCCCAGAACCAAACAATTACTCGATCCGCGCCAAATTGTGGATCTGAGAACGAGGTTTTCGTCGAATGAGGTCCAGTTGTATTGTCACACAGGCAAAGAGGGCCAATGAAACGACCAGCCTTGTCAAATTTTGACATGCAGTGGAGGAACCCTCTCTTGGGCTAGATTGGTCAGTGAAGAAAATCATCTTTCTAGAAATTTACCGGGAATATTTGCAAGTGTGCAATGCATTTTGACGTGCAAAAGTTTCCGTTCTGCGCCTTGTTACAGGCATGGAATGGTAAATGCTTCAATGAAGCTTTATACTGAGTCCACAAAAGGATAGAAATGGAATGATAATGGACTGTTTAAAACTAACGATGAATTATCTCAAGCAGAAAGTAAAAACTGCTAAACTGCATTACAAGGACAGAACCCAGTAGGAGTTCTGTCCACCATACACCACGACTCCCTCTTGGCAAAAGGCATGTATCTTATTACAAATTCTTTTACAACACTTCGTATACATGTGCTACGTTACAGTGATGAATACAAAAAGAAGGAGGCACATCAAAGTGTATGCAAAAAGGCAATTGTTGACAAGGTTATAGTGACCTCAATCGAATTTACTAATTGTGTGAATCTATTTGAGTGCAAATTATTTACGATTTTATCTACGTTAGTGAATTCCATTTACCATCTCTATCAGTAAATCTCGTATGAAATGCACTCGTGGATTTTTAACATCTGTAAACTTGCTGGGGTAGTACAAAAGGTTTTCATTGCTTGAAACTTTGACAGTATCGATAAATTTATCTCCAGATAGCCACAAATTTTTTCACGCAAAACTGAAGCAAGAAAATTCACAACAAGCCTTTCGATTTCTTTAACTCTGACAATAAATATTCAAAGAAACTCACTTTAGGCATGAATTTAGAATTTTTTATTTAGATCATGAATGACAAAGCGCAGCCGCCTTTTGCACTTTGCTTTACGTAAATTAATTATTTTTTCTGAACTTGGAGCCGATAAGATATAGGAGCCATGGTAACTGGAAGCTTCATACTGCTCTGGAATGAATCTCATTTTCGATATTTTATTTTGCGATAGAGATTACTATCGTGGGGTTTTACTGTACAGTGCAACAGCAACAGACTATCATGTGATGTTTGCAATCCCACAATTCTTTGTTTCTTCAGCTCTCACCGTAGTCCTCAGCCTCTTTTTTACAGTTATAACATGCTTTCGGAGAAACGAGGTCCATCGATAAGCCAGTGATAGTTGAATGGGTGGCTGACACTGGCTTGCAAGGAAATTTCATAAAAGGTGAAACGGTGGCATGAAACGGATGAGTGTGGATATTGCGGTCGTCTCTCCAGCCAGCCGAAGGGGGAAGAAAAATCCATCGCTGTGCAAGAAATATCATTCTATCGCTCTTCTCCTGCCGAAATGCTTTTGTGTATAGGTCACTGAGACAAGAGGCAAATTTGCAACTTCTCTTCCGATCTGATGAATGCTCCTTGCACCGTTGCGAACTCACCCTAGTCAACC
Source organism: Nemopilema nomurai (assembly GCA_003864495.1). Lineage (NCBI taxonomy): Eukaryota > Metazoa > Cnidaria > Scyphozoa > Rhizostomeae > Rhizostomatidae > Nemopilema > Nemopilema nomurai. The sequence continues at coordinate 3,940,383 of ML133383.1, read as the reverse complement.
GGTGTAAATGCCCGAGCCTCAGGTTGTCTTTCTCCACGCAGTGGCGAATCTTAGGGGGGGCAACTAGGGTCATTTACCCCTCCCTCAACGAATTGAAGCAAGTCTGGCGCCCTTTTTTGGAAATTCTGCGCCACTTTTGGAGAATGAGAATCAGATGAAAGCGTTTCTGTGACCAATAGGTTTATTTGCTTCAAGGATTACATCAAAGTTATGTTGTTTATTGCGAAAATGTATCTAAAATTGTTGTAAACAGCGTATTCTTGTCAAATTTTTTTAAATTTCACAGCGCCCCCATTACCAACTGCCCCTTCAAATTTGCTCTGGATCCGCCTCTGTCTCCACGTGATCTTCCCTAGGCTATGTTGGTTGGAAATCGATTCGTGGTGTGATGTGATATTGTAATCAGTATATTCAGAGCCATCGAATGTAGTTGCTACAGTTGCCTTCGGGACATTTTGAAGGTTAAGGCACAAGTTTGACAAGATGCACTAGAGACAAGATGACCCTAAAAACATGCCCACATTTGGTTCTAAATAAGTTTGAAATGTACTAGTTTGAAATGTCTGTAGAAATACGAATGAAATTTCGTTTATGAATTTATATAACAATGAGCATAACAGCACCAAGATATTGGATGAAACAAACAAAATTTCCGAGGCCTCGATTACTCCTTTTATTTCCGAATTTGGTTCGATGTACCTTTGCGTTAGATACAACTAGAGCAACATCGCTCCCTCGAAGCGGCCTACTACATGCGCACTCCTCCGACCAAATTCAGGGTCTTCTACTACTTCCAAAGCAAAATTAAATTTTGGCTTTCTTCATCCCCAAATGTTTTGGGGATGTTTTGTGGGGAAAATTATAGACCAATCCCATACTGTCCAGTCTAATTTTTATCTTAATGCTCTTGAACCTTGATAGGACCTACCTTAGATGTGTGACCAAAAGTGTAATGCTTTGATTTATGCATATAACATTTTGCCATTTCATAAATTAAAACAATTAGGCAATTAGAGAACCATTCTGTAAGAATGCACACTTCGAGATACGCTCTTCCTGCTAAACGTACGTTTTCCTGTGTGTTACCTTCGACTTCGAACATAATAAAAAGGAAATATGCTTTCCGTTTAGGACTCCGACCGCCAGGAAAAACTTGGACAACGTCCACAAACTTATGCGAAAACAGATCATGTCACAAACAGAATATTGTGGCTTTCTTTGCAACTCAATTTGGTGAAAGACATCGAGTTTTTATAGAAATTGAGTAATAAAGAAGAACCCCAATACTGCGCCTTGTGAGAATATTTTCAATCTGATATCTGGATAGGAATAAGAGCCCCCCTTAATTCTGAAAATGGTGACAAGAAAGAAAATCAGCTGCGGGTAAAAAAACTCGAACTTGAAGACAAAATGATGTTGACGACAAGAGAACATAATTTGAATCTGAAAAATTCAACCTGGAAACCAAATTTCAACCTGGAAGCCCAACAATAACTCCTTGAACTTATGAGAAAATCCCTACTTTGGCTATTAATGTAAATTAATTTTTTGATAGGGCCGAAGGGAGCATTTGTTAATCCTCTTGGTTGTTAACTTTACACGTTGTGGGACTGGCCTATAAGGTGATAATGCACAATAGATTTCACGATTTTTGTTTAAAATTTCGCTAATGATGACCAATTAACTGACCATTAACACGCGGCCATTCGAGGAAATAAAGAAACGAATCAGAAATCTCGCTGAAACAGTGAGTAGGCCCCTCACAATGGTCTTACTTCTTTGTTCGACGAACTTCGCGCTGATTGGCTGCTGGCGATCATGCGACTCGTGGCGTGATGTTTCCATTGATGAACAAATAATGGACGTCTCAATTGTGAAGCGCGAGGAAAGGAGCGGACCACATTCTCTGTTAAGTGCCATGCTACATGATTAACATTGTGCAGAGAAATTTTCAAAATTCTTCGCGTCTTATCGGTTTGTTTAGGTTGCGTTTGGCACAGGGTTGGACAGAGTCAACTTCATGCTCTGAATTGTTGAAAGAAAGGCAGGTTTTGTGATCCCTGCAGGTACATCGCTGCAACGGAAAGAAAGTGCAAGGTAATTCTTGTTTACGCTAGCTTACCGGATGTTTTCTTTGCTTGCTGAGAATATTCGTCTATAAAAACGAGGCTTTAGCAGCTAGGCTCCGTTTAGAAATTCTGCATATTAAATAAAAACCGCATTACAGCAAGCACTTAAAATTTTGGCCTGCGCACTTTCACAGTTTATTTTCAGAATGATTATCTTGCAGCTTGTTGCAATGGGTTGTTCTGTTTCAATACGTCTATTGAGTTGTGAGCTACTTTTGAGGATAAGATAAGCAATGAATGAACTGTTTCTATACATTGACGCCTTCCAGGGGTTGCAGAGATGATTGAAAGAAATTCTGAGGTGAGCCAAATCGATCCTGAATTGTTGATATTGGAATACGATGTTATCCCGGACGAAGAGGTCGATATGATGCTGCAGTGCTCCAGAAAGGAGCCAACTTGCATCTCAGATGTCGAGATGGTCAGAGCGCTCTTGCAAGACGAAGTTAAGAAAAACAGGAGGTTCCTCGAAAAGCTGAAAGATATATCGCGGAAATATCGCAAGGCCTTGAAGAAAATTGAGTACCAACAATTGCTAATAACTGAGATGGCAAATGCCCTCGATAACGAAAGGGAAAATTCTAAGAACTCTCTTATGAGTGAAGATTTTGCACACGTTGCTTACGGGTCTCTAAAAATAGAGGAATGCGAGGAACTGGAGTGCTGAAGTCACGTGGAAACCGAGGAAACAAATATCAAGGCAAGATTCATAGCGTGGCAATTGACTTGAAACTGTTTCTAATAAACGAAAGGCTTTTTAACTGAAACTTTATCTAAACGACAAAACATGCAAAAGCCTCAAGTAATCTAATAATCATGAGATTTCCGTTTTCATAATTGCGTCGCCGATGTGGCCTTCGAAAAGTGCCAAGCGCCTATTTTTGCCATGATCCAAATGCCTCGTGATGATGATCCTCTCTGTAATGGTCCTGGTTTGAGAGTCCCTCCCAGTGTGCCAAGGGAGCAACTAAATGGACCTCGCCAGAATATTAAAGTGACAAACTCCTTTCCTCGCTTTCTCCCGCTTCCTTTCCTCGCTTCCGCATCCACGCGCAACTAGCACACATAATTTGTACAAACACCGATGTAATTATGAAATAATGCAGTAGGTAACTGTTGCCTGAATCTTTCAGCATTATATTAGCCCAAATATCAAAACGCAAAGAGCGCATAAATGCTATTATATTAAATATCAGTTAACTAGATTATCTGCAGTTATCGACATTTTAATGTAAAGAGTGGTCGGTGTTCCTCTCTCTAATTAGCGAATACCCCAATTATATTGGTGCTCTGTTAGCAATTTTAGTATTATCCACTGTTTTAACCAATATATTGTATATTGATACGGTATTTTTGAGGTATGTGATATTACGTGAAACTGCCTTTGCCTTTTTTTCTTGTGCTCATGGATAAGCAATCGCAAAGAAGTCTGTAATAATGATGGCGAGACAGTGGCCTTGGAGCCGTAAGATTTATGAGAGCATGCGAAATTTCACCTACAGGCTAAAAAAGCTTTTAACAGGACATGGAAAACTTGATCAGCGTTTCTGGAGTTGCCAGTCAGTGAGTTTTGGGTGCAAAGTTCAACTCTTCAAATTTGGAGCTGTATCTCAGATATATCGTGCAACACCTCTACCACTTGTGACCAATAATACAAAGTGGTTTCGAGGGGTCACGAAAGTGTTGGTGCAGTGTAAGTGTGGTCGCCTCTTATTCCTGGACTCTTTGCTAATCATGTGATACTTGTTGACTGATTAACATACGTTTTCGCCAACGCCATTCTGTTCCATGGTTTATGGGAAGTAACTGCTTCAAATCAAGAGATTTAGGTTAGATCTAAAGTTATGCAATGACTGTTACTTTAAACTTCGTGTTTCATAACTCAATAAGCTGTAGGCGTAAAGTCGCGATAATCTAGGGAAGGAAGAAAACCTAGCGTTTATTGAATCTGCTTCCAGGCAGAAAACACAGGCAGAGAACGGGTGGCCAGAATGAGGGAGGTATGGCTATGAAGTAATGAAAACATTAAAGGAAACTGGTTCACAGCATTCATATAGGCTGGGCAGACGTGCCTTGTAAGTAGACTTGGAAAACGCCAGGTTTGGTGGCACTGGAGAGCTCGATTAACCTAGCAGAATAGATGGCACTCTCCAGCGGTTGCCTTGCAGCTGGGTTCTGGCAATATGCATGGGGGAGGGGCTGATGAATGGGGAGGGGCTGATGAATGGGGAGGGGCTGATGAATTGGGAGGGGGGGGCATGTATGTAAGTTGAGAGTAACAGGGCACGGTAACACCGGAGCCAAACGGTATGGTTCGAAATGGTTTGTGTCTACAGAAGAACTTCCAGGACCTTTCTGATTCTGCTAAAGAACCGCTTGAATTAATGATTATATGTTCGCTCTGAAGCACTTGACCAATGAAGTTTTCAGAGCCTTATTATGGTTTTAAGTTTTATACATCCGATTTTAAAAGATTATTGACGTCTAGAATGTACCCAGCGAGAATCAAATATCAAAATACACGCTTTTTTATAAGGAACCTACCGCAAGGCCAAGTTCCAAAAGTTCCTTATTCGTAGACCTCAAGTCATCAGATTTTAGTACCAAAAGTTCCTTAATTTTCACTGCACATCAATAAGCCTTAACACTTAATAGAGAGAGGGGCGAGATGGAGTATGCGGAGACTACTCGTTGAAGCACTTGACACACGAATAGCAAACAATCTATGCGAGTATTGGCTGCAAATGAATGGAACGGGCATTTTAGCTCTTGATGCTTGCAGTTATAAAAAATTTCAAATCGAATAGTTCCTTAGGGACTCGTTCTTAGTAGTATAAGTTCTTTATATATTTCGGCCTTTTGCATGTAGGTTCCTTATCAAGGAACTTTTGGAACTAGGCCTTGAGGTAGGTTCCTTATAAAAAAGCGTGTATTTTCGTATGGCATTGTCGTTTCAATTGCCAAATGTCACTCTCTTGTGTAAACTCATGTGCCAACCTCATGTACCAAAATCCCATTTACCAATCTCACGTTTAGGTTCATCTTCAAATACTTTTTTTGGAGGCGAATCTGTGCGACACAGTTTCAGGGGGGACAGTTGATAACAGGGGCGCCGAAAAATGTTTCGAATTTGTGATAAGTGTACGCTTTTGGTGCCAAATTATTTTCTTTATTTTACTTAAAGTAAAATGCTGCATGAGAGTGTTGTTGAAATACTTTTCCTTTCTGATTTCATTTTCCTACTTAAAAACCCTTTTCAAATTATGGCGGGAAATGAGTCACGCGCCCCCTGCGCCCCCTGATTAGAATATTTTTGTCCTAAACCAGGAAAAACTAACTTCTAAATGATAATCTATAAGTTAATGAAAAAAAAGATAGGGTGAAAAGTGTGTCACTTGTCCTTTAACAATTTCCGACTTTAACTCTTGATAAAAAAGGTCCTCTTTCATGTTCTAAAAAAATTGTTTCAAATCAGTTGCGTAAAGGCAGTAATATTTAGTCTGAACATAACTAAAGGTATCTATTTACAGGGAAGGCGTCACGAAATCGAACCTAGAAGGGCTAAGAATCTAGTTTAGTGACATAGGAGAACCCGCTACGGTTGGGTCGGACGAATAAGAAACTTTTTGAAAATGGGCCTTTTTGAGTGGCTAAAGGTGCATCTCCAGGATTAAAATTTAAAAAACATATACAATATGGCTCCGAAAAGACAGCTCAAGGATTCTCTGTCTGGGGGGGAGCAGTCATGCTAAAACTTTGGTAAAAGACGTTGGGGAAAGGAAGAAAGGGTAGCCATTGGTTCATATCTCAGTGATGTTGAATTGACTTGAATTGAATTGAATTGAAGAGAATTTCACTTCCTGATAACACATGTGCATCTTCAAGCGATTCATTTTAGGCAAGCATTATCGTGCAAAAAAAGGTTTTAACTGCAAATGGAAATGTTTAAATACGTTTTTCAAAAGAAACGCAAAATTCAAGAGAGGGGCACACGACCGGCTTCAACTCAGCGAAGGGGGTGCCCCCCTCTAAGTCAGCCACTGCTTTAAGGTGATAAAAATCTTCTTATTTCCAAAACTTTGATGAATAGAAATAAAGCATGTGGCAAATTGGAGAGAATGTCCGAGTAAGTCATATCGAAAGCTATTCATAAAGTATATGAGCAGAGAGCAGAAGCACTAAGCAATGAAGAAATATCTTGTTACAAAAGAGGGGCAAATTAGGGGGCCGACAATTTTGGGGGGTGCTAAGGCTCCCAAGCCCCCCTTAGAAACGCCCTTGATGTTTAAAAGATTTTGATTAAAAAAACGTTTTTCAAAAGGGGAATGTCCTCTCCTCGTGCCAGAACAAGTAATTCAAATCACAGCCCCCAGACAAATTGCAAATCTGGATTGGGAAAAACTTGAGTCATAAGTGACTTTATTCATTTGAGTTCCATGGAGCTATCAAAGAAGTGCATGACGTCACTTCTCGACTAGACGGACAAAGGTGCAGCCACTGCAACCATTTGGCTACTCACAATGTAATTCCATTGACAGGCTTAAAAAATGCTTTCTATTCAGTACAAGATTGGGAATACCTGTTGCCGCGACAAAAGAGTGTGGTTGATAAAAGAGTGTGGTTGTTTAAGGAGTTTTAATTTGAAGTAACTACCTCAAGAGGCCACCAAGTTTATGGAAGCATATAGGGACACAGGAATAGAAAAGCACCGATACACCATGAGTGACTCTGTCGGTGGCATTAGTGAAGTTCGGATTTAAAGGGGACTTCTAAAAAAGTAGATTCGACTGTGAAGGTGTTCATAACAGATCTTGAAGTGCAGTAGTTGAATTACAACAAAATTAGCCATTAATTACAATACAAAAAGTAATCAGCTCACAACACATCTAACGTGAACTGCTTGTGCTATCTAAATGCCTTTATGAACCAGCAACATTTGTACCTGTATCTTATTCTTTCACCACTGGCCTCGATTTCAAAGCCCCTTAGAAATTCAACGTTTGTCTCGTTGCATCCGAATGTGTGTTTTCCCTTCTTGAATCGCATGGGCTTCGTGAATCGCGTGTATCTTGTTTTGCACTCAATTTCTGTTAGCAGCCCCCTGGACCCTGGCCGCCCAGAGCGACCCCTTTTACCGATGATACCAGCTGACCCCTCGTAGCCCATTTCGCCTTTGTTGCCTCTCGGTCCCTGCCACCCCGTGGTCCCTGGAAGCCCGGGGGGACCTGCATAGCCAATGGGTCCCACGACGCAGTCTATTTGCTTGTAATACTTGTAGCAAGAAAACGGTGGCCCTGCTGCCCCCGGCTTTCCGTCAGTTCCCGTTTGTCCCTATGGCCCGAAAAACCTCTTCAGTTACGAAATAACGTAATGAATGGAAGTGTTATACCAAGGGGCCAGTTTGATGGAGTCGCAGCCATGCATAAAAGTATTACAATTCAAAGTGATCTGGGTGGGGATCGCATTAATAGGAGTCCTTCCTATAATTATACTTCGTCAAGAAAGATAATTATCATACCTTTCTGCTTGAACTTAAATGCTGTAACTTTTACAGATTGGTAACTGGGAAGCAGGGGAAATGTGATGCCATTTGGCTTCCTTAGAAGATGCAAAAGAAGACTGGGGCATTGCCACTGGCAACGAGCACAAGCACAGGTGAAAGATTGAGGACCCTTAACTGCGTATGATCAATGTCGTTGACGTATTTGTATACTATCTTCAAACTATTGCATGCTCTTTTCCAGAAGACAATGAAAGTCGGTGGAAAGCTTTCTTCTTTTGATACTTTTCACTTCATCTTTTCGTTCATTCATTTGTTCATTCACACATTCCTAAACTCATTCCAATTCCTTTTAAGTTATTCTCAGCGAAGCTGGATCTTAAATGATCTTGTTCTTTAGTTCTAAGAACTTATGACTTCAGTTCTTTGATCCACGAGTTTAGATTTTCTAAGCTCAAATGTAGCAAATCCTTTGCTCAATGTCTTGCTTCCAGATTCCTTGCTCGGAATTCGCTTCACAAACTTCACAGGCACAACGTCCCTATACACAGGTGCGAAGACCTTGCTTGGTTAAAAACAAGCACAAGGCCGCCAACTGATTGCAAAACACAGTCAAGTGCTAGCACGACTTTGAGTAGTAAAGTGAAAACATGATGGTTCACATCACTCTGCAACCAGGTCATTTACCGGACATTCCATTTTTAGCAGATATGCATCAAGTAGGTTAAAGCAGTGGGTAAAAGCAAAGTGAAAAATGCCAACCTGGTATCCTTTTGGGCCCTCTATTCCATCCACGCCTCGGTTTCCTTGATGTCCCGGTGAACCAGGCTGTGGGACAAAAAGGTGGCACAATTTTGAGACGTATTTGGAAAGAGTAAAAGGACGCGATGCTGCTTGTCTCTAGGCGATCATGCTACTTTTTGAATCTCATCGTCTACGATAGCAACAACTACAACGTTCATTGAGTTGTGATTTGCTCAAAATCTAGAACAACCTCAATTATCTAGCTATGGTTATTAAGAGCTTTCTGCAGATTTTCGAAACTGTGCACTTTTGTTGAAGACGTAAATCAAAAAATTGGTAGCAATGTTCGTCTCAAAGATGCTATTCATCTCAAAGCTCTTATCTGCCTCTTATCGAACAGAAAACATCAAAATGACGGACAAATAAAGCGAACAGTAAAGGCATAAAAAAGTTACTTACATCGCCCACCCTTCCTTGATTGCCAGGTTGCCCTATCCATCCACGCTTGCCCTGCGTGGTGAAAAATCGTGTTACTGCGATGCAGAAGCAGAATGGTCACAGAACACCAAGACTGTTACCCTGGGTACCAGACTCACTATGTATAAAATAATAGTGGGTCTGGTACCCAGGGTACAAGACTGCATAGGCAAATTCAATCTTGTCCTTCCCAGTGGATACGAAGATACAAGATATGCAAACTTTGTTCTACAGAAACCAAGTTGTTATATCGAAGCAGAAATACCCAATGTCCAATACCATTCCGATTGGCCTGTTAACTGTGCATAGAAATAGATTACGCAGCAAGATTTTCTTTGCCTTCCTCTTGTGGCACTACTGATGCGACAAAAGTTCTAGCATTCTTCTGGAAAAGCCAGTTTGTAAAGCACTTGCTAGCAAGCAAGCAGTTGGCATTGTCAGAATTTTACACGCCCTTTAACTTGTTAATGTTTTAGACCACGTTCTTGTCAACTATTTCCAACAAACATCGTTAGCCGTTGTCTAACGATGAACTCTGACATGCGGAACACACAATGTTAAAAGTGAAAAAGAGGCCGCTAATGAATTGATTATTTTTATTTAATTTCGGCCCGAATTCCAATCTAATGTTGGTTTCCTGTTCACATCAGATTATTCTCAGACGGGATTAAACACTGAGCCTAAGGACGGCAGAATCTGCCCATGGAAAAGCAGCTGCCGGCTGAAAACAGGGCGACCTCCATGCCTGGACCATTGAGCCAAGGCAGAACTACTGATAAAGCAACTTGTCAGTCCACAGACAGGAGCCAATTTGGTGCTGAGGGGAAGGTCGTCGATGTGATTGAGAATTACCTTTGGCAATGTCCCCCTTTTAAATAGGGGAGGGTGAGGGGGGGGGGAGGATGAGGGTGCAATCGTGCTATCATAATGGTGGAATATTAGGCACATATCAGGAGCTAGATGATAGGTCATCGTTCACTGCAAGGGTGATCTGGTGAAACTTGACCAAATGTCATTGTGTATCAGTATTGTGTTCTATTAGTTCTGTTATGCCAATATTCGCTTGAAAAGTATACAAATAATTGTTTTACTATGAATATTCATAAATATTTGTATTACTGTAAATACTTTCTATTTACTCGAATATGAGCCGCCATCAGTATTTCAAGACAGGTCACGAGGCTTGAGAGATTTACTTGTGTGAAAATTTGGGTAAAGCCGATGCAACATGGGTAAAGCCGATGCAACATTTTCTCTATTGATTCACAAACTTCGGCGAAGAGGGACATACCCTCTTTTACAGAACCAAAATAACACAATGAAAAGTTGCACTAAAAATTCTTAAAGTTCTCAATCAGAGCTTAGGTTCACCCCAATAATTTTAACTGCATGATGACGACAATTAAGCACGAGTTTAATTAAGTTCAAAAGGATGATGTAAATGCATTCAGGATGAATGAAATGTTGTTAGAATTCCAAATCAGGTAATTAAGTATTAAGGGGCAAACATGGCTTGGGCCCTGAGAACAGAACATTGCGTTTGCCCTCACGTGTGGACTTTCGTGCAGAAACAAATGTTATATTTTTTAGTGCTATATTCGAATAAAATTCTTGTAGCACAGAAAAACACTTCGAGACTAATTCGATAAGGTTGCTGCTACCTACTTATTGAGTTGTAGGCACCTTCTCGTGATTGACATCTATCTTTCATACTTGCATTTTAAATATAGAGATTTTTATATAAATACAGAATAAAGAATTTTACAACAATAGCGTTAGCAGGATTGTAATGGCGTGTAATGCAGGTAGCAGGATTGGCAAGTGGGGTAAAGTTTTATCTGCCCAATCAAATCTGTGACTTAACTTCGTGTCAACATAAGAACTCTAACGACAACAAAATTTCGGTGTAGTGTTACTTTTTCGTATACTTCAACCCTGAATAGTGCGCTTTCTCTGCTGAAAGTGTTCAGAGGTGCAAACTATCATTATTTGTAAATGATCATTCTCTGCAAATTAATATTATCCCAGAAGCGAAGGACTGCAACTTGTGCGATATGATTGCGTGTGGGTTTCTGCAAAATTCAAAAATTGACACCCCAGAGCAATTTTACAGAAACTACCGTTCAAACCCGAAGCACCTTGTTCGTGGGTCACCATTTCCGTAATTCAAGGCAAAGGTAAAGCGGAATATTCCCAGTATATTGGTTTTTTGGATGGGCGGAACGACGACAAAGTAGTGGAATATACAACGAGGATGCAAGTCAGTTGCAATACATCAACCACAATCTCTGAACCGTACACCAATCCTGTGAAGTTGAAAGGAAAGGTGAAGGGATTTACCTTTGGTCCGGGTAGACCGGGCATTCCGGGAGGTCCTCTCGTCCGGACCTAAAAAAGACGGGAGAGGTGTTAATTCAGGTTGTTGCTAGTTTGTTATCAGAGTCTCTTTCATGATGATCACGCGCCTCATGCTGGAATCGATAAGATAGGTAATCGAGTTGGATTAGAGTGATTACGAAATTCAAAGTTGCAGGCCTGCCACCATGAAAGGATTTAGATCAGGGTCGTCTTTCGAGTGAAAAAGAAACGACCCTAACCAGGGAAGAGAAGACAATCGGAGCAGGAATTTCAATTGTGATCAGACAATGTCACAGCAACCAATTTCAGATGATGGGATCACAGCTGAAATAAATTTGTTTCTGCTCTTTCGTGTCATCTTGATTAAAACATTTCAGTTTGTGGTGTAACACGCAATATCAATTTCACAAGGCTTGCATAAAGGATGTGTTCGTGCGATGTTGTTATTTCCTTTTATCTGTTTGTAATTCATAAAGCGGTTTTGACTGTCCACTGCATCGAATCTCGCGTCTAGACATGCCACCAATGGTTTCATTGTTGACTACTTGGGGTTTTTGGCGCAAATATGTTGCTCTTCTAGCAGCACTTTAAGAAGTTTCACGCCTTGAGGGGGGTCCTGTTTAGTTAACTGACTGGAAAGATCGTACACAAAAAGTAAACAGATTCTTGTTGCTTAACCGACAAAATAATAATTATAAAGAACCATTGATTACTGTTGAATTCAATTTCAACTTTCATTGCACATATTGTTTTCAGTTGGGTAACCTTCTGAACTTCAAGGAGCTTGTTTGCATTCTGCTTTGCAACCCCAAGCTTTTCAATACTTTATTTCAGGTCTAAAGACCACTATTCTGTACACTGCAACAGATATTTAACTGCAGGGTATGAACAGTTTTTATATCTTATTAACAGAAATATTACTGTCAATAACATCGCATTTTCGAGATATTGAATCTGTCGCCGCTTCTTCCAGATCATAGAGACAATGAACCTAACTTCTCAACATGGTAGCAATCCTTATTTGCATTCTGCCTCCATCATGCGTATTCTTACTAACTTGCTAGGATGCTCTATGCTTAAAACTTTTCAAACCTATCTTCATCAACATTACACATTACTCTTTTTGAATTGATTATGATAAATATAAAGTTAGTCTTTTTAAAGTTAGTAATCATAATGTCAAACCACGTTGCCTTGCCAAAGTGGACGCAATCTCATATCATTAATGTTATGATTGACGAAATAATGAACTGGCTTTCTGGAAGTTGCCCCTTGAAAAACTTCAAAAGAACAGGCAACAACTTCCCAATCAGCGTGGTTGAATGTTTAATTGATGTGCTACACATTTAAACACAAACAAGTCTGCTATTTACCTTTCCTCTCCTTGCACCATTTATGAAACTTCCCATGCAAAAAAGCAAAATGGCAACAGCAAACAGTTCAGACTTCCGTTTTAATTCAACAACCTTCATTGCGAAGTAGCCAGCTCACAAGTAGCTATATTAGTTAAGCACGAGTTGAGTTGTGGCCTCTCGGTTGTCCTGTTTCTAACATTTAATCCTAGCTACTTGATTCCGAGCAAATTCTTTTTACTCACGTATTTACATACCCGGAGATCAAAGTGGTTTTATTGTGCAGAAACAAAGCTTTAATCACATCATTCTGTAATATTATTTTAATCATGCATTTCAAAGGCTCATTCTTCGCTGCATGTCCGACAAACGGATGGCTAATTATTCTTGATTTTGATTGACGTGTGTTTATCAACCCTCGTCGTACCGAAGCATTCAACAGTTTCACTGTTTTTATGTCTTCGTCCGTGTTTTTGCTGCTTCTCTAAACAGCTCTCCAGTCTCAAATGCGCAGATTTCTACTTCTAGCATAAAGCATTCTTGCCTAAAGATGGTGATTTTATGCGAAGCAGTCGCAACAAATTTTCCATTTACCCGAAGGAACACCCGGGGTTAAAAGGTCACTCTGTTTTTGAGAAGGTCACATTATAAGCGAAGTATAAAGTGTAGCCCAGATTCTATAAATTGTCGAGAGAGTCGAGATGAAGCAGTCAGATATACACTGAGGTGCCTTACAATCGGCCCCCCTGCTAATAATTTTCTCGAGCTTTTTCTCTACAAGTCCTCATACCTGCATTCTCCGAGACTTTCACTCCATTATTTTACGGATTTTCCAACCCCGCTTATTCCGACCCCCCATTCATTAGGCACTCAAGGGTACCCATCTAGCAACCGTGATGATAATTGCCATGAATTGTTTTAGAACTCACAATCATCCATCAATCAAAATCGTCATCAATCACATTTATGGCCAAGCCTTATCTTTCAAAAGTTGGACCCCTTGTACATTCAACCCCCAAAACAGTCATCCGCGAAATGCAGTCACCCCCAATGCAGTCACCCTCAATAGAGTCACCCCCAATACATTCAACCCCCAAAACAGCCATCCCCCAATACAGTCACACATCCAGTGCAATCAGAAAGTGAGAAACTTTTCTCTATTTTTCAATTTTCTACTGTCCTCTGTTATAGCCCATTCCCATTTGCGCAAATTAGATCAAAGAATTAGGAACTCGGGTGTGACAAGAAAAGGCGATCAATTTTCACCGACTGATTGACAAGACATCTGCCTTATACCAAAATCTTTTCAATTCTAGTCTCTTAATGTTGAGATCACCAACAGGCAATTGAACGATATCTTCATATCACTGTTTTTTCAGAGGCTAATTTTCAAGTTTAAATGAAAAGATACTGTGGCGAGGCAGACTAGGTGAATACTATAGGCCGTAACATCTAGCCCAAAAACCCAAACGGTAAGCTAATTATTTGGATTGTTGAGATTCTCTTGGTGTCGACTAGCTTAAGTCGAAGTAAGATTGATTATCGTCACGGAAAATATTTATGACCACAATTTGTTAAAGATAATGAAAAGATATTTTGCATGTGAAAGGAAGTTATACTCAAGTAAAATGTTTTGAAACATATAGAATTCCATGTTGCAGTGCTCACAGCGTCTTAGCAATGTTTATGAAATAAAAAACAAGATGGGCTGATCTCATGTCGTGAATTCCAAAACAAACGATTGAGCCAGTGCTCTTCACTCCTAACCGTCAAACCTTTTGAGCAAATTTAAGACGCAAAACCAGACAGTCAAGCGGGGTAAAGCGTTAGACTATTACTTAAAAGGGAACGGCATAGTTAAAAGTGGCGCGGACCAAGTTGGTTGCGCCATCTAAAACTATCAGCGAATCAAATGAGGGCCTTGCTCTATGGAGAATATCTTCATGTGATCAGTTTCACAGCAGCGAAAAGATCTCAATCAAAATGGCGGATAGTGATCTATATTTGCCAATAAATAAGAAAGCTCCAAAAAGGAAAACGTTCGGGTAAACGATACGGTTTATTTCTTGGATATGGAGAAGCTGAAAAGATAGTGAGTACATGGTATACGAAGCCCCTGTAGGCACCCCCTCCCCCGGTGAAAGCTCGCGCCAGTTGCCTTGTGGGAAATTTAGCTGTGTCAGAATAGTTAGATAAACAGAATAGTTATCTTATATTATCTTGCTTTATAAACCATGCTGTTTCCTGTGCAGCCAATCTTGCTGGCCAATGGAAAGTTTCCTGGCAAAAGGAACTCACAACACCCAATTATACGGAGGGCACCATCAATGCACAAGCCCAGTGAAAAGGAATGACGAAGGAGGAAGAACAATTTCCGCAGATATTGCATGTATTGCATCGGGATAACAAAATGACCGTCTGGAGCAGAAATAATATGGCTTCTCTTAGCAGAAATAATAGTAAGACTGCTTTGAGTAGAAGTAATAAAATGACCGTCTGGAGCAGAAATAATATGGCTTCTCTTAGCAGAAATAATAGGAAGACTGCTTTGAGAAGTAATAAAATGACCGTCTGGAGCAGAAATAATATGGCTTCTCTTAGCAGAAATAATAGTAAGACTGCTTTGAGTAGATGTAATAAAATGACCGTCTGGAGCAGAAATAATATGGCTTCTCTTAGCAGAAATAATAGTAAGACTGCTTTGAGCAGAAATAATAAAATGACTGCCTTTAGCAAAGCCGTACATCACACATCAAATTTTCTGTAATGGGAAGAAGCCGAAACATGGCAAAGTGGATAATAGAAGTAAAAATGATCCCCATTTTCGCTTATTACGTAAAAATTATAAGAGCTTGTGGCGTAAGAAAGTTATTTTCATTTCTTCAAAATGTCAAGAAAGTCGAGAGCTTGATAATTGAAACCACAGAAAGTTAAAAAAGTTTGATATGCAAAGTTTTAAAGGAAATTCCCAGGCAAGTTATGTTGTATCTGCTGAAGCAAATGATATAGCCAGTGTCTATATAACTTCTTTTTAACTATATTAAATTATCACTGGATAACGCAGTCACGCCTTGACGAGTTTCCTCTGATATTAATGTTTTGACGTTTAAGGGTACTTGGGAGAGAAATAGCATGTTTACAGCATTTTGTCGTCTCCCTCACTACGCATGCTCACTAACGTAAACTTCCAACGTAAACTTTTCAAATATGTACTAGGAAAGGGTAACGAATTCGTGAAGGCTGGAACGAGAAAAAGTTGTTGAGATTTTAATAAGGCTTTGTGGAACTTCTACTCTTGAAATAATTCTGATTGAAGAGTTTGGCAGTGTACAGCTTAAAGCAGGCTGTTAATTAAGATGGTCTAGCCAGAGCACCGAGCCACAGGCTAGGCCTAGTCAATAATGTTAGGATTTGGAGGTGGCCCAAGAGGTTTAAGAAGGCCCATTCCATCCAAAGAAATAATGTGGCGAGGCATCGGAGAAATCAAAGAGGTTGCTTGAAATATTGGAGAATGGCGAGGTTAGGGATCTCAAGAAGGTAATTTAGAAACTGTCTGCTGGCTTTCCATCGAACCAACATTGTGTATTTAGCGATAGCAATAAAATCAAAATGGAAACATCAAAATAACTTGCAAGCCTCAATGTTTAAACTTTCTATTTCATGTCTTCATGAAAGACTTATAGACTTTCACTTTCAAGTATCAAAATCTTACTGAGTAAAACAATGAAAAGCGTTTCTTATGAAATAAAGCTTGTTGGAAAAGCTTGAAGCAAATCGAGAATAATGCCGTACAGGTATAGTCCTGCAATGATTTAATTTTTCTATATATGACGTTATCAAGGATTTTGCGAGCTGCTTGTGTCATCTATATTGCGTCCTCTTCAATGTCTTGTATCTGTCCCTGGCTAATCCAGTCTTCCTACATTCACAGACAATGCTAAGCTTGCTGTGCCTCTCTCTCAATATGCGATATTCACATAACCTCGGGTATAAATGAGACTGCCGAGAAGACGATTGCTTAACGCAAGAAGAGTCACAAGCTCAGTTGCAGTTTTTTCACAAATCTGACACCCCTGTCAATCACACTATCTAGTAAGTAAATATTCACCCACCAATCCCACCTACCCCTCCAAAACAGTTATCTACAATTAAATAAATTAAATAATTAACTAAAACAACATGTTACATCATTACAGAACAAGATATACATCGAAGTAACACAGTTCTAACCCCACATTGGAAAAGAGAAATGGCTCAACATACCTCGTGACGTCATTGGTCTAGAGGACTAAACGAAACGCTTGCAGAAATGCAAAAAGCCATATATGATTCTAAATGTCTCTTGGTCAATTTAAAGGATGCCTTATCAGTAAATTTCTAGATAGAGAAAGAGGAATATGGCTAAATATCTTCACGGGTTATGACCGGGACTGGAGAAAGTGGCACTAGAGTTGTCGAGGTAGAATATCTTGTCCTAAATTCGCCAAACCAACTACTTGGGGGCTGTTTCAGAATGTTCGTTAGATCGTGCCTGTTTGCGTCACCACGCGATGCCCCCTCAACGACAAACAACAAGCTAGTTTTTCACTTCTACTCTCTTCTGCGAGTTCAACAGGTAAACACCTTCCAGTTTATCAGTTGTTAGCACCTAGTGATGTATATCCTTGTCAAACCATACGAGCAGGTTGAATCAAAGAGTTAGTGACAGCAAGTAGGGCGATCAATAATTTAAGCTTGGTCGTCTTTCGAAACAGTTAAGCAACGCGCAGGCCACTTCTAAATATTTTTCTCGGGTCAGAGGGTTGTTAGGAGACGAATCTTCTTGTAAGTCGCCTGAAAGACGTTTGGCTGTTGCCTATTGGCGAAGTGAAGTAGCGGGCTGCCTGCATTATCATGAGTTAGTGTTGCTATTGATGCAAACGAAGGCTTCAGTCGTAAAATGAGAGCAATCACAACTGTGGCCTGCATTGTTTACGCACATGGCATTGAATTTCGAAGGTCGCTTGCTTTTCTCTTGATGACGTTATGAAAACAATACAATTACATTAGTTTTGCAAGAGAACGATACTAACTAATGCACTGGCAGAGTGTTTACAAAAGTTGTCTCGATCCTTAGCTGCCACCCGTACAAACAACCCTCACGAACCTGGCTGATACTCTTGCATCCGCAATGGCTTTTAGCGACAGTGGAGCGAGGATTTCGCGGTCAATCGAAAGCCGTTTGGGCATCTGTTGGCTTCAGTTGTTGATGAATGGCTGCAAAGTTTTTAGCAGGTGAAGTATCCGTGCTCTCCATGGCAACAGGTTTCTGATTTTTCTCCGTCGCCTGTTCCTTTACAGTCTTATCCTCAACATCCGAAGAGGGTGCTAGGTTATAGCCATCTTTGCTTTTGACTGTGACGTCGTACGAAGAACAGAACGGGGCCACCATTAAAACAACAAACAGGATTATACCCAGAGCCAGCAGCACCATCCCGGAGAGAACGAAGGTTTCTAGCATGTGGTTGTATCGCAACACGGTCTGAAGGGTATCATGACCTGTCCTGTTTCCCCCGGCAAGACTCCCCAGGCTCTTCTTTGGCGTGAAGTGACCAGCCAGTGCTAAAGACATGCCCAGAGTCACCGCAATTATTGATAGAGCGAGAAGGGTGCACAAAAACATGCCATATGTATCGCAAAGGATGTTCGTACCACTTTCTTTGCCTTCAAAATAGCCCTGTATATCTTGGTCCCTCATTTTCCCTTTAAGGAAGCCCACGCCGTAGAATCTTGTCGTTTGAGCTTTTCGGTCGTACGATTTGGCTGGAGTCTGTCCACACGAATCCGAAATCAAACTTGCTCCTAAGTCTGTATTCATGTTGCTTGAACGAGCGACGAGAAAGATGTCCGTCCCTTACTTTATCTCATCAATAATTGAGTGAAGAACTCTACGAAGATGAAAAAGCGCCGAAATAGAACTTTTTACCGAGTTCGTTGGATGAAATACACATGAAAGTTTGCATAGCATCTACTTTTAATTGCAAATAAGCCTTCGGCAGATGGCTCGCTCCTGTAGAAGCGAGAACGAGGCTAGTGTGTCCCATGCTAATGGCTGCAACCATTTATTTATATCTTTTTCGATTTACCATTTATTAAGTTATCAAGAAATGCTGGAGCTATAAATAACACAGGCGAACACGAAGCATTTCTAATTTAGTTTTCTTTCCAAAGATCATGGTCTTAATTTGATTGACATCCAATTAACACATGTAGATTCTGCAAATCCAAGCAAAGATCTCTTACCTTCGATCGGGGTCAAGTCCCTTCCAATGCGAGCTGGGGCACTTCAAAGCCTCCAATTCTCTCCAAAATGCATGCGAGTGGGAGTTTGTGAGCAGTCTTTTTACGCAGCCTTGCCACTAGAATGGATGGGCGGACAAAGAAATCGCACTATCAAGTGGAGCAGGTGCGATGAAGATGTTTTTGGTAGCGCAGCTGTTGCGCGAATTGAAAACACGCTGCTTTGGTCAATAAACCCATTAATTTCAGCTTTGGTTCTTTTGTTGCCGTACTGCAATATAACGATTAATGTGTTAGATCCCTCTAATGGCTTTAATCAAACACTTCAAAATTGGTTAAACTATGCTAACAAAAGTTCGGTTGAATCAACTAATGGTTTAAAATACATTGCCTTTGAGTTTTGTACTTGATGGAGTTTACCCTTCGAACGGGAGATATTAGACAATTTTTTCGTGAAAAGCCAAATAATTCTCCTCCATTAGAGGAAATCCCCTTGTTCTTAGGTTGCCTAACCGAGTTACGTTGACACCGCTAATCAAGCATTTCGTCGAGTTAAGCAAGCTCAATTTAATGCCGGTAATAGCAGCAGGCAGCAAAGTTTGTTTAAAGTTGAAACACCCGTGTAAACCCTCATGGACATATTCAAATTTCCTGGACATTTCAAAGTGAAAGGAGCGATTTATTAATAAAAAGGTTTTTGTTGTTCTACGATTCAAACCTAGTTTCTTGCGCTTATCTATAGTGCATTCATCTATAGTGATATCCTCTGAAAACCAGATATCTACAGTCTGTATCACCTCGCCTTTTAGCGCACTTCAAAAAATAGCAGCGGGCTACAAGAGCAGATCCGAAATAGGCCACTTCTCTCCCCGGAAAAGCGGAGCGGCTTAAGTCCCCGGTCGGCAGGTGGGCGCAGAACGGCTGAATGGAAACCAAGAAGAGATGACAAAATTGGCTTTGCGATAGGCTTATCAAACAAATTGCTTATCTGGTTCTGTTAAAATATTACTCAAACTTCGGCCTTTTCTCTCACTGTCCAGTAAGCGCTGGCCCTTTTGCCATTAAAGAATAATTCCTTATTGAGATGTTTTCCCGCCTCGCTTTCAATTCACCTGCCTCGTACGACCACGCATCAGATAGCAACTGCTCACGAACGAACTCCAGCTTCCAAAGAATAAATCGAATAATTACGAAAGTAAGTATTCTTCATGCATGGGAAGCATGGCTTGGAATCTGTTACAAGAAGAAGATAAATCACTCAAAAAGCGATGACAAGTTCACAAGTACAGTCAGATGCTTAAGGAAAATTTACAATAAGTAGCATTACTAATAAATAATATAAGTTAAATGCAAAAAATAATGCGAATAGTTGATCTTAACAAACATTCCAGGAGCAAAATTCCAGAACGAGATACAAGTCGATTCTAGTAACCATTACATGATCTAGGAACGCTAGTTTGACAGCAAATGTCTTCTGCATATCTCCTTGACATACTGTTTTCGTTATATGAAGATAATACCGCTTTATCGACAGGGCTTGCAATGGTCACGTGGGGTCACCTGTAGCATAAATAATGATGCGATCATTGGACACTGTTTGCTCTTATTCTCTTATTTTGCTCCAATCACTCCTACCCATGGCGAAATCCACTGCGATGTTTCCATCCCAATCTTCAATAAAGACCGAACGAAGACCTGTAATAGTGATTGGAGCCCGTGTACTGATTGTGAGGAAACTAAGACGAAAATAAGGAACTGAATGCCATGGTGCTCAGATTGTATGCAGCAGGTGAATTTGAATAAATTAGGTACAAGTATTCACAAGTGCCAATTACAAAGCTTGATGACACACAATGCAGGATAAGTCTTATTGAGACATTGCGAGAGATAAAATGCAGGGTGGAAATCCTCTCGGTTTTGACGCTTCTATTCAAGCTTGAGTCACTGGGAGAGTTCTCGAACAAAGTTTATCCAAGGAAAAGTTCATCCAAGGAAAAGTAAGTAGGTTAAATTGATAATCATTTTAATAAAAAAGGAAATAGATACTGGGCATACAACACACTCATGATTATGATGTGCAGCCAAAGACAGCTGAAGATGATCTCAATGCCACTGTATAATTTTAAAAGGACATTGCGCCAAATGTTAATTGTATTCTTGAAGCATTACTTTATTTAGTTAGAAGTAAATGTTTGATACTGTACACAATGGATCTTACTTCTCAAGGTTACATCGTAGTTTGTCCAAGACATTAATCGTAACTACATGCTATAATCTTTATTCTGCTAACAGCTTACGTCTTATCGGCAACCGTTAGGCCTAGAAGATGACGCTAGTTGTAGCCGTGTGATCAGCATTGTCTGACGACAAAAGTGAAGCTAAGATCCATTCTATCTAGATAAATAAGCTGGAATCCGGTATTTTGAATCGTCCTCTAGTCATGTGCATTGGTAGAATTTTTCACGCTGCAGTTATTATTCAAGGCTTCTGCAATGTTCCAAACTTTATTTGACTTCTACAGGATTAAATTAAAATTGTTTTTTCATAAATTAAAAATGTTTTTGCTGTCAATTTGCTAATATTTCTTTCGCAAAGCAGTGAAGCAAATTGAAACTCAGTTTAGACTTTTGCCTGGCTTTTTAGCAAAAAGATCCATTAAGCAAGTCAACAATAATGCTGAAAATTTGATTTGGATTTGCTGAAGTCTATAAGAATTGATGCAATTTGTTTCAGAAGCATTTCAAGATGGGGATAAGAGCAGTGAAAGATAAAAAGAACAAGGAAGCAAAGGAGAAATTTAGAAAAGTTTTTGCAGAGTTTCTGGTTCACATTGCACTTACAGTTGCGAGGTATGGAATTCAGAGTGCAATATTTGTGGAGGCATTAAACTTCGACTGGAAACTCCGCCAGGACCTTGACCAGCGAACTTTGCGAAATGGCGTGAATACAACGAGAGCGGTTTACTATTGCACGCAAAACTCGTGGAAGCCGAATAACATTTCACAACGAATACAAGCGTATCGTGGGGCCACTTATGCCTACGGGACGTTTGTAGCGGCATCAGCCATATTGGCTGCAGTCCAAATTATCATATGGCTGCTCTTCTTGCATCGCACCCACAAGGAACCGGATTATCCGGAAACAGACGGGAAGATCCGCGCCCGGTTCCTGCGAGTGAAGATGTGCTTCATTGAGAACATTGTGCACGACATGCCGCTGTCGTTGCTAGCTATCAGTGTGTTCACTGCCCGCGTTGGTGCAAATGGCCTAGCATGTCTGTTGTGCGCCGCACGGACTGATTGCACCGAAACCCGGCACATGCTCCAAATGATATCCCCGGCAGCCGGAGCCGTGGCATCCTCTCTGTGCGTCATCAGTCTGACCACGGCCTGGAGAGGCATCAGCGTCTTCTTCAAGTGGAGCTACACCAAAGAGTGTCCGCTTGTAACCGTGCGCGCCTGTGCGTCCGTATTTGCCGGTCTCATCTACGCCGTCCTTATACTAACGCCCGCTTTCTTTGCGATCAAGTACCAACTGTTTTCGCTGTCTGTTGTGGCAAAAAGCATCGGCGAACTCGTTGGTCTGGTGGATAAACTCTTGATTGTTGGCATAATCGCCTGGGTTCTTGTTCTCTCCACCCTTTGCTGCTGCCCGTTAATCAGGGCAATCAGCTGACATGACTGCATCTACCAAACACTGTCTCATTCTATCAGGAAGAAGTTGGCAACGGAGGAGAATTGGTTAATACGTTTGCCATATTGGGAAATCTAGTCCGTAGGGTAAGAAAAGTTACACTCGCATTTACAGCAGCGGGGTTAACACAAAAGAGATATTAGGCCTGCTTTCGTGCAACATGCTTGTGAACAGAAAACAGTGCAAGTTGTAGTTAGCGATTGATGATTGTTTAGCTGACAACGTTTCTCACCATGATCGTTAAAGGAAATATCAGGGAATTTACTGGCTGTGGCATCAGTTTAATGATGAACATAATGGTATAATCATTATCAATACGATTGTAATACAGAGTGTGTTGTGATGTTTAATTCAGCAATACGTTGTCCAGCATTATACAATGAAGACCCTCATTAAAAACACATTGGCAAATGCTGGGTGAATCAATTCCTCGTGGACATGTATGTTGCATTTTAGGTGAGCGTGCATTTGTAAGTCATATGTTCGTGGTTGCATCAAATTTCGTCATAAAAAGTACTCGAAGCCATAAGCATGCGGAGTTTTAATGTCCACTCTTCATCGCTCCTCCCTTCCACTTTGCGTAAGTTTCGCTGTCCATAATTGCCTGGATTGTGAGAGAACCGCCTTTATCAGCGTCAGTGTTCAAGATTGTAGCGTGGTGATGAAGCCAGCTAAAAATAAGGCCAGCCACATTATACCTCTTTATCATACAACTGCTATCAAAAATAAACTAAAAAAACACAGAAAACAGCTCTCGAAAATCCCACTTCATCGATATTTAAACTGCGTCATGATACGAAAACTAACTCGACCCTTTCGTAATTATGACAAAGACAATATCCCGCGGCCAATCCCAACAAATTAACAATTTATCACAACTAATAACAACACTGGTACACCTCAGGGCGAAAATGCGACGAAATAAACAGGATCAATGCAATAAATTCTCTTCAGATCTTCCTCCAATTTCCATCATATACCAGGAGGACATTACAATTACAAAGTACATAATACTTAAAATATCGTTAATGCCATAAATGAAATGAGTGGTCGCACAACTCCTTGCAAACAAGATTAAGCTAATTTCTATCAGTACTCGACTATTAAATGGCTCTTATAGGTTCTCTCATCAAAGCACCAGATTAAAATGAGTTTTGGGACAACGAATCCAATGATGCCGTCCAAGCCTTCAAGATATTCTACTTTTCTCTGTGTTAATGAGTGATCTCCTTAGCATTTAATTGCTTCATTCCACGAAATAGTCATTCAGAATACAGCTTTTAGTTTATGGGTAATTTTGATGATTCAAAGGACGTGCCTATTGGACGAAATGGTTAAAGAGGAACAGTCACTTGGTGGCCTGGCAACATTTGGTGCTTACGAAAAGGTAGCGACAAAATGATGACTGGTACCAATTGGAAGATAAGACGTGAGCTAGTGTTTTGGTCAGAAAGTAATAACACGTAATGAATTAGATGAACAACCTACCTTAACTGATTTCCTTGTGGGTCGACTTCGAGAGAATATATCCTTCTGTCTGTCACATCAAAAACTTTGTTTTCGACAACAAACTTCAAGTCTTCTATGCCACTGCCCTTCAATGCAGACACGGCAATATTGTCAGCCTCCGATTCTGCTTTTGGGTCAACCCTGCGAAAGAAAACAAGGCTGTCAAAAACAACATCATAGCAGAAATGAAGGCTAATTATTGCGGTCTTCCAAGCATAACAAATTGAAATCACATAAAAATACAGCCTTACAATGACGTTTTTATTCTCCATCAAAAAAATGAATTATTAGCTAGTTTGTAGCTGAAAACACCAACTAGCTAAAAAGCACCCAAAAGGACTCCAACTAGCACCCTAAAAAGCTAATGGAAACAGCGAGTGCAACAAATATGGTCAATGATTTGCGATAAAGAATTGAAGATGATGTCTTTACATATGCTGCTCAATAGCATCCTTGCCTTATGTAATGGCGAAAAATTTATCTAAGAGACAACAATAAAAATTTTTTTACTATCTGCCGCCATGTTTTTGGAGTGGAAGGTGGAGTGCTGGCCCTAACGAATAGATACAACCCGTTCACACTTTTGACGCGGCCCTAATGAATAGATAGTGTACAAGCCCCCGTTCACACTTTTGACGCGCAAAACATCAGTTGGTTGTAACAACACCAACAGCATTAGACTTATCAGGCCCTTTCCCGCTCCAAAATTAATTTTTATTGATTGACCAAATTATTTTTCGAATGATATGCCGATTTTGATATGTTTGAAAGGGTGTTCAGTCGCTTAATCGCTTGTTCTTAGGGTGTTCTTGGGGTGTTCTTGGGTGTTCCTGGGGGTGTTCAGCATGTTCTTGGAGTGTTCAGTCTTTTAGAAACGACGTAGATAGAACATTGAAAGAATTCAAGAAAAAACAGTCCGAATTATTTTTTACCTTTCGAACCGATAATAAATGCTCATCATTGCGTTATGACAATTGAACGATAAATAGAAGGATGGAAAAGTTGAAGAGCTTTGATGCATATCTTAAAGCTGGACCAGGAAAGAAGAAAGACAACGACTAGGCCTAGGCCAAACGTCAAGCCTGCCACATGCCAAAATCAAAAGCAGCTAGTTTTACTGTAGCACGACGTTAACTCAACACTGAACCATTGATTTGGTTTGGTCGGAAAAATGTAGCACGATCAATCAAATCGAATAATGTTGTCCTCATGTGCTTCAATCATGCATTAGGCTCAGCACATGTCAGGGTCGACGTTTTCCCGATGCCTTACTTTGTGTTTGCAGCATTAGAAGAAGTCTGTTGAATAAACTGGGATATGTTGGAACACTGGGTGATAGGAGACTAAACAAAACGTGGATAATGGTAGGTAACGTGCAAGTGACAGAGCAATGGAAGTAAGAAAACTGTTGTCGATGAGTTTAGTTTTGAGATAGACATACATTGGGGGCTGGTGTCAATCAAGCATCATCTCAATGAGGACTTTAGAAGCAGGCAGCCATGAGAAATATTTTGCGTGGGAAAACTAGTGGTACACAGATAGGACAGCCTTGACACATGTGAATAGTATGCTCTGTTACAATTGCAACAAGTGCATGTACAAAATTTTAATTAAATTGAGTGTTTGAACTAAAAATACGAGCTAGAACATGGGGTTAGAAACAAGAAGCAGGGTTTTATAAATTAAAGCAATGGAGGTATCTAGAAATCAAATCGCTTGGCATCTGCTAGAACATTGAGATTTCTTAGGGTGGAGCACCTTAAATCAGCTTTATTGTGAACCTCCAGCATGTTCTCTAACAACTGGGGGTCAACTTCAAGCTTCTGCAGCACCTGGAGGACACTCTTCTTTTGGAGCTCACATTCAGGATTGGTCATATCGCGTACATGCACAAGCAATGTCTGTGGAGGAAAAGCACCTTAACTACAAGTCATTGGCCAATGGATCCACATTTAAACCTTGCATAATATCAAACCTCAAAACAATCTTCAATAATTTAAATCCACCCAATAGTAAGCAAGCTTAGAAAAACAAGGCATATAAACATGAAATGCAAGAAAGACTTTTTTGGAAAGTTGTTTCACTTTTTTGATATATACATCAAACAATGATTATCATAAATTCTAATGATTGCAGTAACCTTCCTACCATATGTAGCAATGAAGCACCACAATACTATCATGTGACTTTTTTCTAAGATTAACATATTTAGGCATGATTTATAACATAACTGTGCTTTTTCATCTTCATAGGTGAACATATTTTGAATAAAAATAAAAGATTAGTTTGCCAGATAGTCAGCTACTATCATTTAGGCCTAATTTCCTGGCCAAAAAGAATACTTACTGCATTTTTAACATCTTCTAATGTTGCTGAAAAAGACTGAATCAACTCATGTGGTAAGTCAGAAATAAACCCAACTGTGTCAATGTATACAACGCCGAGGCCACATGGCAGCTTGCCTCTGTGTGCAGTGGTGTCTAGTGTGGCAAAAAGTCTGTCTTCTGGTTCCAGCTTGGCATCACCTGACAATGCCTTTGCTAAGGTTGTCTTGCCTGCAAAATCGATTTTAATGTGAACATATTTTGGATGGTAGGTGCTTCGAGAATAAAAATTGTTCTGCTACTGATGCTGTGTATATAAACAAGAACTAATAATAAAACAATATTCAGTGCTCATTAAGATCTAATTTAGCTTCCTTTCCTTGCCCTATCCTCTACCTTCTTTTCATGTTTCTCTTGTATCCTTTATTTCCTTTTTTCTTTCTCATTTTCCTTTTACAATAACTTCCTTCTGCTACCATTTACGTTAACTTGCAAATGTATATTCTTTCTAAGACCAACATTAAATGCGATTAACAACGCACCAAAATGATTTATTGCATGTTACCATTCTTGATTTTGGTCAAGTTTTTTAATCAATACAAGCAAAGCATTACCTGCATTTGTATAACCGATCAATGCAATTTGTGGCACATGTTTAGTAACCCTCTCTGTTCTATTCTGCTTCCTCTGGTTTTCAATATGACGAAGCTCTTTTCGTATTTTGGCTTCTTTTTCACTTAGCAGCCTCTTCTTAATTTCAATTTGTGTCTCACCACTTCCGCCAATGGACATTGTACCTCCTCTCTGTTGATCATATGTAACGCTATCTGAGGATAAATGCCACCTGGGGCCAAACGGATGGGTTATAAACTCAGATGTTGAAAAGCCAATCAAACTGTGCTTAATCATCTTAGCATTTAAAAACAAACCATATGGGAGCCTGAGCTGAACACACTGATGTCTTTATGAAAAGGAACCTAAATTGGCTTTTTGTTCACTCACTTCATTTCATTCTATGTAATTTCTTGTTTTCAATTGCATTATTTACCTTCTGCTTGCATTATCATTTCTGTTTGCTAAGCAACTGATTACTGATATTATTTATTAAAGCAGAAGTCAATTTTAAAAAAAAAATAAATCTGGAAATATATGTATATAAGGATTACTGATTGTTGTCTGTCAAGAAGTGCTTGTGGGTAGGTTGCTTAACACCAAAATCAGGCAATACTAAAGCAAATCTTAAAGGGTTGAAATAGTCATTCACCTAATCACATCAAATCACTTGTTGACTTGCCCTAGTTATTTTGGCTCCTACCTACATTGCTCTAGTTAGCGAGCTTTCTGTTCTATTGACCTGACTTCCTAAATGTCCTAAATATCCTAAACATTTAGCATTAAACATTGAATGAACTAAACTAATGTTAAAAATTATGATAAATTTTGTCTTTGTGCATCAACAGCCCACCTCTCATATGTAAGCTCCGCCAGTTTAACCTGCAACTTTGCTTCTTTTGTTCTTGCTCTTTCCTTAAAAATTTCCAACACAATTCTGTATCTGTCGTACACAGAACATTTGAAAGCATCCTCCAAATAGCTTGTTTGCCGGCGAGTAAGCTTCCCAACATTGACAAAAACTCCCGTTAAATTTTTGTTGTGTCTCACCAATCCAACAGCATTTTGCAACTCCTTTAACTTTCCAGATCCAAAATAGTGCTTTGCATTGATCTCATGAACGGACTCAATTTGCCTTTCTTGAACTCTCCAATTGGAAACAGTTTCAACGAGGGCCGCTGCCTCATCAAGGCGGCTATTTACAGTTTTGCTTAAAAACCGACCCTTGCCCCATTTAAAATCCGGTTGAATTATAAGGATATGTTCTTCCCTAAGTGATCTTTTAAAACTGTCTCCGAAGATTTCCAGGTCAGCCTCAGCGTGGTCGCTGTTAGAAGAGAATCCTCTGAGACCCTCGAAAGCACTACATCGGAACAGACTAGCAACACTGTTTGTGTACCCACCTGCTAGTTTCGCAAGGTCTACAATTTGTAACTTTTGTCGGGTTTGTCGTACGCCATGAAGCAAAACGCTTATGGAAACCATTGCAACAGATCGTTGGCTTGGCCTAGAAGAAGAAGGCGCAAGCTTGTTGTGGTTGTTGTTGTTTCGCATGCACAACACTGGAGCCCATCGCTCTGCGGGAGGAAAGTTCTTTGTCACGATACTCACAGGAGGGAGGTATTCAATTTGAAGTTATCAGCTTCTACTAATTTTGCCATGGCCGCATGTGATAAAAATTACATCAAACAGTATAACCTGATTCCACTGGAGGCTTTTCAGTCCTAGTTTCATTAAAAAAATAATATTGCCAGTGGATTTGCCTTTGCTGACAAAAATTGACTATTAGACTAATAACGCTAATGCCACCACCAGACGCCCCCTGAATTTGTGTGTGCTTGAGGCAAATCTCGTTTTTTACCTGATTTTTTTCGGGAGCACAATTGTTTGTGGTCAGAAAATTGGGGATCTCGGTCGAGGTGTTGAAGGCCAGGCTGTGTTACGCATGCGTGTCACCCACATGGTTCAATCAAACGGGCCTCATGGTGAAGACTGCACCCATGCATTTGCAGTAAAGGTATGTCTTTACATAAATTTCTTTGCAGGCATTTAATTTAAAAACTTGTTGCTATGTAGAATTTAAACATGAATTCTAGGTCGTGCTGTTAAGAAATGTGTGTACGAGGAATTGGCGTGCCGTGGATGTAATAAATTTAAAATAGGCCATCCACATTGGATTGCATGCAACCATTCACAACACTGATAAATGTTCACTAGTTTGGCAAGCAGATTGCAGCACTGTTACTGATAAATACTAAAAATCAACTGTTGGGAAATTTGACTGTTTTTTATGATAAAATGAGTTACACCACTCGTGATTTGAAGTTCTCCACGTGCAGTGGCGGTTTTAGGGGGGTCGGAGGGAGGGCGGCCCAGGCCACGCGCATTTGGTAACCCAAATGGGACCCCGCAACTTAGAAAAAGTTGAAAAGAAATCACAGGAAATCAAAGTATCTATGTAAAATGAATTGTTTTCAATGGAAAAATCTGTAAAAACCAGAAAATGCATTTCGCTAACACCACATGGCCTGAATTTGGTCTGAATTTTCGTTTCTAGCAATGGCCAACAAAGTTGGATCGGATCACACTCATGATGTTTATGTTGCGCGCATTCCTGCGGACGTTGATGAGGTTTTTCTATTTGGTGTATTCTTTGATGGCTTTTTTGCATGGGAAGCACCACCAAACACTGGGAGACAATGATGCTCCAATCTTCCATTGTGCCAAATTTAGATATATGTCAGTTTTTTAGACAGTATGGATCATTTGTGAAGCCGTTGCTAATTTGTTGAACAGTTGTTAATTTTGATTGATTTAGGGCTTGATAATGTGTTAAAGTCAATTATGTTTTTTAAAGGGAATTTTCAACTCACTTTTTTGTTGATCTGTTTTTAGACAAAGCTGAAACAGCTTTTTGATCCCATTGGTACAGTCAAGAGTGTGCACTTGAAACCAGGCAAAGGGGAGCATACTCTAAAATATGCGTACGTATCTTTGCAGTAAATACTTGCAATAATACTTTACCTTTAAATGCAACATTTTACACATAAGTTTTGAAAATTTTTCTACCAAAAGCCAGTTTTAAAATTATATATATATATATATACATAATTCATATTTATATACCTCTTTATTGAAGGTTATTGTATGATGGCAGAAAGACCTTACACAATATTTATCAATGAATTTCAGAATAACCTAACCTGCTTTAATTATGTTGAAACTCTTACAGATTTTTAGTTGTTAAATATCATTTTGTTTTTCCAGCTTTATAAAATTTGAAACAGAATCTGATGCACTTTGTGCTGTACGATACATGAACAATCAACAAGTTGGTGATAGCAAAATTTTGGTGAGGCATTTTTTGTGCTCTGGAGTTTTGTTTTTGTTGCTCTATTTGCCCTCCTTGATTTATCTCCTGGCTACAGCCACCCTTTGGCAATATGGGCTAACTCAAAATGTCACTAAGTCTAAGCTTCAAATTCATTTGATTAAATGTTGGAAAGCATACAGCTTTTGTAAATATGTCTGCTAACATATCTGATGCTCTGTAATGTTGAATGTCAACATCCCTTGCTATGACATACTCAAGGCAAAACTAATTATGTATCTCAATATGTTTAAAACACTCATGATGTTTTCCATTCTTTGCAAGCTGTATTGCTCCTTGGTTGTCTTCAAAGATAAAAGTAGCGTCCTCTTGTGTAAAACATAAATCAGATAACAAATTTCACAACCATTTGCATAATTGTGTGACTGGAGTCAGTGCTACAATTTCAGATTCTGTTGAAGACTTTGGGACTGAAGACGGCTTCTTTGTCTTCCAACTGATTAAATCGCCACCCAGGTTAAAACATACCCTGATGTAGGTCGCCTTGTATCTTGACAGTCCTCCCAACTTGCGTCACTATACCTACTCAAAATTGCATGACAGTCATTCTTTGTATAACATAGTCAATGATTAACTGTTCCTTTTGAATAAGGTAGCATACGCTTGAGACCAATCCAGTGCTACTTTCGAGGATATGACATAAATTGACCTAATAATAAAACAGCAACTGACAGATCAGATAAATTTTAAAGGCATCAAAAAATTTAATGACTGCCTGCTCATTTGGATTAGGAAACATTATTTATTTGGTGAGTTTTTCATTCTAGGTTAATTACCGGAGAAAAGAAGGGTCAACTAGGTCAGTCATAGTGATATGCAGTGAATTGTTATATTAAATGTTTGAGTTCCATTAATATGGACTATGCAAGGCATAAATTTGGTATATGTATCAAAAAGCGAAGGAAAAATAAATCTTTTGAAAAAGACTAATTTATTGACTAATTTATTGATTCAGGCTAAAGTAAGACTTTAGACCTAAACCTTTTCTGAAATTAGACTAGAAGCACTAAAAAGTGTTTTTGCATGGTGAGTTATTTTCATATACCCTTAGTACTGACAGGTCTCCATCTTCCTTTAGTAGCTCTGAAAGTGGCTCTACTGGAGGATTTGGAGGGTTGAGGTCACCAATGAAGGTAGCTAGCGTAAAGGGGTTTGGAGGAGCTGGGTTTGTGCATGAGTCCACCCAGAACAGTGATCTATGGGTGGAAAATGATGCTTCTTCGGGTGAGTTTGCTCCCATGACAGCATGTTGCCAGAAACTGGCAGGTTGTCATTTATCACATTGAAATCTCTAGTTATTTAGAAGACAAGATCACAGCTTCATTATTTAGAACAAAAGCGTTTATCTGAACCAATTAGCATGAGGAGTGATTATGCATTTCCATCAAGCCTGCTAGAACAATAACTTCAGCAGCTGTATCTTCATTGTTTATTTTAAAGCTTCCCTCCTTTGCCTGTCTGCTGTAGAATGGAATGTATATAGGCTCATCTACACCTTTTGGACTTACCCTGACTTGTCTCCCCAACAAGTAGCAAGTATTCCAATAGTGCCAAAGCATTTTTGTCCTTTCTAACCAGTTGATCAATATATATTATTTTTAGGCAATCATGTCAGCTCAAGTGCTCTTCCCACTGGCTTCAAAAAGCCTACTCTGTTTGATGAGGTAAACTTCTTATATGGTATACAGATTACTTCTCATGCCTTCTGTATGATTAAAAGCATTCTATCGACTAGACTGCTACATTCACTGCTGGGATGATTGGCCTCTGTGTATGAAAAATGATAACAGAGAATTTTAAGTCATTTGATATATCAGAGAGTGAATCATGAAAAAAGAAGAAAGTGATGAGTGAAAGTGAAAGAATTTGTGTTTATAGACTGCTGATGTAGACAGCTTTTCCTCGTGAAGTTGCACATTAATGAATTGAAGAATCAGGAAGCATTCAAAATTAGAAAGAATTAGTTTTGCAGCATTCAATTTTTTTTGTTAGTTCATTTTCTATAGATCTATCAAGTAACCAATCCAAGAATACATGAATTGTTATTCATCAGTTTGGTAGTTTGCAGTCTTTTTGACAGCATGTAGACATCAATTTGAATCTTCTTGCAGGTTAGAGTGGCTGTTGTACACATAGATGATTACTCTGAAATTTGGGTGCAGGTGAGATTTTCTAGATCAACGTTTTCCTAGAACAAAAACCTCTAGCAAGTCTGGTGAACATAGAGAAATAGGACACTTACTGTGAAAGTGTTTACATCTAGTTAGTTTTTTCACAAGATAAGAGCTGCATTCACATAGAAGGAAAAAACCTTCCTACAACCCTAGTAATATATGACAACTAGGCACATGAGTTGACTTTGTCTGAGTTGTGTCTCAGAGAAGATACTCACCTTCCACTCACACTCAATTCCCATTAAGCAAACTTTGCTCTTTTTAGTTTTGTTGTTGCCATACTCTTAGCAGTGTTGAATAAGAAAGTACTAAAAATGTGCAAATGTTGTGGTTCTGCTGTTTCTGTATGAATTTGAAATTTTTCAGTATGGTACAGGGTGTTTACAGTTTGTTTATGTTGAATCTATTCCCATGTATACATGTGTGAGACTGCATGTAGGCAAAATACAGGCTATTTTTTGTAAACACAGCAATTAATAATTAAGATGTGATAAGTAACCTACTTTATTTTCAAGCAACAATCAATTGAGCCCCAGAAAAGAAAATAAATTTTGCCTAGAATGGCCCTAAGACAGATTCCTGTTTTGGCATATTTGCCTCAAACTGTATATTTTGTTTCTAGTCAGTTTCTGAAGAAAATGCTGCAAGGATAAACAGATTGTCGGCTGAGCTTGGAAAGGAATGCAATGTGGCCCAAAGCATCACTGGGGAACCTCCTTATGATAAGGTGCCGTCTTTGCTGACTTCTCTTGTGTTTTACTACCTTCCTTATATTCCCCTACTTTACATTTTAAACCTAAGATGTATTTTGGCTTCTGATGCTTTCAGTTAACATATTATTTGTGATTTGAAATATTTAAGTATTTGATATTGAAGTATGTAGTATTATTCTTCTTTAATGCAAAGGTATTTGGTTGCAAATTTTCAGCTGATAACCAGTGGTACAGATGCAAAGTGTGTGAAAGACTCCCTGACAGCAAGGTAGCTATCTTCATGTTTCTGCCAGTAGGCTGCATACATGTTCATTTTTTGTTATTGTCTCTACTATTGGGCATCAAACCAAATTATAGAATGACAAAGTTTTATGCAAAGCTATCTGTGTTGAAATTGTTCAAGTTCACCTGGAAAACTTATAATCCAATGTAGATAAGGAGATTCTGCATTCAATATATATACACTTTTCAGTGATGACATCAAAATAATGAGATTTTCAGGAGAAGTACTCAGATTGTGTGACACCCATAGTAAATAACTTTCTGAATGCCATGTTTGCTTTTTGAGGTTGAATGCATTAAAAGCCAAGCTCTAGTTACTTTGTTGAGACACTAAACAATAATTACTTTGTTTTATTACTAAAAATGTTGTAAAATGTAGATATGTCCACACAGTAACTGATGATGGCCATTTTAACAATCAAGGTAAATTCAGATCATTGTGAATCAATTTACAAGTAACAATATTTTATATTTCTGCCATGTTTTTTTGTCAAGGTCAAAATCCAGTACATTGACTATGGAAACTGTGAAGTGGTGAGACACACAAGCTTAATGGAGCTGACGTCGTCACTTCAACACATGCCGCCATGTGCTGAGCAGTACAAGTTGAGAGTGAAATCAATGAACGAGGACAAAAATTCGGACATATTCAAAAGTGTTAGTCCATTTTGCTATAGATTTCTGGTTAATCTTTGAACGGCTGATGCTCAAATTTGTAGCTTGATCAATCAACATGTTTTATAAAATAATTTTGATGTAATGAAGTCTTTCTAGTGTTTAAAGTTCATTTTATTTTCTGCAGGGCCTGGAGCATGTGAAGGAAATGCTTTTTGATAAAATAGTGAAGCTAGTAATAGAGACAGGTATGTGTAGTGCATGAATTGTTAATAGTAATGGCACTGGATTATTTGGAAGTAGGGATGCAACCTGCTTTCCCTCATGCTATTTATTTGATTACTTTTTGTACATTAGATGCATTTTAACATGAAGCCAAAACAGAAATTTTTAGCCATACTTAGATTTCAGACGTTTTTTCTTTCTTGTATTTTGTTGCAAGGGGCCTGGAAGATGATGCACTGATAAACTTTCTTTTTCATGACTTTTCCCTCATTGGGGTTTCTATGCAGCATTTCCATCTCCTGTTGTGTCAGTTGTTTATCAAAGTTTGCTGACAAGACAAAGTGTCTTGGAAGAGGCAGAAAATGAGGGGCAGTTTTAAAATATTAACACAGCCAAGCTTGAAGGTGTATGGAAATTTTGTGTAGTATCGTACCTGTAATGATTTTGGGTCCTCTGTTTTTGTGAAGCAATAAAGAGGATGTTTTTGAAGCCCAGATTGTATGTACTTGATGCCTGAATCTCCACATGACTGTAGGAACCAATGTTGTCACAAAAGCAGTTGATGATGGCACAAAAGAAGACATCATTGAGAACCTCATCAAGTCTGGGCATGCAGCTCCTGCTGATAAGGTATCAAATACATGAATATAATATAACATGATATAATATGGTATTATACATTATATATATAATATCATATCATTTGATGTTTAATGTTTACAGTGTTTACAAACCAGTGGCTGTGATGACAACCAATGGGAATCTCTCTGAGCTTATACTGCTGATAGCAAAACATTTTTCTGAGCCACTCAGATTACATATAAACACTTTTAGTGTTTTAAAATCTATTGACTTTTCTCTCAAGTTTGTTGATTCTCCATTTTCTGCAGATGCCTGAAAAAGATAAAGCTGCCCCCTGGCCTCTGAGGTAAGATTC
This sequence comes from Nemopilema nomurai, assembly GCA_003864495.1. Classification (NCBI taxonomy): domain Eukaryota; kingdom Metazoa; phylum Cnidaria; class Scyphozoa; order Rhizostomeae; family Rhizostomatidae; genus Nemopilema; species Nemopilema nomurai. The sequence continues at coordinate 3,905,069 of ML133383.1, read as the reverse complement.
TACTGCCAATCTCCAAGTGAAGGTAGCATTTTATTAACAAAGAAAGCAGAGATATCAAGTGATCCTCTGTTGATTACTGCCATTATAGCTATTTTGAACAGCAGCAATTTGTCAAAAAGTAAAATATTCGTAGATGCGTTAATATAGTGACAGATTGAATGCTTTTTATAAGATTTGACTGCAAGGTTATATCAACTGTAAGGGGAGATTTGACTACAAAAGTAAATTTTGCATTTAATAAGAAAACAATGCTTAGAACCAGCCAAGATTTCGTGGTTTTGTAAAATGTTTCCAACACATAGAAAGCAAATGATAGTGATGAAAGTGTTAGCTGTGGGAATCTCTCTGAATTCGCTCTGATGAGAACCTTGCACTGCTTTCTGAATCATCTGCCCACACTTCTCATTCATCACTTCTCATTCATCATCAATGCTTCAACTTTCAAGCTATCTGCATTACTTCTCTCCTTGTGCCCAGATCCCCACGAACCATAAACTCTCTTCCCAATGGTACCCACAACAAGCAAAACGATGGCCTACAGAAGCAAATCGCAGTATGTTTTTTGTTTTACCATGTACTTGACATACTTTGATTTTCTATTTAAGACCATTTTCATCCTTTTTTCATAGAATCATCATTGTTTCTAAAACTTGCAGAAATTCGCTCTAGCCATTTGCTTTCTGTACGTTACGCTGATCATGATGATATATTCACGTGTGGGAATCTCTCTGAAATTTTCTGATGAGAATTCATGCACAGATGTCTGAATCAGCCTTTATTTATTGCTTTCACACCGCTGCAATTTTGGTCTGGTTTTAAATTTAGAATTCATATGATGAAAACATTCATTCAATTTGCATCTGAAAATGGAGTTGTTTCCCCTTGAATTCAGGACTTAACTGCGCAGCTCAATGCCAGCAATACTGCCCAGGAGAAGCTGCAAGATGACGTCAGGACACTCAGGCATAAAAACAGTCAGTTGGAGCAGTCTGTTGCGCTGTCTAGCTCGAAGCTGAGGTCGCTTTCGAACTCGCTTATCAATGAACAGTTCTCGAAGATGATCCAGAAAGTTGAAGATCTAAAAGCGCTCAGGAATGATTTATATATGGACGATACTTTGAACACAACCCTAAAAAAGGCCGTCGCCTTAGTAACAGAAGGAGCCAAAGCAATAAAGTTGAATGAATTGTCTTCTTACGAAAAGGTATGATTCGTTGTTGCTTCGCTTTCTTGCGCTATTCTTCAGTGTCTACGAGTTTCGTTTTAGTGTAATTTAATTTGATGTCAAGCAGCATCCTGTCCATCTTCTAGCTTCTCCATGCCGAGAGAGAGTTGTCGTCAACCCAGATGCGTCTCAAAAGCTGTACTGATGCGGTAAGGACACCAAACCTGTCTTGAGTTCTTGTTTATAACAGGATGGCTAAGGCAGCAATTCTGATACTAGTAATATATACACGAAACACTTCATAAAAAACACTGTCCCCCTTGAGCCCTACCCCATGCCTTGAACAAAAGTTTAAATCATTAGGGACTGATTTTATGATGGATTTCAGCCCTGTTACGCAAGCTGATTGCACCAAACGACTGGGCCAGCATTTCCGCCCGGATAAATGTTCATAGGGGTTTTAGTCTCTCGCACTACAAGGTTCACACGCCTGGTATTCGTGCCAATTTTTAGTCCTAGCCTCTTCTATATAAAAAATCACGCCGATGTGATTTCTGGCGTGAATTTAGATTGAAAAAGGTATTTCAGAGTAACTGAAGATATATTTATGGTCTAGCTGTACTTCAACTTTGTTGATAGTTTAATATAAGGTGAACTGTATTTCTATTCTCATATAAGAATGTTTGTTTGTTAGGACAAATTGGATACGCTTGTTCTAGAAAGAGACGAGATGAGGAAGAGGTACTTAAACGAAATCGAGGCGTTTATCTCAGAAACCGACTGCTTGGATTTTGACGACAGGCGAAGCGATCTAGAGGTTCCTATCAGTTTGAAAAAATTGATATTGCTTTATATGCTAGGGGTTGCATAAATTTGGGGAAAATTCTTTATCAAATTGAGATTTTTGTTATTACTTAAAAGCATAGTTTGCTTCTGTGTCCTTGAGCAAATTATGGATGCACAACAGAATATTTTCTCGCTGTTATCTATCTAATCAATTTTAGCATTTTACAACACATTTCAGAAACCTGTCTTGGTTTTGATGAATTTAACTGCGAAGTTTTTATTTCTCATAATCTTCTCCCAAAGTGTATTTTGAAAGACATAGAAAGAGAGTTCACATCATCGTTAACTGATAAAGGTAAAATGAAGAATTAATGCTTTGTAATTCTAAAATGTTTATTGATGCGTATAAAATCAAAGGCATTTTGGAGTCAATTATCCCGCCTTTAATTTATTCATACCTTTAAGAATCTTGTTTCGAGTAAGTTAGAGAGAAACATTTCCGTAGTCGAGCAACTTAAGCCATAGATTGGCGTGATATTACAAAAGGATGACAAAAGTCCAAGATGAAGCTCAAAAGACGTCGATTTATTGGAAAAGATTAAAACATCTTCTTCAGCAACTTCAAATCTTTTCATGACAACTGCTCATTGATTTCAAATTTCAAATGCGTTTGTCAATTTTTGCAGTCAAGCAATCACTTTTGTTCTTTTCAATCTCAATGACACACCCAACTAATCTTTTATGACCGTCATCTATTCCCCTAGGAGTAAACATGATTTTGAAGTCGTCCTTGTTTTAGGAGATGCCCAAAAAGTGGTGGATTCATTACAAGCGTATGAAGATTGGAAGGTTAGTTTGTTTCGGTTCTGCCCCAATCGCACTTCCTGCCGTTCTGTGTTATTTTGTGCTGGCCCCCTTTTGCTGAACGTTGCGAATTCTGCCAATAGTTTGCAGTGGAAAGCGAAAGGGCATATAAACGAAGGGCTTTTCGCATTTGCATGCTTTATGTGTGTGAGTGTAGTAAACACCTTCTACATCGCTTCTTCAGGTCTTTAAATATATATGGTCTTTATATCTTATTGACAGAGAATGCCATCTTTTTCAGCAAATGATGTCTCTCACTTTCTATGTCATATTTGCTTCAGTTCTTCTCTAATAACTCCTTTTTTCGACTTTAAGGCCAACAAAATCGGCGATATTCGAGAGATACAACAAGATGCAAACTTCTGCTGTTTGGCACTGGATAATACCCTTGAGATTCTGAAGATGGTATGTACTACAAGGTTGCCTTATCTGCCAGGGACTCCTTTCTAGGCACACCTCACAAGGACGACAACCTTGTTCATACTGAATGCCACTGTGGCTGATACGTATCTGCATCCATCAAATTATATCTATCTTTTTAGTAGCAATATTTTTTACTGTGCTAGAATTACCTACCCGAAGAACCGTCGTAGGTCATTAATCAGTTTAGACAGGTCAATAACACCGTAAACTGCAGATTGAGAAAAGCTCTTAAGCTATTTATGCAAATCACTTGCCAAGGTAGATAGGGACTGTTGCTTTCCAGATATCACCAAATTTGAATTGACCTCGCTCCGTAGCTCCTACACTGTTTGTCAGTAAGGTCAGATGTATAAATAACGCAGTTTGTGGTGAGTTACCATCTGCGTGGCAACTAATGTCTATTTTTGATAGTCTGTGTTTTGGTCTTTAACGTTTGTAGACAGCGCAAGATCAAACTTTGAAAAGGCTTTGAAGCGATTATTTAGATTACGAGCTGGCACTTATAAATGATGGAAAGCTTTGTCATGGACTTTCAATAAAATCCAGCGTCACCTCACTAGACTGTAATTGCTGAAGTTGATTGTGTTGACCTTTGTTTTGATTTGTCTCTCTGTCTGTCATCCCAGAAACTAAGCATCAAGGCCCAGCCTCTTCTGGTTGATATTGGAAACGAGGCGGCCGAACCTGGGAATCTCGATCAACTTTTACAAGACTATTCCCAAGCACTTGCGGCCGAGAGCTCAAAGCTGAAGGTAACCCTTGCTGCAGTGTCATAGGAAATGTTTCCTTAAAGAGCCTTCCACTGATGTTGTGTCGAAGACCTTTCTAGATAAATGACAGCGAGTTCAACGAGCTTTTAGTCAACGCATTTCTGAAACGCTTCTACATCTTGTTTTATTTTAACATCTGGCTTGTAAAACCAGTACATTCATGTTAATCTAGGCTTTGTAGAAGATTTCTTGCAGTCTTGGTGATCATAGTTCGGTCGTCTCATCATGACCTTTTTCTTAGGATGGAGCTGTAGAGGTATTCAGTCGACTTCTGCCTGGACAGCCCTCCATGCTCGCCTAGTAGTCATGATCAGCCACTTACTCTTAATGTTATTGAAACCACTGATATGAATCGTATCTTTTCAAGGATTTGAATATTGACACAGAAGGGAAGGCAATGATATCGAATCTAGTGTCATCTTTGCTGCGTGCCATACACGAAGAACTTAGTGATATTCAAACCCTAAGGTAACTTTAGCTGCCTTGCATCATAATCATCGTATCATTGCAATAATCATCGTATAACCGTAATAATCAACACATCATTGCAATGATCATTGCATCATATTGATTAGTACTTCAGCTCCCTGTATGAGTCCTTTTTGGCATGCACAAATTTATTCCTATATATTGTCTTTTATTTCTTTCCTATAATGTTATCGTCTACTTCTTTCATTTATAGTTTTCTTAGTAGATAATGCATACAGCGAGCCTTAAGACATTCACATTTTAATGTGCTTCTAATTTTTTTCATATTAGTGGCCAACTTATCGCAAGCTACAGGGACAAAAAGGTGAGTTTTTATGTGATTGTCTGGAAGTTGAAGAACCCGCCAATCAACCATTCACCGAAAACAGCATTAGCTCACACTTGGGGTGGGTGGGAGCAAAAGAGGGGTGCTTCCATCAGCCAGGGAAAGAAAGTAATTGCAGTGAACAGCGCAACGCTTTCGATTAATACCTTGCATTTCCCAAGAGACTTTGCAGTGTTACGGCTGATCAGAAACAACACGAATGCTATGTACTCGTCTGACCCCAGCGGTTACTGGCGTGTGCTATAGTGCAATGTTGTGAATTGATTTTTTATTTATACGCTTCCAGTTCATCTTGAATTTGATGAATTCGATCCCCCGTTTTTTATTGGATAAGAGCATAATGCTCCTCCCTAGTCGTAATGTAATAATGCCTTGCCGTTTCAGATCGAGGTTGAAAAGTGGATTGTAGCTAGACCGGATATTTCAAAACTGAAGGGGAACAAAGTTGCCTTGAAAAGCTTGAAGTCAAAGTTCAGGCACAAGCAGGCAGACAGAAGAGATTACGAAGAGGTCTGGCTTCTCTTCATTCCATCACGTTGCTTCTTCCTTGCACCGAAGACCAGTAATCATGCTGATTTGCAGAGAAATCAATTGTAATGATGAGTGACGACTATAGCACGTGTTATCGAATGTTTTAAAAGACCCATCCTTAGATGTAGTATAACATTCAAAGTTTTCTTTCCGAGCAGTGAATCTTTTGACTAATTAGCGTTCGTTCTCGTAGGACTCTGACGAGAGTGACCAGCTTGTAAGGGTGAGTCTGTTAATTTTTGCATCTTACAAAATTCATCTTGTCATTGATAGTTATGCGTGTATGCCCAATGAACTTTGATGCAATGTTATGGATTAACCATTTCTCGGTGAAAGAATATCACCAGGATATTTCAGCATTTTTTTCTGTTTTGTATCTGTTTGCCTTTGATCCGAAAGAACTTCTATATTATGGCTGTTTGTCGTAGATCGAGGAAGAAATCGAGACTCTTAGGAATCAAATTCACAGCTTGTTTGTGGAAGAAAAGGAGTTGTTGGTGAGTGTTTTATATTGAACCGTTAAGTACATCAAGTCAAGCCTACGTCAAGATGACAGTTGCTTTATAAGGTCTTGATGTAGGACAAACGAGGAAATGAATTGTTGTATAAATCGAAAATGAGCGCCCATTCATTATAAATACTCTTGGCTAAAAGTCACAGTTTTAGATAGCAGATGGAAGCTGGGCCCTAATTTGTAGATTTGCAATGCTGCCTCTTGTCCTACGACGATGGATTTCCTACTTTCACTCAGACCGAATGAGTAACAATTTTCCACAATATAAGTCGTACTGAGCTACTCTGTTTTTGTTGGCAATGGATATTCTGTTTTGCAAAGCAAGAGACGCCAAGTGGTAAGTATTGTTCGTGCAAATATTAAAGCATTGATGCTAGGTTTCTCTTTATTTCCTTTTTTGATTGTAGCGCGATTTGAGTCAAGTGACTGAGCAGCACTTTCCGGAACTGAAGATTCAATTCCCAGAGCTTGGTATTGCTTCATTTTTGGTACGTTATCATCTTAAATCTCTTGAAGTGAAATAATGTTACCCAGAAATACTAGAGATTGATCAGGCGTTGAAGTACTGATTGTGACAATGTATTGCAGTTCCATGACTGTGACAATGTATTGCAGTGTCATGATTGTGACAATGTATTGCAGTGCCATGACTGTGACAATGTATTGCAGTTCCATGACTGTGACAATGTATTGCAGTGCCATGATTGTGATAATGTATTGCAGTGCCATGACTGTGAAAATGTATTGCAGTGTCATGATTGTGACAATGTATTGCAGTTCCATGACTGTGACAATGTATTGCAGTTCCATGACTGTGACAATGTATTGCAGTTCCATGACTGTGACAATGTATTGCAGTGTCATGATTGTGACAATGTATTGCAGTTCCATGACTGTGACAATGTATTGCAGCTCCATGACTGTGACAATGTATTGCAGTGTCATGATTGTGACAATGTATTGCAGTTCCATGACTGTGACAATGTATTGCAGTGCCATGACTGTGACAATGTATTGCAGTGCCATGACTGTGACAATGTATTGCAGTGCCATGACTGTGACAATGTATTGCAGTGCCATGACTGTGACAATGTATTGCAGTGTCATGATTGTGACAATGTCTTGCAGTGCCATTATTGTGCAAAGGGATTCTCCTTTTATAGGAGAGCAACGGTCTGCTCCAAGCCCGCGAATTGGAACACTACAGCCACCACTCAATGCCCCTGGTCTCGTCTGCATCATCACAACCCGTTGTGTTCAGAACCCGATTTAACCAGCAGGACTGTGTGATAAAGGTATGTTGTGCACCCAAGCTTATTTGGATTCTGCTCGCGAAAGGAAGTGGGCAGCACCTCAATGACGCTCGAGCAACGATCTATCCTCTAGTTTTGATTTGATGCAATATCTGCTAATGATATTCTGTTCTGAATTGGCTTCAATGCCTAGGCGTATGCCTGGATTGTAAATAAGGAAATGTTAGGAAAATAGATAACTGTTGAAGCTTTAGACAAGGTAGAATTGCCGTATTCAGTCAGATGGAACAGACCCTTCTCACTAGAACTTGCTGTCAAACGCAAGCGATCACAGTTGGAGCGATCACGGCACTGACCCGTCAAGTTTCTTGCCTACTCGGTGAACATCTTCTTTGTTGCGTCGTACATTACTGCGACTTTATCTAGAATATGTTGGACGCATTTTCTTGAGTTAGTGCTCTATACCCTTTGCTTATCCATAGTTGTTCTTTTTCTTTAATATACATATCTTGTGTGTTATCTGCCTTTCTCCTAATCTTTCTTCACCACAAGGCCCGCCGTTTGTCCTTTGTTCTCAATGACCCTACCCCAAGTTTTTTTCTTTTGGTAGATTCTTTGTACAATGCAACATTGTTCGCATAGATAATATATTGCATTCAGTATATTGCATATATTATGTTCTACATATGCTTGTTGTTATCTAGGAATACAGTTTGAATTCGGAACTAACGAAGGATGTCATAAGGTCGAGAATGTTTGCTTACAGCCGAATTGAACATGAAAACGCGGTCCACCTGGATGCCTTGTTTTTCGATAAGGTACGAAGATGCCATTTTACATGCTGCTCATTGGCGTTTTTATTGTCCAAATATTGCAACCTTTGCTTCATCTTGTTTTGTTCATGAAAGTTGGTGGCGTTAGTTTTGGCTACATTCACGGCTGTCGCATTTTCGTTCTTTTTCAGGCAGGACGCAAAGCCTATTTACAGACGCCATTCTTTGCCGAGGAAAACTTGAAAGATTTTATGAACCGGAACCCGAAACCAGAGGTAAAATTTGTCACATTTCATTAATACACTATGTTGAATATTAATGGAATAGATTCCTGTAAATCAATCTCTGTGTATTTGAACGAAGTGTTTCTTTGTTTTTTTACCAATCATCCATGTGACACATTTAGAGCTAACACGTAATTTTTCTCGTTGAAGAACATCGCGCATGTCAGCTTTGGAATTCTCTCTGCACTGGTGGCCATCCACGAAAAGGATTGTATCCATGGTTCTATTTCACCGAAATGTGTTTTCATGCAAGTTTCTGATGCTGCCACAGCAGTTGTCAAGGAGCCCAATTTTTCTAAAGATGAAGTGAGTGATTTGGTATCTTTTCGACAGCTTTGCCACGGCTTCAAGTAGAAATTCGTTGCTAGTTAATTGGTACTCACAGGCCAGGTAAATGCAACGGAAGTACATCTTTACGTGTGTAGGACCAGCGATGCTGTGTGTGTTGGCTCCTTCTCAGATGCGATTTTCACGCCGACGTTAGTTTTCTCCCTAGTCTTATTTAAGAGGACCACCACAAGTGGAATACCATGATTTCCAGACAATGATGAATTTCGACTCTGAAACCTGATGAGAATCTCTGCTTTACCTGATACTGAGTCTGGAAATGCTGTCGAGACCAACTTGGCAATAGGCCGGCACTCTGACGTTCTTTAACAATCGTATTCTTCTTCAATCCTCCCCAGAGCCAACGATTCAAAGACATTTCAAACGAGGCTGCCAGTGATTCCTGTTACCCCAACTTTAATGCCAATGCGGAGCCTGCTTCGAAGGAGCTCGATGCCTACTGTTTCGGGCTCCTGATGTTCTGGGTGAGTGCCTGCGTGTTACCTGAGCACCAAACTTTGCTCCACATTGGTCGTCCCTGCCGTGTAGGGCCAAATTGGCATTGCTTGCACCCGCTATGCAATTGTAACATCGTCTTTTCAAACTGTTCATTGCACACATCTGATAAGGCAGGCAAACTGGGCAATGTTCGAAAACGCGTCCACTTCGTTGAAGTGACTGTTCGAATGTTCCTGTTTATTGACTGGAGATTCTCACCCTAGGCCAATTTCCCTACGACTCACCACAGTGGAACACCGCTGCAAATGCTCGAGCAAGAACGCACCCAGATGGTATGTCCCTCTTGTGCTTATTAGAGCTGTGAATATGATTACATTGTCAGCCCTCTTCTTGTAACGGGCCAATTTGCGCAGAAGAGGCTAGCAATAATTGATCCCCAGCAGGTCTTCAGGCTTGCCTGACATGTCATTCTACTGCCGAGGTGATTGTTACTAATGGCCAGTCGACTTTCAAAATGCTGAGGGTTGATGTTTGCTTCGCAGTTTATTCAGAGTCAATGTACTGAAGCTTAGAGGGCTTCTTCAATATATCCGTGTTCATAGAATCCGGCCTATTTCGAGAACAGTTCTGCCACTGTTTCAATAATTCAAATTTCGCAAGTGACGTTTGCCGTGCACTCTTCTTCTGATTTCTGATTAATAACTTGCTGTCCAGCCTTCATAGACTTCGTTAATTGATTGCAGGATGACGCTCTTTATGATCTGCTGAGAGGACTCCTTTCTGGTGACCAAACAAGACGAATGAACCTACAAGAAGCACTGGATCATCCCCACTTCAGCTTCTTCCGGATGAGGTCGCAGAGCCCGGTATGTTCCTTAATGCAGTTATTGGCCCGGTATGTTCCTAATGCAATTATGGGCCCGTCGAAAGAGCATGTCAGAGCGTGTTCTGCTGGCGCCTTCGCAAGTTCATGTTCACCCTCGGTGGAGTTATCTCTTCCAAGAAGCCATCTTAGATAGCCTCTGATGTGGATTGTTTGGCAAGTAGGTTTTCTGTTGCTAGTGCACCCCGTTTTTGAAACGTTTTTCTTGATTTACAGTCCGAAGAGCTCTTGAGCGCCATAAAAGACCCAGGGGACAGCTTTGCAATTATAGAAATGAACGAGTCTGCGGAGCAAAAGGATGCGATGACCGAGCCGGACACCGTAGAGAAGCCGGTCGCTGAGGAGGAGGAAGGGGAGGAAGCGAATCCCCGCGCGGCGTCGGAGGTCCCATTGGATTTACCCAGTGAGCAGAATGGCGACCTTCCTGAGGACCTTCTTGATAAAGAAATCGCTGCGAATGAGTAGAAACACTGACCTTTCGCGGAGTCAGCATCCGGTGCTAATGGCGCCCCCCTGCGGATGACTCACGGTCCGAATGGGCAGTCCAAACATTGTTGCGCCGTTATGGGACCGCACTGAATGGGAGTCCTCAAGTGAAATAACCGCAACTGCTTGTATAACTACTTTTGCTATTGCTTGCTGAGTTCTGTTTGGTTTACCTTTAAGCGAAAAGCGCAACCCCCGTTTTGTTCGTCTTCCCGTCCAGTTGTATTTTGGATCGATGTCTTCCGAGTTGATTTGGTCTTCTGGTGAAGGTGGGAGGGTAAAGAGGCAGCCTTCTAAAGGCACGATTTGTATTCTAATTTGCAAGGGGTAAAGAGACAGCCTTGCTAATTTGTATTGAAAAATGATAACAAACACACACCAGTGTATATAAATATATTTTATATAGTTTAAAACCGTTATTGATTTTTGTTATAGGTTTTGTTCTGTTCATATTCAACTGTAACATTCATAAAAGTCTCGCTCAGTTGCTTTATATATTTAATACTTAATAACCATCACACTTTCATATATTTCAGCATATTCGTTCGTTCTTGTTCGTGTACAGTATTCATTCACATCTTTTTTCCATTTTATCAAGTTCAATCTTCAATTTGATCTAAAATGTCTCCGTTGCGTTAGTCTTGTTACTTAGGCCATTCTCGTCAGAGTCCATAATCTAGGAGGTAGCCCAGACCTCGCATTACACCCCTTCAACGGCACAGGGTCACCAGGCTGGTGTTGCCCTTGACCAACCCCATGGCTGTCACGTGTTCTGGACTCTGTCAGAACTGTGCTGTTTAACGTTTTAAGCGAATTACGTTCTTATTTTGATGTTTCTTTTGATGTGAATGGAATAGACACCCACCACTAATTTTCTTTCAGTCGTACGTGTATTTCGTTAGGATGCAATTGATACGAGAAGCGACCTGTTTGTAAATATTATGGAAATTTGCTTTAGTATCTTAACAGTTTATGTTTCTCAAAAATAAACTTTACAATCTACCACGAAGTTATTTCTAAATAAACTTTCCGCGATTTCTCTACTGGGTCACAGTGATTTCTCTCCAAAGTTGAATACTTTAAAAGTGAATACTTTTAAATGAAGGTATGCCATTGCCATTAACCGTGCAGCAACTATCTTTACTCATTTTGTTTCTAGTAATTTGCTGTAATTGTTGATTCCCAGTCGATGTTGAGCAATTCATCAAAGCGTCCTTTCGATGATGACATTAAGTGTTCTGGCAGTGATGACCCCGTGGAATAGTTGGGGTTGGCCTGATTTTTGAATGAATTTTTTCATTCAACTGATGCCATGTTATGCGAACCATTAACTGGATTTTTCAATATCTTCTGAAATTTAGTTTTTATCAATTCAATCTTTTATCTTGACAGGAGGGCATCAGGCGTTTGCCCCCCTTTTTGGAGCAGTATAATCATCAGTCCTCACCCCTAAATACCTTTTCTCCATGACGGCCCGTGGTGTACAAAACCAGTTTTTGCCACAATGTTCCATAACAAGGTATGTTTTCCCTGCCAACCCTCCATTGTTAATTAAAGTCCCTTTTTGTTTTTGTGTTGTTTGTTATAGCACCTTGCCCTTCGTTGTGGAAGATGATTTCCAGACAATGATGAATTTCGACTCTGAAACCTGATGAGAATCTCTGCTTTACCTGATACTGAGTCTGGAAATGCTGTCGAGACCAACTTGGCAATAGGCCTGCACTCTGATGTTCTTTAACAAGCGTGTTCTTCTTTAATCCTCCCTAGATCCAACGATTTAAAGACATCTCAAACGAGGCTGCCAGTGATTCCTGTTACCCCAACTTCAATGCCAGCGCGGAGCCTTTGCCAAGACTTGAACAACTCCTTTCTAAGCCAACCCACCCCAAATAGGTTGGATCAAGGAATGTCGCTAAAACTCTTGTAGGTTGTAGCCCTTTGAGCTGGTTTTAGCAGATTTGGTTTAGCAGTGCTTAGTGATCTTTTAGATGCACTTGATCCCAAACGTCTCTAACCAATTATTTAAATTTTTGTCTTTAAACCAACTGTACAGCCCCAAGAAGTGAAAAGGCTCATCAATGCTAGCTTTCATTTTAACTTCCCAGTCACAAGTCTTATGTTACCTGCTTGAGATCTGTATATGAATTAAACATCTAAAGCATTTCTTGCATAATTCCTTGAACTATTTTTGTTGCTGTAAATTGACAGAGTTGATGAGGTATTTGAGTGTATATTGATGTGTAATTTCTATTCGTTTCTATCTCTTTCTTACCAGCCTTGAAGTTGTCATCTAAAGTTCATACTTTGTGAATTGAATTTAGATAGGCCTTTAGCTAAGTAGCACTTGACCAAGTTTGTTATAACTGTACCATTTTATTGCGCTGGGACAGAGTCTTGGTCCAAATTCCAAAACAGAAATGAACAGAGATGAGGTTGTTAACATTTTCCGTAACTCGATAACAAAGTTTTCACTTGAGGCATATGTATACAGTTAAATGGACCAAATTGATGAAGCGAAAGTCTTTGTGGATACTGGTGGCCTTTTTCCGAAACATTGACACTAATTTATTCGTACATTATATAAATGAATAATTCAAAATAGTTCAGGAAAATGTAAAAATAAATTTCTTCCTACGAAGCTGTCTCTACGAGAAGCTCTAAAAAGAACTTAAAATTTAGTCACAACGTAGAATCAAATATTCAAACCATGAACAGAAACTCTTTGGGTAAGCGAAACCAAAAGATGAAGTCCTGCCAGTCATGTGCCGATAAAATTTGCTCTTTGCTCCTTCCCCTTTCCCCACCCCCTCCTTATTACATTTTCTTTGTCTGTTCTGTACTTTAGTTTACAGGATTGTCCTAAATATTTTTAGGTATTAGGAAGTCTCTTGTCCCTTGCATCGAACTCTTTATATAAGATTTGTTTCACAAAACATGGGTTCAGGGAACGTTTTAGCATAGGTCTCAAATCTTGGCTAAAGGTTTGCGCCAAATCATGGGATTTCTCGTAGCCAATCACCGTCCCGGAAGGTGTCAACGAACATGGGCCAAAGCCAAAAGTGTAAACCACGTGGTCTAGTAACTGTGATTCACAATGCCAACAAAATAATCGAGCCCCTAAGCTTTAATCTACTACCACTTTCTCCGATATGTTACTGTCACAAAACCAGGCCCCGCCGCAAGAGGTCTTTCTTGGAACGAGACTCCTGTGTCTATAAATAAGAAATGGGGTAATTTTTGGACCAGGCATATATTGCATCGTATTGCGCGCATCAGATTTTATACACGCTAAATAGCAGGGGCACAAATTAGCACCTTGGTGCCAAATAAACTCTACCAGTTTAGAGACTGGGGACGAGCGCCCTGTTCCAAAAACAGGGAATTAGAGCCTGCATCTATTGCACATTTCATATCCACATTTCACATCTATTGCACATTTCATATATTAATAAAAGTTTCGGAAGCATGAAATTTAAATCAGTCAAATCAGTCCCATCGGGTTGTGGACTGGGACGAGCTCCTTGTTCTAAAGATAGCTTTTGTTTTCTACGTTCCAAACTACATAAGATTGGACGTTCTCATGCTGGCTTCAGATTTGGCATGATTGTTGTCCGATTTGTATGAACAGAACTAAATACAAGGGGGAAATGTGGGAATTGGTCAAGGTTGCTAATGAATAAATGGTCATAAAATTGCCATTACTACCGAAAACATCAAATGTAAATTTTTAGGAGCTTTTAATCATCTCAGCTTTGCATAACCCAAATACAGACTCTATTTCGTAGACCGCAGATTCAACATGTGATTTTATTTAGTTTTTAATAAAAGCCAAACTCCTAGACGTAATGGCAATAGGGTCAGACAGTTCAATGCCCTTGATCCGTTCGTTTCCTTTGATCTCTCAGTCCTAATATAATCGATGAATCCTTCTAACTGGCCTTTTTTGGTTGCCTGGGTTTGAACAAAGGAATCTAATTTTAGACATGTTTCAATGCCGCCCTTAAAATCTTTGCCAAGTGTGGTACAGCTCTACTGAAAGCCCTCTGAAATATAGAATGTCGTAAGCAGTCAGTATATCAAGGGTCTTCTAGCAAACACACATTACTAGCCCATACCTTATATCTTCTAGGGCCTTGACTTTAACTGGAAAAATTAACCCATGCCTTATGGTTACAAATATGGACAGGACTATCTCACTGATTTCCAAATGACTTGTCATTTTTTGGTTTTTTCAAATTGGCATGATTGTTTAGGTTGAGCATTTGTTGAGGACTTTTGCTACCAAGGCATGTAAGTCGATTGACTTCACAACTGCAAGAAAAGAAATTTGCTCGCATTTCCATCGAGTTTTAGACTCTGAAGTGAAATTAGGTTAACGTGATCGTGAATACAGAAAATATTCTTTGCGTGGAATTGTACATTAATCCGTGATTAATACCCTATATTTGGGAGCCACAGTGTAATGTGGCGTATTTTGTGATATTGTATTGAAGCGTAGTGAAGTGTAGTATATTGCAATTAGGAAAGGATAGCAAACGAACAAAAGCAAAGTTTACTGTAAAATGCTTTGAAAAATATTAAAAAATGAATTCGACACTGCTTTTACCCGTTTCCACGAGCTCTGGAAAAGAAGCTGGAATTGGTCTAAGATGACAAATGTGCCAATTCATGAAAATCTCATCGAAATTGAAAATGAAGTCTTTTGTCAATTAAAGATTTCCACGAAGTCTACAAAACTGCTGGTACCATCCTTTGCCAGGAAATATTTAGTCACGTGAATAGTCCATTCCATTCCATCTAATTCGTCTGGTTTAATATAATCTCCAAGTTCATCTCCATGCTTTGAAGCAAGCAGTGGCTGGATCCTTTTGGATCTGATCTAAGGCCGCGCATTAAACATGATAGTTACCCAAGCGGTTCTTAAGAAATCAGCACCACTGACTCCAGCATATTTCAATGACACTCGGAAAAAGCTTCCATTTGCAATGGCGGACCCAGAAGAAATTTGAAAGGGGACCACTGGCTCAGACTGTACATCTAAATGAATGGAGTGAGAGAATCTACTTCCTAGTAGTGTTTATGACGGTGCAAGGTGTAGCCGATTGCACATGGGTGGGGCAGGGCGTGGCACTGTGAGCCGTACATCAAACCGCGTCTCCGCAACGTGGTTCTCTTAACCTGTTCAAACTTTTCAAAATTAAGTTTACACTATAATAAATTTTGAATTAATATAATAATTAAAACATAGTAATCGCAGAAAATTGTAGCTTTATTAAGTAAAAATAGAGATGACTATTTAGTGGTTGCGGAAAAGGAGAAGAAAAAACAAGAGTAGCAAAGTTTATATCACAAAAAGATGAATTACCTAAAATTATAAAATTGGTGACTCCAACGTCAAGAAAATTGGAATTTGAAAAATAAGAGAATGTGCAGCCAGATATCTTAAATACGGCACTACATAGAGTGACACCGTATAAAGACGAGAATGATTCGTAGCTTGAACATAGATTGTTGCCTAATTTTCTTTTAAGTAAAGGTGAAGATATAAGCGCTAGGAACACATCAAGAGAGACTCCATTAATGATTGCGGTTAGAAAGATTAAAAAAGTAATGCGTTTTCTCATAGACAAAGAAAGCGAACTTAATACATAGGATTATCAAGGCAACACTCTTTTAAACATAGCTGTTGAAAAGTTGATGTAAAATCGTTTGCATTCTTCATTGAGAGAAGAAGTAGAAGATGCTCTGTTCTCCAAAATATTGATCATCCATTTTCGGAGTTACAGTAGCGAACAACATACGAGGTTCTTCAAAGCAGAAATAAAGACACATGTAGAAGTATAAAATGTAATTAAACTACTTTTTCTACAATAGAAATATGAAAAAGTACTGTTTCTATTTGTTATGAATTTCTACAAATTAAATCAAATAAGCGAATATGTAACTGCGAATATGCGTTTTTTGTACTTTTTACAAGTTTTTAATATTTTTTTGCTTAACTAAACTACGAATAAAAAAGTATGAATACAAATTGAAGAATATATAAAAAGCTCTTCTGTTGCTTTAGAATATACAATCACTCCAATACTTTCATCATAGTAAGTTTCGCATATAAATTAATTGTATATTCTTACCTTCTTTTGTCAAGGGAAATGTCTTCGAACTCGCACTCTGTGTCGAGGTTTCTAAAGAAATCTTTCTCCTAACTATTAAAAATAAAAAAGATAGTAAAGAACCTCGTCGATCTCTTTAAAAGTTTTACGAGAATTCTTAGTAATTAGTAAATTACTCGAGACGAACTATGAACTAAACTAATTACTTTATAAGATAAAACGTTGATTGCTGTCTATAAATTGTACATCTGGCTTTCTTCTTTGCTGATTGTTGTGGGTGTGTACCATATGTTTCTTATTGCATAATTGGATTATCCTATTCTCTTTACGCCTCCACGCTAGTTCGGGCTTTTGATCAGCAGGAGACCGCCTTTGAAGTATTTCGTCTTCATAATTGTCCCAAGTCTGTCCACGTCTTCTTGGTAGGGATTCGCCGAAGTCTAGATCTTTGCGGACAGGTTTTGAAGACGGTGATCGGTTCTCGTCTAAGTTAATGTCTCCATCAAATGGAACATGATGGCAAATACTCTTGTAATATCTGTCTTCTTTTCTTGTGTTCCTATGTTCAGTTCTTGTTGTAGATATATTAAAAGTATTATTTGTTAATTGTAGAAAAATACAGTAGGTAAATCTAGCGACAAATTTGGTTTTTGGATATCATTAGGATCGTTAAGATTGATGCTAATTATATCGTTATCATTGAACGATTTCAAGGTCTTTTCATCTATAATAGGGTATCTAGAAACGAGTCAGCTATTAAAATTAGTGTCAGCTTGTTGTTCCATGAAAAGAAAAATCAAGAACTGTCCATTGTTTGTGATTGTTAATGTCGAGGGAGTGATGAATTTTACTCCACCGCTCACCACTCTCTCAGCCAAGCGTGAATGCATTATGATAACCATCGGTTCCTTCCTCATTTTTTCATATGTTGTAGTTATTATTTTTTTAAGGTTTAGATGTATCGTGACATTTTTCGTACTTCTTTCTTGTACTTGTTTCTTCTGATGACATCGAAGATTTCCCCTTTCTATCCAAGGCTGTTTTGAGTGAATTATAAATTTTGTAATGAAAAATATCATAATTGGTTGAAGCTATATATTCATCCATAATTGTTTAGCGGATAAAAGAGTAACCATTAATGCTAGTAGAAATATTATTTAATCAAGCATGCCGAAGAATCATTTTGAAGTTCCAGAGAGCCACAGTCACAGTCACAGAGCCAGAAGAATTCAGAAAAGTGATTAGAGGTAAAGAGAGAAATCCGACGCAGCCCGTTAATAGGGCTTTTGTATCGTTGATGTGTTTAGAAAATTCTATTGCTTTGGAATCGTTACAATGTGATGAAATAGTAGAATAGGACAAACTAGATCATTCTGGATTAGAGAAGGATGATGATGATGATGTGGTGTTGACGAATTCAGATTCAACATCAGGTTTCGTTTCAAACTCAAAAGATGTTACGATAGTAGATGATGCGGATGACGATTATACTGAAAGGAGGAAAGCAAAGAAAATTTTGAAGATTAAAAACATTCTAAAGAATGAAATAAACAAACCAATCAACAAGCGTCGTTATTGTTTACACATGGAGGAACAGGCAGCAGAACCTCACAGACAGTTAAAGAAGGTGGAAAATAGTTCAGATTCGCGAGCTGTTTCTATTGACATAGGCTACCTAAAACCGTTGATGGACAACATGCAATATGTGTATGTCCTTCGTCAATAATTGGAACTTCAGTGGAGATAGAGATAGAATAAAGAGCGATTTAGATGGGAGCGTAATTAACAACTCTTTAGGTAAATGCTCTATGAAAAGAAAGACAAGAAAAAAAGCCCGATGTTATCCAGAGTTTAGATTTATCGAAATAAATTTTTCTTTAGAGCCGTAGGAGAAATTAGCAAACGTAACTAGTTCTAAGCTATGGCAAACAATATTCAGTAAAGCACCAGTTATAGATATTATGGAAAGAATGAAAGATTATTACCGTTTGCCGAAGGAGAATGCATACCGTTAATCCTCGAATTGGCCCCCCCTCGAAAAAGCCCCCCCCCCTCGAATAAGCCCCCCTCGATTTGTTGATTCTTGATTCCTGAGGTTGCCTTTGGCATTTTAGTGAATTACCACAAAAATTTATATTTTTGTTAATAGTTTAATCAAATGTTACTTTATACTTAGGCTATTTTTCATACTATGAAAAGAAAGAAATTTCAGAAATTATATTTTTATGTGGCATGTTCCAAAAATTTTTATAAGCCCCCCCCCTCGAATAAGTCCCCCCCCCGCGAATAAGCCCCCATCCAAAAACATCAAAAATAAATAAGCCCCCAGGGGGCTAATTCGAGGATTTACGGTAAGTGTGGATAAGGGTAGAGTTAATTTGAACGAAAAGAATGAAAGCAGGCAGATTAGAGAACAATGCCAGGATGAATTATGGAAAGAGAACATAGTTCTAGATGTTTTTTGCAGCGATATGAAAGCCGTAAGGGACGTAAAGATGAGCGAGATTAAAAGCACAAACGAAGGAGCTGCAGCTTTTCCTAATAAATACAATTTTAGATGTAGTTCAAGAGACCACCATCATTTGGTGATAAAGCCAAATAAATTGGTTAAGAAATTGATGAGAATGGAAACGAGATGCCCTGTATGTTACGTGGATTATTTAGATGAAGATGACAAAGATGAAATTCTCATGCTCAACTGTGGGCACATAATATGTGCTCATTGTTTATGGTCTATCATAAAAACGATGTCTGAAAAAAAGATTGAAGAATTCATCAGTCGAGCTGTTATAACAGATTTGATAGTTAATAACCACATCCACTGCCCCGTATGTAGAGTGATGCTAAATTTTCCAGAAGAAGTTAATTGCACTATTTTTAAATTTCTGGAACTGTTAGCGAATGCTGATGAAAGACAAAGCGAAAAAGAAATTAGAAGAATGAAACGAAAAGTCAAAGAGTTGGAAAATGAACTTTCCGTAACCAAGAAATAAAAACATTCTTTAGAGAGCGAGTTTCAGACGTTTAAATGTGGTAAAGTTGAAGTTTCCTTTGTCAACATTTTTGGAGCTTGGAATGGATTTTAAAAGGTCGTTAATAATTTGCTATTTGGCTTCAAAATTCTAAAAGTATCTACTACTCATTTTATTGATTCGTTGGTTGATCAAGAAGAGATGTGTAAAGTGTATAAGATTGTGCTAGAAAGAATTTATTATATAGAAACAAAAAATGTTTAATATTTAATATTATTAGAAAATACAGTTAGGTAAAATTTTTTTAAAAGCTTTCATCCTTCATAGTGCTTTTTAATTGAATCGCATCCGAAAAGTTTGAGCTTTTGAAAAATTGAAGATTTGAGTCTTTTCTCATCTAGCTTTTCACAAATGCAACCATATAGTTTCTGGCTTAGTGTTGATTTATAAGTTTTGAAACGAATATAATGTTCTATAACATTAATTATATTGAAAAAACGTTATTACATAATGATGAAAAACATTAAAATATAATTATAATATATATAGAATGCAAAACAGTTAGATAAAATCTTTTGATATTTTTCCATCTGGCATGATTTCGAAGTTTCTGTTTGAAAACATGTGAACCATAACTTGCATAACACCGTCAAAACGATTCGCCCTATTCAAAACAACTCTAAGAACGAGATTTCCCCTTCGTTTATTTTCATACATTTCTCCGTCGGTAACTACGGAGCTTAAATTTAGTGCTTCAAAATACATTGGATAACCTGTTGATTTTGCAACGTCTAATTTTACTGCATCTTCGTCATTTCCTGTTATAAGGAGTTTATTGAAAAGAGGTCTTTTGAGATTCTTTTCAAACAATTTATCGTATCTTCTCCATGCTTCGTGATGATTTTTGATTGGCTCATATCTGAAAGTTTGACCGTTTGCTGTAAAATGAAACTCGAAGCTTATGCCAGCTCCATTAGCGGGGACAGGCACGAAGGGATTATTATCGATATTACATGGAGTTATATTAAGTTGTATTAAGTTATATTTCATATAACGAAATTTCATATTAAATGGATGTATTCAATATTTTTGCATTATCTCTTTGTGCTGCTGTGCCACATATGAGGTAAAGTGCAAAAATCTCAAGGACCAACTTTGTGAGAAAAAAAGGGGGGACTGAAACTAAACTGGACAAAGTGAACACGGCACAAGTACAAGTCCAGGGTCATGTCAGAGAATCTCTGTTCTGTGGTCATATGACTCAGCCTCTGTCTGATGCCAGTAGAAGGATGAAATTCAACAACAATCAAAATGGCATCTAATAATGTAGGGGATAAAAGTAGTTACCAAGATCAAAGTACAGATGCGATGCTAGTTTCATCTTCAAGAGAAAGAAGCCTCTCTTCTTCGGTACAGCATCAAACGGATGTGGATCCGAAATGGAAGATTGAACGAAGCAATCTTCTGAACATTTCGAAGATATGCATCAAGACTTTGATTGACGCTTCCTTGAAAAATGGTCGAAGTTTGGGAGATGACTTTGCTCCTTTGCATCAATTTTTTGTTGTAATGGAGCATATATTTAGACATGGCCTTAAAGGTAAGCTATTGAACCAAGGTTTTGTTTCCTTTGTTTCTCACTACTGATAATGAAAGCTGCCTGATTTTCATATATGGAAAAGTGAAAGGTGAAAGAAATTGAAGATTCAGTCTTCGCAGCAAAAGAAAGCCAGCAAAAAAGAACTACAAGGTTCTGTTAGAGTAGTCAACTGGGTCTGTTACTCAAGTACACACGTTCTTAGGCCTGTATGTTACACTTGAATCATTCCATTTGAGGAAACGTCTTTTCTACAGGACCAATTTTGCTAGGCACCCAAGACACCTCCAATTGGCCGCCCGTTCGAACCCACACAAGAAGCCCCAATTGCACCCCCTTTACGATTGCATTATAGAGCATGAAGTCTTAGCAAAAGAAGGGTGCATTTGATACCAATCTAACAGTTTTGTGGATACCCTAGGCCAAATCTGCAGAGTATAGCATATGGGCACACCGGATATATTTTTGTTCGAAAGCTATTGCACACCAAGTATTTTTGGGTGTGGCAACTAAGTTGGGCGTGGCTGTGCGTGGTCCCATAGAAAATGTCAGCTGACAAAAACAAGTACAGTTGTGTATGGACAATTTGAGATATCGTGAATCTTACTTGACAAATATACAAATAAAAACTTGCAATACAGTATATTTTAAAAAATGTATTTAAAGTATCATTGAAAAATAGCAAGGATATGATTTTATATATCCACTCATTTTGTAATGCTAGATCTGGGACTGGTGAGGTTGTCGGCACGAATGTGCAAAAGTCCTTACTTGTTATTGGAATGAAATATATTTAATGATTACCTACTTACTTAACCGAAAATAGGCTGGAGACAAAATTTTATTTCCAAACAAATTTCAAGAAGTCAGTCTTTATTGAGTCTCCCACATCAATAATGGGCTTCTATTGAAATGACCCAGACAAGAAGAATAAAGGGCGGGTGAAAGAAGAAGGATTTCCTTTGCATTTGTAATTTGTACAGTGAAATACAAATTTACAAATTTTAACTCCAGCAAATAGGGAAAATAGATTGCCTGTGCACTTTGGAGATCTTGTCAAAAATTGCCATACTTGATCGGCCCTAGGCCTAAGGTGCATCGCATCCCCAAGGTAGCTAAGTGAATTGAACAAGCATCATTTGATTGTTGTATTTCAAAGATGAATTAAAGAAAGTTGCTTGGTAGCACCATAAAAGCCTTTTATGTTCAAGTGCCATTTATGCCAATGTTAATGCTTTACTCATATTTTATGCAAAGCATGATTTGATTACCATTAACACATATTCCAAAACTGGTAATGCATTTTTTTCCAGCCACAAGCCCTCATGGCAATCTAAATAATTTCAAATATTTTTCATATGTAAAATGAAACACAAATTGAATTATATGGAAAAGTGTGAAATAATGAAAAAGTTATTATTTTTCAAGCTATTCAGAACATAACTTGATAGTTTTTAGGTGATGCTTTACAAATAAAGTTAAAGAAGTACCAACAACTAGTGTGTGAAGAATTGGTTTTGGTTTGAGCTTTAGTCCGAAAAATAAATACATTATCTGTTACAAACAATGCATTTTGTTGACTCTATTCAGGTAAAAGGAGTCTTCTTGGGACTAGAAAGGACTTCTGGGGGCTCCTTGAATCAATGGAGCATAAAGTGACAACTCTCAAGGATATGCTCACAAGCATTAGAAATTTGCCTTTGATCAAGTAAGCTTTAAAGATCCCTTTCTTTGGATTATTTACCATCTTATGACAAATATGATTTAACTGTCTTGATGAATTCTTAAAATTATGATTTACTAACTGTGCATGGTATTAAGAAGATACGCTCTGCTTAGATAAAAACCAGTTCAATTGAAGGCTCTTTTCCTGCAGTATAAATTCAGGGGAAATCTCTTTGCAAAGAAATATTTGAATTCATGCCAGTTAGTTCTAGAGCTTTATCAAGTAATTTCCTTCTATCTAGAATGTTCATTCTTTTATGGTTTTAGGACAAATATAGGGAGAGGCAGGGCTTGGATAAGGTTTGCACTAATGCAGAAAGTGCTAGCTGAGCAAGTCCAAGCATTCATTGAGAGTAAAGAAGATTTGAAGTATGCTTATTCATAAACCTTTCTACGTTATTGTGCCTGTGTGAAGTAAGGTTTTTGACAAGCCATGGCCAAATTGACAAATATTCATAATAAATTTTATCCATATAAAGTCTTCTGTGTTGAAATTCCATTTGTCATCTTTGCTTATCTTTGCTTTTCTTTGTTCCTTATTAGGTACTCTGTTGGTGTGTTTTATACAAACTTTTGAAAAGATCAAATTTTAGGTTATATTCTGCCATCCTCTGAATAACTTGGAGGGCATTCTAACATTGTGATATTCATCAAGTCTTTTGGACTTTTAGAGAATGGTATGAACAATATTCCATGATGCTCAATGAGGAATCCATCGTTATAAGTGGCCTCCTTGTTGGCCTGAATGTAATTGACTGCAACTTTGACTTAAAAGGAGAAAGCCTTGACGCAGCTGTAAGTTGCTATATTCTTTGCTTCTTCATGAAAAATAGAACTTCAAGCTCTAGAGTATTTTGAAAACGCTATGTTTATTTTCATTTATGTCTCAAGTCTCTTAATTTTTAGGGCTTAATCTGTTGAAATAGAAAGATATTTTGAAACATGATCAGAGGTGCACAGATAACCAAGCAAATAATGCCAAGTGCCTGTTCCTATGGAGAAAGTTTCCTTGGCATTTTCCTGGTGTAGCGTAAAGTAATCATTGACTTTTTATATGGAGAAATTTGCCCGCCTAGCCAGAATAACTATAAATCATGCGACAGCTGTTCCTATTAGTAGTATTCCAATTGCAAAGCCTGCTACTGATGTGGGTAGTTTGTGTGATCAAAAGGAATACTTCACTGATACGTTACCACACAAGAAAGCGAAATGTTCATTATCAGAAGTTGAATGGAACGAGACAATTGCACCAAAAAAGAGTTGCTGGAACAGGCACGGAAGAACGGATCAATAGTGGCAAAATATGATAAACAATGTCTCTTCTTGTGACCTGTGGGAAAATAAGATTTCCCATTTGATTTTTTCAGCCATTTTGATTATGCCAAGTGGTTATTGCATATGTGCTATGAGGATCTGTTCTCCCGCCTTGCCGGGAAATTGTGTTCATATGGAAAAAAAGTACCTTGGAAAGATGGGATCCTGATTAAATTCAAGTGAGATCTCTGCTAGCCAGGAAAATGTCTTCTCATATGACATGGCACTTATGATATTTCATGTGGTAATGCTATGTGAGGCAGGATCGTTGAAAGGCGGATTCCGTCTTCACCAGGAAAATGCAGCGAAACTTCCTACATATGAACAGGCCCCTAGATTAATGTAATGTTCTGGTTTCAATCTTGGAAAGCCATTGAAATTTTGAAACTTCTCATTTTGGTTTGACTTCAGGCTGGCATTATTGATATGAGCTTGTACTTGCGCGATGGGAACTATCTCGAGAAGACAATTGAGGACGGACTAGGGTGAGTAGGTAATTTATGGGAAAACACAGATTTGAGATTCATGGATCAGATGATACTAACCTATTGCCTGAAACATGCCACGATAGCCAAAAGTCTCTATTTGGTTCTTTGTTCGTGATAATTGATAACTATGAATATAAATATAATGTTATATCTATAATCGTTGAGGCTTCTAGCCAAGTGTCTAACATAACATATCTCACTGCTCCTGCATGTATTTCTTTCATTCTGCTTCAATCTTCTGCATGTACTTTGTATTCCACAGAGGGAGTGATCAGAAGTTGGAGATGATTCTTGATCAAAAAGCGTATCTTGAGGAACTCAACCGCAACCTTAAGTGAGTTATTTTGTTCTGTTTGTATTACTTTCAAGTAAGAAAGAAGCACATGGCAAGCGAGGAATGAAAGAGTACCATGTACCCTGATGATTGCTGGGAATGATTGTACCCTGAATGATTGCTGGGAACACCCTTCTGGGGGCTAAAACTATAAATAAACAGCACGGTTTGGGGCCAAACATGTCTCAAACACCCATGGGTGTATGGGTGGCTGGATCACAAAGGCTAGTTCAGATATTTCTGATGACACTCACCCTAAGCTATAATGAAGTTTCATCGTTTAAATCACTGTTGTTCTTTCTTAATGTCGAAAGACTAATGTCAGATTGATGTCTGATTTATCCTTTTAGCTATCTCTTTTGTCACGTCCTATTTTGTCAAATCTTTCTCTCTTAATATTTTGTCAGTTTTTATAACTTCCGTTGCTTTGGTTAACAAAGTCGCCTTTGTTTTTTCTTCTTTCTACAGTGACTCATATTCAAAGCTACAAAATAGGGTCAATGAGCTTCAGGAAGAAAATAAAAGTATTCGGAATGAAGTTAGTATTTAATCCTTAATTATATAGTATAATCAATGCAGGAGTTTGTCCCAACTTATGAATTGTTCAGGGTCGACATTCAAAATGAAGGAGGCTTATGAGGTTTAAGTGGCACTTTATACCCTGCAACATAGCCTCTTTCAACACTTTTTTGTTTTGCTTAATTAGGATTTTCATTGGGCTTAGATGTAATTCCAAGGTTTTGAAATTTAAAGGTTTCCTGTGAAATCTTCTTATTTTTTGTTAAGCTTTTATTGGTGATCTCTGGACAGAACTGTGATGAGTAAATGATTCTTAGAATTTGATAACGACTGCTGAAACAGTTGACAACGAAATCACCTCATCAGTAATGGATGCCCTTCTGGTTCCAGTTCTGATAGCCACATCGCCCATGTCTCTGTCGATCGCTTAATTATTGCTAGATCCTACAACGTGTTTTTATAGTCTTTAGGTCAGACGCTGCATATATGCTCAGGCCTTTTCGTGATGACATTTTCGCAAGGGCAACGAACTGCCTACGTGGTTTAGCTTACGAGGGCGATCGCCCGTCTAACAATATTTGTTAAAAGGAAATCCTTCAGGACCTGAGGGGAAATTAGGGTATTATCTCCGAACGATTGCCTAACGTTTGATGTAATGATTTATAATGTGTGAATGAATGTAATGATTTATAATAATATGTATTTTTTTCGTATAATTGGGCAGGCTAGGTTGTCTTTCCACCTAGGTGTTTTAGAGTCTGTCTATATTTCAATGAAAAATCCCATTCTTTGTAGACAGAAAGAGTTCGTCTTTTTCCTTGGGCTCTTCTAGAGTTAGGTATTAAGAAACGCTGATTGGTCAATTATAACCAATCACGCGCTCTTCTTGTCACACTCTAGTGTTTTCGATCCGCATCTGGCTATTTATTCGGTAAGTTTTTGGTTATCTTCCGACGTTTGCATACTCTGAGGATTGTCGGACGAAAAAGTACTTTAAGTGTGCAAAATCTTGGTCCGCTTTTTATTGCCATTGTGGAAATTTATAATGCCAAAAAGGGGATTGAATGCTTCATTTTCATTAGCAACTTGACCTTTCATATAGGAATACCGTGACTTTTAAGAACGGACAAAGAGAAAACACGTTTGACCAGCTAAGTAAAAAAATAAAAGATCAGACTTGAAATCAATCAAAGTTCGCTTTTTCAAAGTTCTTCTTCAGAGTATGAATCGTAATCTAATTCCGACTCGCTTGAAATGTTCTCTACCTCGTCCTCTCCGATGGCATCGTCTATGTTTTCATATTCTTTTGGAGCCTCAACGCAAAGCCTTTTACTATGAGGCTCCTCTACAACAGTCTTTCGATTTTTCTCCAAATAAATATCAACAGCCCGTTCTAGTATCGAATTGAATACTAAGCACTGAATTGAATGTTCTATTAACTATGATTGAATAATAGAGACAGCAAAGTATAGCCACATGCTCTTCCTTTCTCTTGTGGGCGACACATCTGTTTGCGAGGGCGGTCAACTGCGTCAATGATCTGGCGAGGGCGAGGGCGAGGGCGATCGCTCGCGTAAAACGAGAAGGCCTGTTCATCCTGTACACTTGAATCACTAGTTGAATATGGCCTATTTTGACCTTGTCGAATGGTTTATTGATTTAACGTGGTGTGAAGTGTTCTAGGATCACAGTAAATTGTCATTGTCATTTTGGTACATCCATATTTGAAGCTAAATCGAAATTAGAGCGGGAATTAGACAAGGGAGCCTGGGCCTGGGATCCGCACATCTCTTCTTTTGAAGCCTGGGACCCAGTCATTAGTTTTTGGGTCGTAATAAGACGCTTTGGGTATAAGTTTTTTACCATCACATTCAAGATTGAATTCGTTTTGTAGCTCTCCTCCACGAACGAGAAGTATTTAGAAGTCGTTGAAGAGAAACAAAAAATGGGTAAAGACAACGAACGATTGCAAAACGAGCATGAAAAAAGTTTGCAGGTACGTTCTATGTGTTTTTTAAATCAAATAATTTTCGAATATACGTCAGTTTGCCCGCTGTCAATTTTGATCAGATGTTTAAGGCGTCGGGAAATGTCTGAGGCTTGGGAAAGTGTTTGTGCAGCCATCTGTTGTGAGCGGAATTAACTTAATTCATTATTTGTTTATGCTATTTTGTTGAAAAGAATCCTTTGCCATATTTGTCCAGCTGGCGCAGGCAGATATCAGTGTTGAAAGGGAAACGTATCAGCAGTCAAGAACTGGCCTAAACGAAATGTACTTACAAGTCAAGCGACAATATGAAACCGAGGCTGAACACCGAAAGGTGAGTGAACATTTGGATTCAGAAAATGAATGCCAGGATGAATTTGCCAGGGTGAATTTGCCAGGATGAATTTGCCAGGGTGAATTTGCCAGGGTGAATTTGCCAGGGTGAATTTGCCAGGTGAATTTGCCAGGGTGATTTGCCAGGGTGAATTTGCCAGGGTGAATTTGCCAGGGTGAATTTGCCAGGGTGAATTTGCCAGGGTGAATTTGCCAGGGTGAATTTGCCAGGGTGAATTTGCCAGGGTGAATTTGCCAGGGTGAATTTGCCAGGGTGAATTTGCCAGGGTGAATTTGCCAGGGTTTTGCCAGGGTGAATTTAGGGTGAATTTGTTTAAACCGGCGATTGTCTTCCCCATGCTTTCGTCTAATTTGTCTCTAGTTAAAAAATCCAAGGCAGTATGCACGTATTATTCAATATCATTTTGAGAAGCTACTCTCTATTTTGGCAGAAATCGTCGAAAGATCTGATTTGATTGAAAACGTATCAAAACATGCCCTTTCGCTAAATTTCATATCTAGATATTTCATTTAAAGAAACTGAGAAGTGGTTTGAGAATGAAATTCTGCTTGCTCTCTTGTGATCCAAGTCTAATCTCCCCAATTTGCAAACAGATTTCTCGTGCAAATAGCAACACAACAACAACCTTTGAATTTCGGCTTGGTCAAAGTGCACCGCGATTAGAACTGGTTTGTTTCCAGTTTCTCATCCCCAAAACAGTTGCCTTCCATGCAAATACAGACAACTTCAGCCATCCGTATTTGCGCTCCATCCGCTTTTCCCATTAATAATTCTCTTCTCAAGTGCGCTTTACCGCTCAGATTACAGAATTAGACGTCTTACTCGGCAAAAGTTTGCACGAATCTTTTCAGGCCATTCTCTAGTAATAGTGACGAAATGTGTTCAATTTTCAGCAAATCCAACAAGACCTGCAAGTTCAAATGGCAATGAACCAGGAAAAGGAGGTTTACGCAATATTTTTCGTCTTTATCTTTTGTCCTTTTTATCCTCTTGTCATTCGATGTTTGACATTGTTACCGGGCTATCTCGTATTCAAAGCCTGGTCTACTGGCTTCTCAGTTAGCCTCAAACTCCCACATACAATTCCAACTTCTTCACTCCGGTAGGTGGCGATGCGGCTACTTGAAAAGGATGTTTATGACAAACAGGACACGCTCGTTTCATTACGAAAGCAACTCGAGGATGTCAAGAAGATGAATATTGATTTAAACGAGAAGCTCAAGGTAAACACGGCTATCTCCAAAACCACAAGCTGCACCCTTTAAATGGAACTGACTTTCTAATAATGTTGTAACACTTTGGCAAATAAGCTAACAATATAATGACTGATACGACTGTTTCCAAGCATGAAGCTCTTCGCATATTTGAATTTTTTTCTAATTTATTCATTGCAGAAGAATGTAGAGGAGCTGAAAATTCGGTCTAACGAATGGAGCACAGTTTCCAAGAAGGTTCAAAGTCTGACATTGGAAAATGAGGAATTGGCGAGTCGGTAAGCGTCCCATGATGCATTTGGTGTAGAAAACTGTTTGCACGACAGGAAGTCAAGATCCGCGGTTGTTAGCTATAGGAGTGTGCATTTGTCTCCTCGCAGCTTGGAAGCCATTCAGCCTAATTCTCTAAAGTGTTGCTCTAAACTTTGAAGGCTTTGCCCAGCATCACCCAGCAACTTACTACTAAAGGCGAAAAAGGCAACATTACCTTAAGGTTATTTTCATTGACGCTTTGGCATTCCTTCAAAGTAAGTTTTCAGTTCAAAATGCCTTTGTTTCTAATTGCAGAAGCTGCGATGCAGATGCTGCTAGGGCGGAGGCGATGGAGACACTTTCACAAATGGGATTTAAAATGG
Source organism: Nemopilema nomurai (assembly GCA_003864495.1). NCBI lineage: Eukaryota > Metazoa > Cnidaria > Scyphozoa > Rhizostomeae > Rhizostomatidae > Nemopilema > Nemopilema nomurai. The sequence goes on along the minus strand of ML133383.1, from coordinate 3,875,484 downwards.
GAGACATCGAGTCTGAAAGGTAAGACTAGCAACAGGCGATGGTGTAAATTTTTAATGATGATTTGATACTTATTAGTATAAAGTATTACTTATTCTTTGTTTTGCATCATATTCGACTTTATAATTTTTTTTAAGGATTTTACATTAATAATGGAGCTGGACTGAATTGGTGCCTGTTGTCCAATTTTCTTTCTACCTTTGCTCTTAATGGAGACGAGACTCATTTTTTATTAAGACTGAATTTCTATTATTGTGATCACTCATTTAAATCTCTTCGAAATATGCTATAATCAGTTAATGCCCTGCATTAGAAGTGGCTGCGTTTGTCTTTGTTAGTGCGATGATGTGATCAAAACTCTGTAGTCTCGGTAGGAAACCAAAGCCTTTCAGAAAATGAATTTGCAAGGATTTTCTTTTCCGCTGTCAAGGCTTATGGAGCCATGGTTTCATCAATAAAAAATCGTTTTCGTGGTCTGAGCCATTTCAGTGGCTTCGTTTTCATATATAGTGTTTTAATATTGGCATTTGCTTTCTTCTGTCTTTCCCTGCTGCAGGCATACTTTGGAAACGAATTTGAAGATCGAGAGGGAATGGCGGAGTGGCATTCAGGCCGACTTGGAGCAGGAGAAAGAGCGAGTGAAAAGCCTCGAAAAAGATCTGCTTCAGCTTAAAATGCTGAAAGAGGTGTCCGACATCAAAACATTTCTGATGATTCGACAATAGAATTATTTGTGTTGTCATCACCCTTCTTTCCCATCTCTTATCAATTTTTGCTTTCTTTTTCCAAAGCCATAGTAATTGAATTCCTTTTGATGCTCAAATTGGTGCTCAGGTTAATTGTAGCTCCTGCTAGAGAGACAAACCTTTTTAATTTATTAATCTCCAAGTGCACTAAAGATATCATTTTGAAAGCTGTCCATCTCCAGTATAGCCCATGCACTCATTCGTTCATCTATAATCCTTCAGTTTTTTAATCGTTTGTTTTGGATACTCTTAAACAGTAGTAATTTATGCCTAAGCTTGTTGTGTTTTAAACAGGAGAATGAGTCATTAAAATCTCGACTTAGAGATATTGGAGAAAAGTACGTTGAACAGGAGTCTGTGAGTTGGGCTTTCTTTGTTTTTGTTTTGTTTTGTTTGCACCACTGACAAAAATCTTTTTATTCATCACTCCAAATTTGATAAGCAATTTATTTCCGTTTGTATTCAATTTTCAATTTAACTTTTGTTGTTGGTTTTTAGACTTTGGTTGAAATGGCTAATAAATTAACCAAGTAAGTTGGCAACTGTAGTTAACTATCTTTTTTATCATTTATTCACTGATGGATATTCAGCAAACACCCCAGTGGGCGATATTGCGTTTCCTTCAATCGTAAATGTGGCATTGAAGGTATTTTCCTTAAAAACGTTAAATTCCCATAAAATTTTTAGGAACGAATGTTTATGTTTACCATAATTCCTTGATTTAGATATTTCCTAGACAAAACACTGCTCGTGATTTATTTCGTTTTTTGATATATTTCATCATGATGGAATTAGTCAATTCCTTTTAGAGTACGCGTATTAAACGCTCCGGCATAATCCCTGAAAAGTGCCTAGGAGCGTTCAAAGTTTGTTTTACGCCATTCAGTTCACGTAGGGCCTCAAGCAGCTGTTTTGGAACGTTGGTATTTCAAACTTAGGCTGTTTCGAATTTTTGAGACTGAATTGTTTTTACAAAGCTTCCCCGAAACCTACCGAAGGTGATTCTTCACAGATAGCAGGAGTTAAGCTCTCACAACCATTGCGCTATTTCTATACTGATTTCGTTATTTTGAATCCTCTGCTCGCCTCCAAATCCAAACGCACGAAGCATTTTTAATTACGGTTTTCTTTTGCGCACAGCTGAAGTTGTCTTTGCCCAAGCTCTTTAGTGCAACAGATGTTGACTTTCACACAACCTTTCATCTGAAGCGCCCCTTCACCTCACCACTGCCTCGCACTCTTAAATACTCTAAAAAACTAATTACTTCAGTCAATCCATTAGGATTTTTTAAGACTTAACGGATGCAAGGCAGGTCTTTCGTTCTCAGGAGAAAATCTGTACCTTTCCTAAGTTATGAGCAGCAGGGCACTTCCAATCAACCCATTGCTCAATTGCTGAATGAAAGAAAAACCCGAGTTTTGCTTGCAATCGCATAACGAGCTTTTGGCTTTATTCTCAAATTTCCTCCCAAGCAAAATTAATGAATCTTATTTGTTGCAATTGCAGGTTTCACGCAATGCTTTTTAGGTAGCTTGTATTGATAAAGTCGCAAATAAAGTCAAAACAGCGTACAAAGTTGTTGATAAGCAGGAGGTGATGTTCTTGTCGGTTTCTCTTGTCTTTCTAGATCACAACTTCACGTCGACGACATGAAGGAGGCAACTGCAGTAATGAAGGTGGATCATTTTATTCTCTCTCAAAATCCTCTGACACTTACCTTCCAGTTTGGTCAGCAAATGACAGAGACCCAAAGCGCTGAACTCGCTCGTCCTTCCAGCCACTAGGTCTACTTTGTCCATGCTACCCTGAAATCGTCTTACAGTTCTCTCATTTTCGCAATTCGCGCGACATCAAGGCATTTATATAGCATAATCAATTGACTGTAAGATACCGCAAAATTGATATGAAGTCGCCCGTATCAGTTTCAGTCAGCATATCTGCTGATTTCTCTCCTGGTTTGCTAATCACATGGTGAATTCGACTGCATCGAATCTCAAGGCGGCTAGCCAAGCAACTCTCTGGTCCTTCGCAGTGTCTGCGTTCTCTCTGCCGCCACAGTGAAGCAATGGTGCTTATCGAAACTTACAACTAACTGTGTTGTTTCTTTCAGGATCATGTATGGAAGGATGACAAATCGGTTTTGAACTGTCAGCAATGTGCCCAACTATTTTCGGTCGCACGAAGAAAGGTATCATGTGATTACACTTTGAATCGTATTTCTTGAGCCTTGTACTCAAAAACCTGGGCTCAGTTTTCTACCATTCTTTCAGCTTCTTTTAGCTTGCCGATTGTTAACTTGCCTGGGCTTTGCTGTTCCCTAGGTTTGCATTGCTATTTATCGCAGCAAAGTAAGTCACGAACTTGCCTCTTGGGAGCCAACACCAGGAATTATGACCCAGGGGTGCAATTTGCAATTGATTTGATTGGTTGAAAGGCGTATGTCTACTAGACACAAGTCATCTGAGCGCATTAATTTTCAAAAAAATTAAAAGAGGAATGCAAGCTGATAAAGGGTAACGTCTTGCTTTTATTCATAGTGAAAATCTCATTATCGGTGTATGCTAGTTATTTAAAAATTATTTAACATATATCATCTTTCGCAGCATCACTGCCGTAACTGTGGAGGAATTTTCTGTAATAGCTGCTCAGACAATACAATGCCGCTTCCATCTTCGGCCAAGCCCGTCAGAGTTTGTGACTTGTGCCATGACAAATTGCTATCACGCTACAAAGCCAGTTAGCATTGCAAATAAAAGTTTATCCCGCCGATTTGTACGGGTAGCTGAATTTTGTTAAACTGAAATGGAACATCTGCTTGCAGGAAGTTTTTACCAGTTTACTGACATATCTCAATGGCGATTGGATGATTTAATTTGCTTTGAAGCTTTTAATAAATATTGCCAAGCTTTTTCCATGTGAACGTATGCGCAGGCGGAATCACGCATCCGCAGGTGGTTTCTTGACCCGCGGGAACGAGCGAAGGCAGTCCCGCGGTTTTCACAACCCTCATATCTCATACTTTTCTTACATGGAGCCTATAATAGATGAAAACTATAAGAAGGATATTGACGCCGTGCGGCCAAAACGACCGAACTGGACGTCGTGTTGAAGCCCTTTGGAGGCCATAGATCTAAGTAGGATGTTGTGTTACCAACATATTTTCCTTTATTTTTTACCTAATTTCAATACACCTTTATGAATGTATGCCTTTGGTAGATATGCATTTCAAATTTGTCATGTCATCTATTTGACAATAACTCTAATTAACAAATTAAGACGTTATACTAGCATCAATACTAAATGATTAATGGATATATTAATGTATGGTTTTTATAACGTGGCTTTTCTGTAGTTTCACTTCTTGTACTCTCTTTTCAAGGAGATTTCCTAGCAATCATCGGATTTATTGTTGCTAGTAAGTTGCGAAAATTTCACGTCAGCGACCTGCCTGGATGACTTCTAAACACATACTTTGAAGGTTCAGTGCTTCATGCAGCAAAAGATTTGCATGTCGGCCTAATCTGAATTTTCTTATGTTGACCAAGAGCACTACCAAATGAATAATCATTTGCTAAATCTGAAGGAGATTAACAAGGAGTCAACGCGGACCAGCTGGAGGATGGGAATCCCTGGTCTACGTCCTCCCAAGGCGCGAATTTTTGTGCTTCCCAAGCTGATACACAGGAAAGTTGTTTCTGAGGAACAACCCTTCGTCCTGGTATGAAATCGTGGTTCCAATGCAGAAAATATTGAGGAGATGGTGTCAAATAATAAACGAGATGTGCTTTGGATTTCACGAAGTATACTCCATAATGCAAATTTTCTCATTTGAAATTGTCGAGAAAATGTTTATAAAGACTATTTTTACCCAGGAAGAGAATTCGATGCAACACCAGCTTCTGAAGTCAGTACTTTTAATTTGATGCAAATTACCAATTCTTTTAACTGAAGACGACATTACTTTAAAAAAGGTTTTGAAAGTAAAAAGGTTTCCTGGCTTCAATTGCTGGCCGAGTGCTATGACAACCCTGGCCTGTGATTATAGGATTCTTTGGAATGGCTGATTTCCTAAACTGCTTTGGCCTCAGCAACGGTACAAAGGTGTTATTGCTGGCCTTTTTCCGCGAGTCGTTTTTGATGCGATGGTTCTGTTGAAGTGGCTTTGAAAACAGATTTACAGCTATTTCTACATACAATAACGGCGTGTTTTGAACGATTTTGAGACGAAGATTACCTTTCAAAAAGCATTCAAACCATTTTCAATAATATCATAAAGCTATTTTTGCGCGGATATAGAGTTTAATTTTAACACTTCAATCTCCTGGCAATTATCTTATGTTTAATTTTGGCTTACATCAGGGAGCAATCTCTACTTGTTTATTACTGCACCAAATTTATGGACAGAAAACGAAGCAATTTAGCATGTCATTTCTGCTCCCCCCTAGATCCCAAACACCTCCGTAGCTGTTTAGCGGAATTCCATGCATAGTGCACATGCTGCCATAAGAAGGCGCAAAGCGGGTGCCGTTTTAATCAGCAGGTGTTTGTGGCATTAGAAACCGCAGCTGAGGCATTCAAAGTTGAGGTGCCTATTTAAGATGGTAGTCAGTGTAGGTATCTGATTTTCGAAGACATTATTTGTGCACGTGATCAACCTCTATTGATTAAGCGCCAAATTAAAAAGCTGAGTCAGTGTCGCTAAAAACAGGCCTAGGTCAATTTAACAGAAGTTTAGCATTAGTTGTAAAATGTAGTTAGGTACAACCTGAAAAACACTACTCCAATCGGTTGCTTAGGCCGGTTTACGCTTTGATTTTGTAAGGCCTGCTTTTTGATGACCTTTTCCCTTAGTCTACCAAGGCTACATTTTCTGAAGTGTTCAGAAGCGACAAAGACACGATGGAGAGTCGTTGAGAAAAATTGACAAAATTGTAAATGGCAAAAGATGCAAAGGCAAGATGGAATTGTTTTGCGTCTGAAAGCTAGGTAGTTGTTTAACAGACGTGAGACGGAGACTCGTAATTAGGCACATGCATTTGTATAAAAAGTGCAGGTCGAGTTTACATTTCTGAGACAACAATATAAAACAAACATGCTGCTGTTACTGTGTTCTCCGCGATTTTCATATCACTGCCCGCTGGAATCCAATCTCGAAACCCTTTCCGGAAACATGCTGTTATGTCCTACCACATTTCCTTCATGATGCATTTAGCAATTAGAGATTTGTTGACAAAACCATGTGCGGTTTCAAATGTAATGAGTTTTTCAACAGTGCTCTAAACTGAACCGCAGTTGTCGGCCCCAGGCCTCCAGCTATTTGCAGAGTAAATGCTTGCGCGGTGCAGAGGAGGCGCATTTCAATCGTTCTCTTGTAAGATGGTCGAGCGAAGCTGGGAACCTTTAACAACAAAATGGGCTGGAATTATGCGATACTGGTAGCACAAATTTACGGAATAGCCTTCATTTCTTCATTTAATACAGGTGCGTGTCATTAACTACCACTTTATTACCAATCCTTCTTGATTTTACTTCTTAGGACATTTAATCCATACCCTATGCATCAAGCCAGGCTCACAAAACCATCATGACGAAACTGCATCGAATTTCAGAGCCGACGGCCGCTCATTCCTCCGATTCGCGAGCTATCCAGGCTTCAAATTTCTTCGTAGCAGTGCATTCCTACCGTAGGGAGAAACCTGCTTTACTTGAACAACTGCTCAAGTCATTTCCATACTTTTACCGTGCATGTTAGAACAACAAATAATGACCTCCGTGTTTCGTGGCGAGAAACTTCATCCCTTTCTGACCAATTTTGAGGGCCGAGATATCAATTTACTGCTTTTCGAGTGGCGACCTTTCAACACCCTTGTGCCCGAGCACAGAAATCACGTTTCTTACGCTTTCCAAGTGTTTATATTTTGCGTTAGTTATTCGTTCTTTTGAAATTAACTCAATGCCGAACACGAAGTTGATAATTCATCCTATTGTTCTGTCAGAGTGACAACACAATGTTTAGTTTCGTAAATCACACCGGCAACCAAGAAATTGAAAACTGTTATTTTGGTAGTGATTAAAATCCTCGACCGTGAAGTTGTTTTTTATGCGTGACTATTTGTCTATATTCACTCCTTTTAAATTGTGATGGTCAAACCATAATACAGCCCGAACGGCGCTTTGCCTCTTCAAATTCTTTAATCTCTTCAAAGAGTCTATTGTGTGATTTTCAATCTCTTTTTCTTCATTGACGCCAAGGATCATGGTCTAGTTGTTTCACGTTAAATATTTGTGGCTTTTGAGTAAATTTTTGGCAGTCTAGCTCTGTGCAGGGTTATGCCTCAAATTACCTCTGAACCTGCTCCCTGTCATAGCTGTGCTATTGAAACAATTACGGATATCAAATCTAACTAGAAGATAAATAAAATGAATTCGTTTGGAATCAAGTAATGGTAATAGCCTTGGATAGCGTTTAATATTTTGGAAAGTTTATGGGTTTTCTCAATCATGTCTAGTATTAACATCCTAGCAACTTGTTACCAATCATAATAAATTTCCTACCTCCAAATCTTCAGGCCAACTCTTCTTTAACTGACAACAGCAGTTTTCTCATTCTTTATTCAAAATGAAGAATTCTTTTCAGAGTTGACCTGTTTTCAATCTGCTGAAAAGGATTAGGAAAGACAACTTTTGTGTGCTAACTGTCATGTTGGAAGTTTTCTATGTTGTGGAATATTTTTACCTTGTTTACTCTTTTGGTGTAATATTTGAGACTTTTTTTATAAATAATTATTGAAAGTTAAGTCAGATTCATATAATAGTTTGTGTCTCCACAACTGTTTATTTTTCTCATCTGTTTTTCATGGCTTGAAATAAACAAATAATTGTAATCATGTTTAATCATAAGAAATCACCACTGAAGTTGGTAGGACCAGTTTTATTGATTTTGCATACTACCTTACAAACAGCAGCCTAATTAAAAGTTCAAAATTAAAATTAAGCAAAGTTAAATGTTTTAAATCTTATTTGGTTTTTTCTAACAGTGGAATTCACTTCCACTTTCAAAGATAAACATTTCTTTCAGTTGTGGAACAATTCCATTATGACAATTTCTTTAACAATTTTGATAAGAAATACCTTCTTCCATGAAGTTACACCATACTTTTAAACATTGCACAAACTTTGCCAGTTTTTCGCACAGACTTTTGGTTGTAGGTGCATGCTTTACCATTGAGGTTAATTACAAAGCTTGTTATCGTTAGTCCAGTTTAACTTGTGACTTTTGGAAACTCAAATGGCCATCAAAAACAAGCTTTGAGAATTTTTCACTCTGGCAGCACACATAACATAAGACATCATGTTTATTTCCTTTTTTTGGTTTTTTGCAGGTGCTGAACTGCAGTTAATAAATTTGAATTGATAAGCTCTTGCCCTGTGCCCTCTTATTTAAAATAAAATGATATCATGTTCTGTAGGACTTGCTGCAGGGAGACATCAATTCATAATTTCATAATTTATGATTGTTTGGTTTATCATGGTGTTTCATGATTGAGTTTCCCTTAGTTGCACTTATTGCCAGAAAAAATTGGGAAAGTTTGCAAGGGAAATAAGGCTTAATACCTGTTCCAATATACACAATATACAAATTGTTTTGTTGCATTAATAATTTGTTATCCTACCAAGGCAATCATGTTTACACCCAACAGATGCCTACCAAGGCAGTAAATAAGTTTAGCATTTGATGACGGATCAGTTAATCATCACCCCCTTGACTCAGGCTGACCCAAGCAAAGCAAAAATATCAAGATAGGATCTATTTCTATTTCTGATTGAAAGCTGTATATCTCTTTCCACTTTTCTGTGGACTCTGTGATGCCCACGAAGACTTTCATACTGAGTCCAGCCTGAACTGATATTGGACGTGGGAAATTTGATCCATAGAGGCACTGTCCTTCAGGTCTGTGGATTCGCACGCAAGTTGACAAACTTTCTCCACGACTGACATGGTTTCGTGGTAATTTTCGTGTCATGCTGTTGATGGTGGCAATGTTCGAGCTCCCTGTGGCGTGTTTTCCGTGGGCTTTTCAACGTGATGTGACACACGTAATTAGCCCCGTCTGCTGCCTCCATGGGGTGCGCCTCTTTGTCTCGGCTCATGCAAGTGCTCACTGTTCTATTTCGGTGGATCTTCTGACCCACAGCTCCTAGCACCTTCAGTCATTATTTGCTTTCCTTGTGGAAAATCACGGCTTATTCTTTTGTTTGCCGTGAATAGGCGATCAGTGATCACCATCCACCTTCGAGTTCGTTTACAATTCGGCGTCCATCTTGTGTTCGCTGAAGACACATATTTGCACACGTATCCAGTTCCATTAAACAGGGTTCAGGAATGCTCCGCGATGCACCCTTGCCGAGTGAAGCCCGTCTAGAGGGTTAAGTGGAATTGGGGCCAGCCTGGCAAGAACAGGGATATCGGATGCCTCGGCGTTTTGGCTCGATCCATGCCATAGATCTGTGGCCGTCCTAATCCGTGCTTCCGGAAGAAACAAAACAGAAGCTTCTAGTAATTTGATTGCCTTTTGCGCAATACGCTTCATGGCGAGAGGATTATGCTATCTCAACCACGCAGTCATCCTGCCGACCGACCAAAGCGCACGTTCCCCTCAAACTCAGCCGTCTCATTTTTTTACGTGCCCCAGATCTTGTTTTCGGCAAAAACCGCCTCCCTTCCTTTGGGGCATGTACTGTTTTCTCCGTAGAAAAACATAGCACACGAAAAACCTTCTATTCGCAAATTTGGCTCACTCACGACTGGACGGCAATGCTTACGACTGGGCGGCAATGCTTACGACTGGACGGTCTGTACTGATATTGACAAAACCTTATATTTTCCATCAGACGTAGTATATTTTCATGGCCATTTTCGTTACGAATCAATAAGCACCGGATGGTATTTTATCTCTAGTGCCTTTTAAAGGTTTGCCCAAATCCGCCATAATTGAGGATTCCCCCCAGGCTTTTCTAGCATTCCCTCGTCCAGGGTGTTGCTCTAGGGTACTTCTGGCCTACCCGGCAGTTGCTCTAGGATACTTCTGGCCTACCCGGCACCCTCACGAAGCTTACTGATTCATCTGTATTACTGCATGTTGCTTCGCATGCGCGCACGTATTTTCAAGTTTCTAATCGCAATGGATTCAAGTTTGTATTCGGTTGTAACTTGCGAAATGTTCAAGGAGTAATAATGCTTTCGATTTTTAGAGGATTAAGAATTTTCTTGTTAAGGCTTGTGGTCTACAATGCCATCTATACTGAAATGAAGCACTCAGTGGAAACGAGTTTCGACATCCTCCTGACGTCTCTTGTAAGCAGTGTACTCAAGCTTAAAATAAACCGCCCGCTTAGTTTTGGATGTAATTCCCAGAACTATTTCCTTGATTGTTTTGGCAGATTTTCGCTTGTTTTTTCAAATCCATTCTTCAGGCATTTCGTTCTGCTTTGCTTGAAACCTCCTGGTGCAAGGCTTACAATCGGGATTGTGAAAATAATCAAATTCTGTTAGAAAACCTAAGAGAATGAGGTTTCCTCTATTTGCGTTACTAGGTGTAACTAGAATGAGTTTAGCGCAGCCGAAAAGCATTTGTGCTTTGGATTACGGATAGCGGGTCGTCTGGCCGCGTTGCAGGCCCGCCAGGAACATTTCGCCGCAAGACGCAATCGGCTCGTGCTTCTTCTTCTGCAGTCAGTTTCCCCATCGTAAGCACGAGCAGGCAAACTACCTAAGTAGTTAGCTACAACTCTTCCCATACCATATTCTGTATAAGCCTATACCGACGAGGAACCGACCTAAAGGCGACAGTCCCAAAAACGGCCGCCCAGCCTACCGCCATTCGAAGGGCTAAATCGGGTAGTAGATGGCAGATCCGTTGGTTGGTAGATAACTGGCGCACAGAATCGCGCAGGTAAACCGAAGGAAAGGGCGGTTACACCAGAATGCATCTCTCTTCGGCAACACTTCATTTGGAGAGCGGAACAACCACAAAAAATCAATAGGGAACCTGAAAGTAGATAGATCGAGTAATCAGTTTGCCTGTTTCTTTGACGCACAGGCTTCAGGAGAAATGTGCATTGGAAAAAATAGGGTTGTTGCGGGAGTGGGGTTGTTGCGGGAGTGGGGTTGTTGCGGGAGTGGGGTTTTGGGGGCGGCTGGTAGTATGACCTTTAACTAAATAAAAAAATATTTCACCGTCAAAGTCCGTCCCGAATGGATGGAAGAATCACGAGAAGACGTGTGTATGACAAGGACATGGACCAAGGGGGTGTTTAGATTGTTGTTGCTGTTGGCTACCTGCTTTCAGGTAAGCAAAGAGCCTTACGAGATAAAGTTTCTTGGTTTTCTTTTGTTTTGGCAGAAGTTTTTTGAATTTAGAAAAACACGAGGACTGATACGCGCATTTGGAAGAATAAAAGATCCGAGTGGGTGGCGATCTATATAATCACATAATCTTTTAGAGCAGTTTCGATAAGGTGGAGCTGTTTGATAAGCGCAATCGTATGTAATTGATAATCGAAGCTTTCAAAGGGATTACTCAAAACGAATTGCAACTGTGCAACCGGACGCGGCTCACTGCTTAGACTTACGCGTTTACTCCGACGCAAGCGCATGCGCGGAGTCCGCTTCTATCCGACGGAATTGGGTGAGAGTTTAAAAGTGGGGTTTTTCAGGAATCAAGATTCTTGTATGTTGCTATTTTCTGAAAGCCAGAAGCAATGATAGGTAATCAGAAATTGAGTTGAGTTACTTCAATGTTTGTCTAGTTGCTGTTAGGCCGATGAGCCCTTCGACCTAGCTATCAATGCGTTCTACTCCATCCTTGCGTTGTGAGGTATGCCAGTTTTAGGGAAGAGGCTTTCGTCTGTAAATATTCCCAAATACGCCGCGTTGGCAATCCCAGATGCCCATTTAACGATTAGGCCCAAAATGGCGCCGTGTACTCAAATATGCACCATAAGGAGGTCGCGGTTACACAGTAACTGTTTCAATCCTATGATTGGCGGGTGATGAAGTTGATGGTTTGTAGGCTGTTTGCGTCTGGCCTAAGAAAGTTGATCTGCATATTTATCAAAACAACAAGCCGAATGAAGCAAAACCGTTGGCCAAGACGTAAACGCTCATTGTTAGTTTTGCAAACAAACCACAGGCTTGCAACATCACTTGAAAATGGGGCGCTTTTTAACCGGCTATTCTCAGCGACCCTGATTTACCTTGGCTGATATAACCCATCATACTGATTAGCGTCTTCTGTTTTCCAGTCTACGCATTGTTGTGCGAGTGTGATGAATTCTGCCCGGACAACCACTTTAGCAACTACACATGCGCGACTGACGAGGGCTACTGCTTTGCCAAGCTGCACTTCGACGAGAAGAACAAGACAGTGGTGCGCACGCACGGCTGCACCGCAGACACCCACGATGGGGGCATCTTCCAATGCCGGCACAAGAAGCACGAGAAGCCGATCACGATGATGTGCTGCAAGGACGCCGATTACTGCAACAGCCACCTGCAGCCCACCCTGCCCCCAACCACCAAATCAAAGTTTCACCCCAATGGTACAGTCTCAATACCTCACTAATTTTGCCTGCATCAAGATTTCATGATCTGTTAAATTTGTCATTTTTGGCCATACATTGTGTTTACTAATCTTCAATTTTGACTTTATAGATCAATGATGCCAGATTTTAAAACAAATATTTAATTATATTTTTGTTACCTCCATCCAGTATATTTTTAATTGTTTGAATATTATGTAAAGCAATGTATAATGGAGATGTTTGAGATTAGGTGACTCTCCTAACATTTTCTAATCCAACCGATGCCACCTTTATAGAGAGAATGTCTCTATCTATGGAAGATCTTGACATTCTGACAGTTGAAGCTGTTTTTTCGGTATTAGGACACAAAACAGAGTGTGAACATGTACAATGTATAGTTAACTTTAAGAATAAACTTGTTGCGTGTATAAATTCTTACGAACCACTGTCATATTTTAATTGCTAAACTAGAAATGCTCGTGTCATGTCTACATTCTTGCGTAATGTGTTCTTTCATTCATTCTGACGAGAGTCGAATTTGCTGTCGATTGCCGTCAAATGAACACGTGAGATACTGTGCTTGACATCGGTCGTGTTATTAGCTTCGAATTCTTTGTCCGCCATCCTTGACTTTGATTTCTCTTGTTTTTAGCGATAACAACGGAAAACACCGCGTCAAAGTATCACACGCCGCACGGCATCGCGCTGGTCATCTCCATCACAATCTGCGTCATGTTGCTGATTATTCTTGTCACCTACCTATACTTCAGGTGAGTCCGCCATTTTGCCAGCTACCAGCGACTTTCACCTACCTGAAAAGAGGCGCTTCTTGCACATGACCTTTGGATATTTTTGGTATTCGTTACACAACCAACTTGATCCTACCATCTTATTCTCATGAAATGTCAACCAATGGCTCGTAAATCTCGTACATTCTAATTCTCACAGTTGGTAGTTTTTCAGATTTTCGGAATTATCGCATCATTTACTGACGATTTTTGAAACTTAAACTTGGTGTTGAAATATGGTATTGAAACCACAATAGAGCTATTACCGTATCAGCCCGGGTTGGATTTCCGCCGGTTTCTTTTCTTGGCTGGGATTGGGCGGTCCGGGTGAGTAGCAGTCTTGGGTGATGACCCTTTGATTTGGGAACGTAACGCCCAAGGTCTCCCCCCTGCCTTTTCTTGGACAGGTCCTTTCCAATCACATGCGCCGAATAAGGCACCTGGTCACAAACAAGAGCCGTACACCTACGCCGAAGTGTGCCAGCTGGCTTTTTTAATTGTAGTTTTCATCATTCCCATCCTCCATTCTGTGAACGTATTTTTAATGACTATAGTTTAAGTTGTTGGCCTTTCTGGTGCGTATTTGGCATGTCAAATGACATCGTCCATGAAAATTGAATCTGTGGCTGTGGCCGGATGGTGTGATATAGAACTTTTCACTCTCATTGGCTGATGAATTTCTTGGATTTAGCTCATCTGTATTGAAGACATAGGGGAAGCAGACTGCTCTTTCATCATCGCTTTCTCCACCGGCAGAAGTGGCAGTATTAGCATACTTTTGATGCCTTTCTCTACCCGGGGATTGCTGAAATGGCATTGGTCACAATCCCTTTTCCCAGACTCGCTCCCAGACTCGCTCAACAGAGGAACAAGATGTCTTAAGCGCATTTGGCCTATGATGTCATTTCTCTTGTTTTTCCTTGATAGGACTAAACCCTCGCACAGTATTTACGCAAAGGAGTTGTTGTCCTTCGTCGTTGCCGTGCTGTGATTGGCTCATAATGACCTGTGTCGCTTAATCGTCGTAGTTAACGGTCTAAGTAATTTCAAAGACCAGGAGAGTTCTTTACTCTGCGTGGAGCAGAATGAGGTGACCCAGTTCTTCAGTGTGCCGCGCATGAATTCTAACCTTGTCTTCTTCGGTGCAGCTTATAACAGCAGAGAAGTCTGGCCTGCCGGGCGGCTTTCAGGTCGAAGAGTCCACTTGCCGGATTCGCTGACTTGAAAGCAAAATGCCCTCGTAGGCCGTCACAGGCAGTGCTAAATTCGCTTTAGGGATGCAAATCCTACCCGCTCTCTGCTCAGCAAAGCGCCTAATTCTATGTGGGAACAATCGTTCATCGGGTCAAATGAGGCACGCCGTATATCCTAACGATTTCATATGGTTATTTATGAGATAATAGAAAGTCATTCGTCTTCATAAGCCTCGAGAGCTTTTTTGTCAGTGTATTATTACCGCCCGTTGTACCGAAATAACTAATATTAGACGAAAGCCTGTATCCTCGATTGCCAGAAGAACAGGCAACCTAGGGCATTTTGTTGCGAAACGTCGTTGCTGCGGGTTATTAACAGTGCCATGCAAAGCGCAGTATTAGGGCCGTAGATTGTGTTGGGTCGGCGATCACCCGGATTAGTGCACCGCAAGAAGCTGCATATGAAAAACAGACTAATCAATGACGGCTCCGTCAACTTCATCAAGATCGGATTTATTAAACAGCTCTTTAAATGAGATGGAGGCTAACCTTTGCTTAGACCTCTCATTCATGGCCGCGTCCTGTTCTTCCATACAGCAAATGGGATCACTTTCGCAAGTGATATTTCCCTTAATTGTTTCTTTGACGTATATCCTTTCATCTATTCACAGCTTTTCCGCATTGGTTTTATAACTTCTTCCTCCTGATCTCATCTTTTGCTGCAAAACTCATATTGGTTTGGTGATAATTTTGATAGCAAATTGATGGGGTTACCAAACGCCTGTCTTTCTGCCAACCTTAGAAGCAAAGGGACGTCTTTGTTTCCGCTTTGTGCACAAAGATAGGCACGGTGTCGTGGCTACAACGATGTGACGTATTTTGAGTGAAAGCGGCTGGCCATTCGATTCAATATTCTTCTTTGGTTACCTGCATGTCATCAGAGAAGCTAGATCCCTCCTCTGGCCACAGTTCTGCGCGAAGGTCTTCACTGTTGCCTTTCGGTTTGGTGGGGCTTCTAAGCAGCCAGGAGTGTGCCGAAGTAGGAGGTGTGGGGGTGTGACAGGGGTCAGCCGTCGGTAATATTTTGCCTGTCGGTAAAAGTTGAAACAACTTTAACAGCGTGTCGGTATTTCGGGGAAGAATTAGATTTGCACTTTTGTTATATCCAGCTTAGACAGAAAGGAACCTCTACGGTACTAGGGTGTTAAATTTGTGCGCTACGATTAACTATCTTTAATCAACCCTATCGGTAAATTTCTCATTTCACAACCCCCCCCAAGCCCCTTCCCACTCAAAAGCTCTTCGGCACGCCACTGTAAGCAGCTGGGGCAAATTATCCCCCCCAAGTTTGCTAGCCCCCAGAGCCGCTTGGTCTGTTTTCCTTTTTGCTGCTTATGTCACCAGACCATCTCACTGCACACGTCTCAGGGCTTTATCTCTAATTGGTGAAGCAGGCAAATGTCTGTCTTTTGCCGTCAATCCCATCCTTGGCTTTTGACAGGTTCCTTGACGTCAGAAGTGCATCAACTCAAAATCTTTTTTTGTATCTACCAACGTAGATAATTTAATAACGTCGATTGACTAGGTCATGGAATAGGCACAGCTGAAATAACTGTCGAAATTTGGTGAAACTTTTGTACAATTTTGGCCAAATATTTGAAGTTGCCGTTAACATCGTAAAGGCATCGATTCCGTCGCTGTGATGTCTATTTGAGAAATGCCTTTCATTCAGCCTGTGGCATTGAATGTATCACTGCATGGATTTTGCAAATTGGTGCCAGTCTTCAGCAGTTGTTAATCCAATTCCTTTCCCGGATTTGTTTCTAAAAGCCATGACTTTTATGAAATCCTATGAGCTCGTGCTGTTTTCATTTAAAAGCCCCTGAATTGAATTACTGGCTCGCTTTGTTCCTCTGCACCTGCGCCGCGGGTTTCTCTTCTCTTCTTATCAGCCTGTCGGAAATCACTGATTGATTGTCGATTTATCACTGATATGATTTATCATTGATCATCGATTGATCACTGATGGATGACTGATTGATCATCGATTGATCACTTATGGATCACTGATTGATCATCGATTAATCCTCAGAAGACGGTTGGCATTGCTGCCATGTGCAGCCGTTTGCCTCGTTTTCTGACTGTTTATTTTTGTCGATGAAATGCCGCTTACTCGTATTGTTCCATTTTCAACCGATTTCGTGATGGAATCTCTGGGCGCCCATGTTGCTCAATCGACAACGTAGCCTCAGTTTCAAAACGGCCCTATGATATCCGCTTAGCCTGACATTTACTGCCATGGCGAACCAAACATCGGCACGCAAATTCAGTGCCTTGTTTTTTATCGAATTTTTTATATGGGTAGGTCTTATTACCACAAACTGCAATCAGGATCGAGAGAGAACTCTCATAACAAAGTGACTTTTACGTGTCAGCCATTTTGAAACACACTTTTGGCTCATTCATACCTGGAATCTTTCTTCCATTGTCAGCAAACGGGTTATCCGGCATTTTCAAAACGGTTTATACAATGGCCTCCTTTTGATAGCAATGCGAGCGCAACACCAAAACGGGGCCGTATAAGCAAGGCATTAGCGATTAGTCAACACTGACGCGTCGATTGCGTCTAAGCGGATACTGCGCTCGCACTCTACGAAGGGATAACAACTGTTGCCCTTGATGTTGTCTTTGGAAAGAAAGTAGACGCAACTTAGGCTTGCTTTAGGGAGTTCTCCGCCTACGAGGCGATTGCAAACCACTAATCGATTGATCCAACTGATTTGCTTTCAACCATACCCTTAAGTAGAAAAAGACTATTCTGCCTTGAGATTTCTTCGCCATGTATTCGGCTATAATCAGCGGCATTTTTGGTGCTATTAAAAGCCGTAAGTACTTGAAATAGGCCTTAATCGGCAGAAGATATTGAACTCGCCAGAGAGTACAATTGCACTTACTTGATTCGCCTGGTCCCTTTGTTCCTGAAAACGGAGCGATCGAGCGGGTTAAGGCGTGTTCGTGTGCGCGATTTCCCGTTGGAGGCTCATTGAACGTTAATGTTTGCCGACGCTGTTGTTAGAGTGAAACCATTTCAGTTTGCTTTTGGAACCACTTTCGGAAGTTAACCGAAGTGCCATGGCCAAAGTCATTTGCTATCGCATAGGCGTTTGTGACCTAAAGCTCCTTGCTTGTCAGACCTGAGTTGTGCATTGGCTCTGAGTTGCAAGGTGACAGGAAATGTACTTTATTGTGCAGATTTGTCCGAGTTGCTTTGACGACGGTGGTCGATTATAAGCGAGCACGACCAATTTATTGAAGAGGAGTCAGGGCTGACCTGTCATTGTAAAGCAAGGGCCAATTCCCCACATTCTCGTTTATCTTTGGCATATCCCCGTGACTGGCTTGGAGTTCAACGGAAAGGCCCCCTAGACCCCCTAGGTAGGATAAACGACTACATAAGGAAGGGTGACCTTGTCTTTATTGACAATATTTTATCTAATCCCCAGTTACGTAATGTTTTCGTTGTAGAAAGCATTGGCCATTTGGCTCACCTGTATGTAGTGCATTGAACGCGTCTAAATGCGATCTTAATGGAACTCTCGCTGAGGATGTATTACCCTGCCCTGTGCCATTCAATAATCGAAACAAGGCAGGAAAGATCTGTGATTACAGTGGCTATGTTTGAGACAGTTCTGTTCGTCCTAGACACCGGCAGAACCACATGAAGCGCCGCTACGACACCGAGCGACAGATCATCATCCAGCACGGCACGCGCCCGGTCAGTTCTCTTCGGGAGCTGCTCGACGAGTCGGAGGCCACGGGGACCGGATCGGGCGTCCCACTTCTGGTAAGCCGGTTTCATTCATTTCTGGCAGCTGCTGCTACAGTGATCTCAAAGTCGAATGAACATGCCTCGACTTAATTGAGTGATTTTTGTGGGACATACCCCGACGAGGGCTTAGTGGTTAGTCGTAGGCCGCATGTTGCTGGCTCCGAATATTGTTAACATTATGTTACAAATTCTCCATTTTGCCTCTGCAAAACATTGATGTCAGTTTCTTTTAATGTTCCACAAGACTGGGTTCTCGAGTCAGATCGTTTTTCCTCAGTATGGGGTATGTTATGATCATCCAGTAAAATACGAAGATGGCTCTGTAGTTAGAGGCGCTGACTGCGGACTCAAGGATCCGTGGTTCGAGTCCCTGGCACACAGAGCGAGGAGAGTCGCTAGCTCTCTGTTATTCTAGGCATAAGGAATAACGAGGTTTGGTCGCATCGAGAGGAAGGACCAGGACACAGCTCGATAAACATACAGCTTTTCAGTGTCCTGAATACTACCTTTAGAAGCCAGGTAGAAGCAAATACAAATGTCTAATGAGGCTGTTATGCTGGCCACGAATCTCACAGAACACCTTCTCCTACACCCGTTGGCTGGAGCCTTGCATGATAAGAAGGAGTTCGTAGTTGTTTTTCCGCATACACGGCTTGATGAACTTCAAACACCACAGTTTATAAAAAACACAACCAGCGACTTTCTGCTCGGACGAATTTCGACTTTCTGCTCGGACGAATTTCGAAACTTTTCCAACCTGTTGTTTCATCGTATCAATCTCTGTCGGTTTTCGAATTAACAAGTCGAGTCTTATTCCATTTCAGATACAACGCACCATTGCGAGGCAAATAACATTTCAAGCTTGCATTGGCAAGGGTCGGTACAGTGATGTATGGAAAGGGCGCTGGAGGGGCGAAGAAGTGGCAGTCAAGATATTCTCGCCTTCAGAGGAGGCGTCGTGGTACAGAGAGGCGGAGTTCTATCAGACCGTGTTGTTGCGTCATGACCACGTGCTCGGCTTCATTGCGGCGGATATTCGATCTATAGGCACGGAGGCCAAACTGTTACTGATAACTGAGTACCACAAGTACGGCTCGTTGTATGACTTTCTGCAGAACTTCACGTTCGACTATCGAATCCTGTTGCGACTGTCCTACACCACTGTTAGCGGCCTGTCGTACTTGCATCGCGAGATCTCAGGGACGAAGGGGAAACCACCCATCGCTCATAGAGACATCAAAAGTCGCAACATTTTGGTGAAAGGGAACTTCACGTGCGCCATTGGTGACCTAGGCCTGGCCGTGCGTTTGAATCCGGACACGAAGGAGCTGGACGTGGCGAAGACAGCGAGGAAGCCGACTGTGAGGTACGCCCCGCCCGAGGTCCTCGACGGCTCCATGGATGAAACGCACTTCGACGCATACCGAATGGCGGACATGTACTCGTTCTCCCTTGTTTTGTGGGAGATCGCCCGCAGGTGCCAAACGCAAGGTATGCAGGTTCTCTCGCCGCTTTTTGGCTAACCTATAAGGTATTGTGACACGCGAGTGACCTGGCAACACCCCACTCTTTATGTACTATAATAGCCTTGCCCTTGCATCAATAACAGTGCACCGTCTTATGTGCGAACATAGGACGAGCCTGACTTTGCAAAAAAGTGGTAGATTGCCCTATGCCTTAGCCCCTTGATGACGTCATCAAACCAGTTGTTATTTTATTTACCTTTCGAAAGCTGCTTCTCATGAGCAATTGTGCAGAAACCGGAGGTTCCCATGAATCGATAAAGGATAGTTGTTGTTGTTGCTTGTTACTTTCTTTTACATTTTTGGTGCGCAACGTTGCAGCTTGATGCTCCGTTCTCTAGCCATCGAATATTGACAATGCGAGGCTGGACGATGGCGTGTTTTTAATTGAAGACTACAGTATCATGCAGATGAGGCTGTTGATCGCAGCAACGATCAATGCATTGTGTGATGCTTTTCTTCTTTGATTGCAGAAACTGTCGATGATTACAAAGCCCCGTTCCATGAGTGGGTGAATGAGGAGCCCAGCTGTGACGAAATGAAGGAGATCGTCATAACCGCTCGACGTAGGCCGCAGATTCCCGAAAGGTGGTCTTCTGATCAGGTACCATGTTTTTGCTTTTTTGCATGTTTGCTTTTTGCTTTTTGCTTTTTGCTTTTTTCGTATAGGAGTATAGAGTATCGGAGTATTGAAGAAACGGGCGCCTTGTGAGCTGAAAGATATATTAACCTATAATTAACCAATAACCTTTGACGGTTGTTGATTTTTTAAATATCGTCATACCAGGCTAACTGTGCTCAGTATCAGTCTAGATTTATTCTGTTTGATGCTACGGTTGCCAGCTGTCCCTTTCGGTTAGTGCATTTCCCCTTCCATTTCCTTCAAGCACCTGCGGCTGGTGAGCAAGCTGATGACGGAATGCTGGTGTCATTCCCCCGCTGCCCGGCTCTCGGCCGCCCGCGTCAAAAAGAACCTACAGTCGTACGTCACGGATGAAGAGTCTGAATCGAGTTACTCGTAGGAAAGCAACTTATTCATTGTTTTGAAGGATGACTGATTTCTCAGTTCCAAATTGTCATGAGGAGATTCCTTGATCGAAAAGACAGCATCCCAGCGGGAGAACCACAACCAGCTGTTTACGTCAGTTGAAGATAGTTGCCAACTATCGACGGATACCCGTCCTTGTCCGAGGTTGATTGGAACCGAGGCCGTGTTCCTGTTCGCAAGTCTCGTTTGCATGTTTGATTGTCGCAGCAACAACAACATTTGTACTGAGCTGACTTCGTTTATCAAATAAAAAAGACGCAATTAATGGAAGCATTCGAGCCGCGAAGATGACCCACAGCAACATTCGATGAATGTTGACTCAGAGACAACTGTTCACGAGAAACAGTAATCTATACCGTGTTTCTTTTAGCCTTTCACCTGAGTTCTGTTATTTTGTCTTGATGCATGAACAGACCTGATGTTGGTCGTAGAAAGTCTCAACCAGACATTAATTTGGTTGCGGTTGTGCATTTCGGTAAGAAAATTTTATTCAGTGGTAAAAGATGTGGTGCTTTGCTGTTTTGTTTTTGTAGCCTCGTCAGTTTTTTTACTTTGTATTATCGTCTCTCATTTATCTGCAATAGACCGCAAGAAGGGATTTATTGCTTTCTTATTGTACATACTTCGATTTTCGTCGAGTCCCCCACGCATCATCGCATATTCATTGAAGTTTTGAATGATTTTAAATTTTGATACACTGTTTGTAAATGCTCTTTCAGGGACGTAGTGCTTGCTTAAATAAATCTGTTTCAGTTAGTCCCTTTTAGGTTTTTTAGCTTCCCATTATCATAGCATCACGCCTGCTATTGTATACCCTTTGGGTGGAGCCTCCTTGAAGTTTATCCAAAAACCTCAAGTCCTTTCTTATGACGTCATGAAGACCTATGAATGCAGTTCTTTATCATAAGTCTCTGTCATCCACAAAAGTTCCATAGTAAAATACAAAACGCTGTCATCTATGGTAATACCAAGCAACCTGATTATTATTTTTTAACAAGTTATTAAAACAGTGTATATACAAATTGGAATCTGATTACATCATATCATTCGTTGGTACGTTTGTAGTTTTGATATAGCAAGCATTTACATTATAGATTATACATATTAATGTCATATATGGTCATTATGTAGCAGTGTGATTGACTGAATTATCCGCAAAATTCCACTCACTTTCTCGCCATTTTCTGTTGTCGTTGTCATCCGGCTCCTGGTGCACCAAGTGATGATGCACCGCAAACATAGGAAGCATCGAATAATTGCATGAACATGTTTCTAGCTCCTTTGCAGAGTCCAGCTACCAATCCTTCGACTCGTGCCTTATTAAGATGCTCTTGCTAACATAACTCGCTTTGTCAGAGAATAATTTTATACTTGAAGCTCCTAATGTTGATGCCAATTTATGCTGCAAAAAGCATCATTTCAGAATTCAGTTTCATACATCGTTTCAGAATACAGATTTTACTGCCAACGTGCAACATGGTGCAGAAATACGGCCTTTATTTCAATGTGTCGGCCTTAATTTTTCGGCCATCTTGAACATTCATGTGCACTGTGCTAAGCGGGTTGAGGCTACTTCAAGCCCTAGAACCTGCAAGGCGCAAGGTTGAATGCCTTCTGGATGGCGCGGTTCGTGGCCTTTCTGAACCTCCTGAAGCATTGGCAGTGCTTGTCTGCGCTGTACACCAGCAGCAGATAAACCGGAACACCAGATAGAATTACGAGCATTGTTATGCCTGATTCCAGGGGGTTGTTGAAGAATGGGAGGAGAACCAAAAACAGGGAAACAAGGCTCATCAAAACTGGGACAGCAATCCAAATTTTGAAGGGTCGATGCAAGTCTGGCTTCTTCACTCGCAGAACAATAACAGCAAAAATCGATACTCCATATATGGTCCAGCAGGCGAAATTGAAGTAGCCAATCAACGACTCGAGATTACTACCGCCTGGCAAAAGCATCAAAATGGAAATGAGGCTAGCCAATAAGATGGCTGGGATCGGTGTGAAACGACGCTTGTGTATCATGCCAAAAGCGGCGGGCATGTGGCCCTCCCGCGCAGCGGCAAGCGTCAGTCTGCCGCACGAAAACACTGCTCCGTTTACTGCTCCGAAGCAGGACAACGCGACAAGGAAGGGCATGACATAGGCCACTTTCCTGCCAAGGATCTTTCGACAAAATTTATAACTGTGGTTGGCGAGCTTGCTATTTCATCCCTCGAAAGGACAGACATGAAAGATAAGTTTACTGCGACATAGCAGAATATAACGAACGGAATTCCAGTGATTATCGAGAGCAGCAAATTTCGCTCTAGATTGTGCATTTCCTCTGTTACATTGCTGACCAATGCCCATCCATCGTAAGACCATAGGCCATTGTACAATGCGGTGGACAGGTGTGCGACCCCCGCCAGGCCGAAATGTGATGGCGTAGTCGTGTTTTTCCCGCCAAACATTGCTTCGATGTTCTCCGTCTTCCCTACAGCCATTTGCCACACGCCGAGAACAATCACGAAACACACTGCAAAAATCTGGGCCATAGTGAAAATTGCCTGTGCCCTCGCAGCACCAGTAACGCTCAGACAATTCACCGCAGCTACAATCAAAATGCACAGGGCAGCAAGGGCTTTTGATAGCCAGACAAGCTCGGATTCATCATCAGTAAAGGGCTTCACTGCGTACGTTCCAAATGTTAAGGTGACTACTGCGATGCCGGCTGGATCGATTATCAAAACGGTGGTCCAGCTGGAGAGAAAGGCTGGCATTCCTCCATACGCTTCCAGGATATAGGCGTAGTTACCCCCCGCCTTCTGCAATGCACAGCCAAGCTCACAGAAGCACAGGGCGCCAAGCAACGCAATAACACCACAGGCAACCCAGATTACCAAAGCCATGCTCATATTATCTGTTGACCTGGCCACAAGCGATGGCGACAAAAAGATGCCAGATCCCATGAGGATTCCAACGATCAAAAAGAAGCCCTGGGCAAACCCGAGGCTTTTCTGAAGATGTCTCACCGAGCCTGAGAAGAGCTGGGAAATGTTGCTTAGGACGCTTCCAGTCCTCGAGTCTTTCCAAAAGGGGCCGTCAGCCGTCGGGGGAAGTAGCGGCGACTTTTCGGTCAAAACTTCGGGGAGCATGGTATCTCCTTCGTCATCGAGATAGGAGCCGCTGAATCGGGATGGGCAAGTGTTGTCGTCACTTTCGCAAAAATCACGATCATATTCATAATGGCGGGGTGAATCATCGTCGTTTATTGACTGAGAGAGAGGCTGCCCGTCGTTTGGACTGCTAGGTCGTCTTCTTTCACTCAGGCTCATGTTGAAGACCTGCAAATAGAACAGAAAATGGATTACCGATTGCACCCCTGATGATGCAAGCAAGAATGCAGGCAGCTATTGCGTGGAGGGGCACTCAAAGCCGACACAGCGGGATTAGCGCATTGGGACCAGAGCAAAGCAGCACTCTCTGTAAGTGCAACAATAGGAAGGGGGTTACAACTATGGGTACTCACTATGGGTACAACTGTCTCTTTGAGTACCAAAGATTGGGGGGGGGGGGGTGCAATTAGATTAGAGAAAAGACTGCAGTAGATTTCTACAAAGCCTCCGTTTCATGTAGCAGTTGCTTAAAAGTCCAATCATAACCTGCACGTGACATTGCTCCAACTGCCTCTTCCCTTCTCCTCTTCTGAAATAGCACGAGAAGAGACAGATCGCCTTTGTGATCAACACCGTTTCCCTTCACGAGACTGGATGGTGTAGACATCTTCATCCCCGAGTGAATGTGCCAATATTGACTACTAAATTATCTCTGAACAGTAAATTATGCCTGCTAATTAGTAGGTCAGTTAAAATGGTTTATTGTCACAGCTATACAAGTCAAAAACGCGCGAGAAAAGAAAATGATAGGTCTAAAGAAACACGGTCGAAGTGATAAACTTTCTATAATCTAAGGGAATGTTGAATAGTATTTACAGTTTTCAGGTCCTGGCCTGACTTCAGATTTCACTTCGGCCAACCATTACAAATCATTCTCAGCTTTTTCATTTCTCATCCAACATAAACATGATCGTAAGAGATTTGAAATGGGAAATTGTGCTGATTTTGATTGCGAGAAAAGGGAATGGAAATGAAGTAAATATGTCTCTGTAGTGCTAACTAAACGTGTTTCCCCCGGCTGTTTCTCGTATATTCTTACTATTTTGTTGAGACAGTGCTCATACATGTTTATTCGAGACAATTGAAACATTTTTTCCTTTCTGTAGGAGAGCCAAGCATGAGCAAACAACTTTGAGACCCAGCCCGGCCTATGAAAGCATGTCCACTTGGCTGTGCAAAATCAGGTGCACAAACAAACGCTGCTTTTTTCTTACTGTTTTCTGCAATACATTCGTTACTGTTTCTCAGTGTCGCAAAAACCAAACGTTGCAGAACTTTGTAACATAAAGAATTTACTTAGAAATTTATACAGCACTTCATGATAGAACTGTATGCATTGTAAGTGTGACCACGTGGTAACACAGCAAGGCAATAATGGCCTAACTGACAACCTCTCGCCATAAGGAGCAAGATGTACTGTGACATGTAGAATCACTTTTAAGACATAAAAATTGTTGATGTGAAGAGATTCATGCACCAATGCCCTAGTGAAATGCGGTGAAGTACTTCTTCGGTAACACAGTATCTTCATCCACTGAAACATTGCAACACAGGTTGAAAAAGACAATTCCTTATATAGTTACCGCACTATGATATCACAAGGG
Organism: Nemopilema nomurai; assembly: GCA_003864495.1. Lineage (NCBI taxonomy): Eukaryota > Metazoa > Cnidaria > Scyphozoa > Rhizostomeae > Rhizostomatidae > Nemopilema > Nemopilema nomurai. The sequence continues at coordinate 3,850,016 of ML133383.1, read as the reverse complement.
CGGGTGCCTCCAAGACCATGACTACCCTGGTGCCATTAGACGTAAAGGCTTAAAGGACAAACAACTGCAGTGGATATCAAATGCAGCGCAAAGTGTTCAGAAATTCAATTAGAAAAGCAAGATCCCCTTTCCCTAGGCCCACATTTACGTGACCCATTGAAGACAAACTAACTTACCCAAATTGTTTGAGGTGATATCTCTCCCCAATGAACGGAAAATGAAATCTTCGTGAAAAATAGTTACTTCGTGACGTTCTTCAGTCTTTCAAGCTGGATCAAGCTGTTTTGGCCATGCAGCACCTTTAAGTGTCAATTTCTCAAGGGTATAAATGTTCAGGGGGTTCTCAGCATCGCTCAGATTTGCCTCCGGGTGTCGGATCCTTAAAAGAATGGATGCCTCAAATTACAGAATGGCATCTTGGCCAAATTATGATTTGGCTCTGAGCGGCAACAAACAAAACTGCGGCCTTGTTTACACTTCACTTTTCATTATCTCAGCTTCAGAAAGTGATTTCATGTTCTCTTCTTTCTTCGATAAATCAATTCTCTTAACATTGGATAATTTACAAAATTAGAACGGAGCTGAGTGAGAATAGATGTAGATAGCTTTCATACTTACTAGAATTCTCATGATCTAGAAATATAGGCAAGATTTATATCTTTCTCAAAGATCATTTCCAAAAGTTATATCGCTTTTTATACTAAAACTGCAATAAAAATTGCTCCTTGCTATAAGCAAAACGTGGAGGTGATTCCATAAAAGGCATCATTTATTCGAGGAGCAAATCAATTAAAATTCTAGTAGTAGCAGCTTAAAGATTTAAACAAAGTGGAAAAATTATTCCATGCTTTCGAAGGTGATACATTAGAAACCTGAGTAGAAGAAATCATAATCTTGAGGGCTAATAGCCTTGATAAATAGTTGTTTACATGGAGAATGCAAGAAGAGTAATTTAGTAGTCAAAACACAATGATTGAAACAACTTAATACAAGACAATGAGAAATGGCCTATAGCAAAACATATAAGCTTTTTTAAAATGAATTTCTAATGAAAAGATAATGTATCAAATGACGTGATATGTATCGGACCTATCTGATATCATATTGAAAAGATCTTTGCAGTTCCAACTGGATGGGTTCATTTGATGTAAAGCTAAAACCAAGGTTTCATTCTCAGAGAAAGAGATGAAAATTCAATCCTCCTTAAGCATTAACTCCTTAAAAAATCGAGAGCAAGAGAAGGTTTTAGAGAAGAGAAGCTTGAAATGCGAGTGAATCAGCAGCACCCAACACCCCCGGGTGACTTTCAAGGGGACCACAGGAATGCATTGCCTCCCCTGCCGTTGTAGTACCAGACCTCGTGTGTATTTGTAAAAAGATATGTGTATTTGCATCAGGTGCGCAGACCGCGTTTGAATCCGGATTGTGGCTCTGTATCAATCGAAACTTATTATTAGGCTTAACACTTAACACTTAAGCTAAAACTTACGCTCAAGTTCTGCTTTTAGATCTTCTTCTAGATCTGCTTTCAGATCTGCTTTTAGATCTGCTTCTAGATCTGCTTTTAGATCTGCTTTTAGATCTGCTTTTAGATCTGCTTCTAGATCTGCTTTTAGATCTGCTTCTAGATCTGCTTCTAGATCTGCTTTTAGATCTGCTTCTAGATCTGCTTTTAGATCTGCTTCTAGATCTGCGTATAGATCTGTTTATAGGCGAGAAGGTGAATTGGTGAGTTTCTAGGCGAGAAGGTGAGTTGGTGAGTGTTTAGGCGACTGCAATCTGCTTCGTTTACTGTTGCGTTAGAATTCTGCAGACTAATGGTTTAACAAGAAATGGAACGAATGAACGAAAACCTTTTCTCTACCGAAAAATATGATCATAACAACAGAAAGACTTTTCTGCTAAACAACCCGCTACAAGACAAAAAACAAAAGAGGTGCTACTGATCGCAACAACATGTCAATCAACTAAACAAATAGGTGTCCATTGTTGCTGTGGCGGGGGTAACTAAAACATAGTAAATGAAATCATCATAGTTCCAACATGTTGGACCTTGATCTTGGTCTTGACCGCGAATTGGACCGTCTCATGCAAACAAGATTTTAGAAATCAAAAACGGCACAATATCTTTCGCTTAGATTTGCAAATGTAATAAATTGATACTACTCGTTGGTTTGTTTGGTATGTTGGATTCAGGTCGGTTTTTTGTTTGCATCGCCAGAAATAGTCGTTTGTTTTTTTTGGATTAAGCCATGTCTAGGCCACGTCGTTGGAAGAAATGTCCGTCATCCAGCTTTCCTGTTGCTATATCGCCATTGGTCATATGCGATGAAAGTTTAAAGGCATGGATGGGGAAAAACTCGAATGTCTTGAAGAAAGGGTGGCAATAAAAGATTGCATTTCTGATCTCATCAAAATATTTGATGAGCAATCCAAGAAAATTTCGCAACTTGAGGAGAAGGTTGCTGTACAGGAAAAGCACATTGCTGTTTTGCAAAAATCAAATGATGATGATTAACAATATCAACTTAGACTTTGTCTACGTATTAGCGGTATTGATCTGCCAACCTCAGGGAAAAGCGAATCAAGCGAAGAATGTCTTCAAAAGGTTTTCGATGAGATTGGCGCCGATGTACCAGACTTGATCGTGCTTATAGAATTGGGAAATTTGTCACAACTGAAGGTAAGAGCACGAAGCAGATGATTGTGCGACTAACGACATGGCGGCATAGAGTTGCAATTTATAAGGCACGTAAGAAGACCGCAAGGTATAGCATCAAGGTAGACCTGACAAGGAGAAGGAAAGGAAATCATTAAATTTAAATCCTCCAGGAGTACCTCCATAGTCTGTCTTTTCTTCAGACAGAATTCCTAAAAATTATAATTATATCAGCGTAAAAACAAAAATTTCATAGAAGATAGTAAAGGGTATTTGAGATATGTGACCCTGTTTTCATGACCAATCTATATAGTGAACCCTGTTTTTAGGTATTGTTTGCACTTTGGTTTGGTTTGCGAAGAAAGCAAATGATATTACGCATTATGTACCAGCCAATTTTGTATCACTTTGAAGTTTCTTGTCAACATATATATCTTGCTGCTTGAACTTTTTTATTTGCTTGAGCACTTTTATATAAATTGCATATTTTCAATCATTTTAAAAAACGAGCCCAGCCCCTCCCCCGAGCAACGACAAAAAACATATATCTTCTTTCAAAGCATACTGTCTTACAATAGTAAAAAAATAATCCAAAAATTTGATTCCTCATTTTATTTGATGTTTTTTGCAAAATATAGCACTAATGAATTAGCAAAAAAGAGGATGGTAGCACCTTTTATGACATCATTAAAACCATATTACTTGTAAGATATATAGATCCCTGCTTACTTTGCAATGGGTGGGTCATCGAAAAGAGAAAAGGAGCTGTAAATAAGAAAGCTGTAAATAAGTTGATTTGCAAACAAGTAAAGAAATAAGCAAGTCACGTAAGTTGAAATCTTTTGTTGCACAGCTAAGATCATCGCCTCCAAAAAGTTTCGCCATGGGTATAAACGGTACACAGTGCTGTGCTATAGGTTGTGTGAAAAGAAAAAAACGCAAGTGGAAGACAATTCAAACAGGAGCGATAGCATAGGAACCATTGACGAAGAGTCTGAGGTTAAAAGGAAGTTTCCACGTACATTTCTTTCATAAGTGCACCGTAGGTATGATTATAGTCGCGACATTCCGTCTGGAAACTTTTGCGAACCTGGCTAAACAATTCTTGAAGTCTTTCTTGGTCAAAGGATCAAGCTTTCTTTGGAGAAATGCTTAAAAATCTCATTAAACCTCAAATTTCACAGCGATAAACATAAAAAACTTTCATAATGTAGATAGGCCACACTGCCACCATCAAGGTAAAATATTATTATCTTATTTTATCTTGCTACAATCATTTTGAATTTGCTGTCGACATTTGTTTTTTAGTTTTTACCTTCCATACCTATAAAAAAGTGGAATTCTGAATACCTTGGTATGTTCGGAATGATTTTACTGTTGTTGTGCTTTTTGGTTCTTTTTGATCGTCTGTACCTTCGGCTCTTCAATGGTTTGTATCGCACAACGTTATTTTCTTGCTCCATGTCTGTAAACGTTTCGAAATATTTAACAGCAATAACATGTGTCATTCTTTTCTGGTTTTTGGTCAATGGGAGTACCCCCTGAGCGCAGAATGGAAATGGCATTTCATTTGAAGAAAATAACAGCAGATCCGTTTTCAGAGGGCCAGATTACATCGTAATCGAAAATAAACATTTTTTACACGTAGCGAATTTAAATTCTTTAGCATATTAGTGTTAGGAAAACGTTTAAACGAATGGAGGATAGTGGTGGTAATTTGCAGTCGTTCTCCGTTCACAAGACCTGCAAATACTGATCATTCTCAGTCCGATTTTGAAGCCCGTGAACAGGGCGAGATTTTGTTGACTTTGTGTTGTGCCAATGTTTCTCCATTTCGTTAATCTTTGTATTTCACAGTTTCCAAGCCAGCACTGCGCTGTGTGTCTGCCTCTTTATAAAAATCTTTTGCATATTCGTTCTCTTGCGGATTTCATAATAACTGTAATCAGTAAATCAATGTTTCGCACCGCAAAACCTATATAAGTGAGGAGTCGACCTGAGAAAGGGATTTCTTCTGTAAACACAAATCAGGGTTTTGCGTTATGTAGACAGAAGGAGTTTGTGAAGTCAATATTCGTGCAGACAGAAGAAGTTCATTTTCTCACATGGGCTTTTCGACTCAGTCGAGCGGTGAGTTGGAGCTCTTTGGTCAATCCTTTATCTGTTTCATCTCATTACTTATTTTCGCAATTAACATTGTCATCTTTCAGTCTCCACTCGACATTTGCTTTTGTCAAGTGTCTGGCGAATAAGTGCATCAAGTATGTCATTTAGTTTCCCATTTGGTCACTTGGAAAGATTCTTTTTAAAATCGACACCGATTTTCACGTACCCGTAAACCCGTAGACGGTCTGGAGCACAGGCTACCACAAATCCCTCGGAACCTCGGAACCAGTCTTCGCACGCGCGGTAACCTCTGTCTGATGTACGCAGGCCTTGGCGCCATTTTTGATGTGGAAGTCGTGGCGAAAATTCTCACAAGATGGGTGGAAACTATTAAGACGAAGGAAGGACAGCCATCTCCTTGAACGATTGCGATACTTGGCTGTAGGGTTTGTTGATACTGGCTTACAATATCCAACTACAAGTTAACCGCATAAATTAAATTGTAGGTAGTTAGCATTGTCCAAGCTGAAACTCGAACATGCTTACCCTTAGGCCTCATGTGTATACTGTAAATCTGTCTATTCGGGGGCTAGTATAGATTGTCTTTGAACTAAGCTAGATAGTCTCTCGTAGATTTTATCTTAGTTTCCTCAATACGTTCTTTAGATTTCCATATATTGCATTTTATGTTAACATCTTATCGGGTGGCGTCGCCCTCTTGGTGCACCTTTTTATTTTGAAGCTGTGTAAAAAACAGTTACCAACATTTTAGAAAAGTTAATATCACCTGCAGCTTTCCAAATGTGTGCTTTAAATCCCGTTAGAACTCAAGGTCAATATTCAAAACAGTTTCCTGTGTAAGATAAACAGTTGATCGTTTCGATGGACGAAATGTAGGACGGGTTCAATACCAACCAAATAAATTTAACAAACATTTTCCTCAATTAATTAACCAAGAAATGTTTACATTTTCTCAAAATGTATCATCTTAACCCCTTGTCTCTAACTCCGTTATGTAGACAAATGACCTTGACCCCCGCAAATTTCTAAAAGCCAATCAAAATTCTTGGAGCGTGCAATGGGTGAACCAAGAGGGCGATCTTTGGCCAACTAACTTTGGTCTTGTAAAACACCTGATTTGTTTCAACTTTTTAAATCTTGCTCATAATTTTGTAATGTCGACACTGGAAAGTGGCTATGTTAACCACAGCATAAAATTGTATTATTACAAAGAAAAAGCTTGGGAAAAGAGGAAGAGGTACACGTTACTTAAAAGACAAATGAAGAATTCAAGGATACTCACAAATTAGTTCAGGGGAAGCACTTGAAAAAACTCGTCGAAAAATACTATGCTTCTCAAAAATATAACAGGAACAGCTTACAATTGAAGAAAAGTCATCAGCAAGTTATTTTCGCCTGGTTTTTGAGAAAAACAATAGGCCCAGTCTACTTTTATTTACAATTTTACAAGGCGTATTCAAATTACACGGATTTCTGCGGTTGCACCAAGAGGGCGATGCCACTCTACTTATAGTAGTTCTTAGCTGTAATTGTGTTGAAATATATGATATTTACTTCTCATTTACCTGAAGCTGAAAATGATACTGAAGTTGCTTCAGCAATATTCAGGGTGTATTTGATGTTGATCCTACGCAACATTTTTGTAAGCTTTGAGAATAGATCTCGCCATAATTCTCAGTTGAGTAAGTAGAAAAGGAAAACATGATTATTAAAAGATTGAAAAGATTTATCCATAGAGATATTCATAATTACTTTAGAAAGTTCATTGAGTGTTTAATCAAGCATAAATGGAAGTTGCAATTTGTCAGAGTGTTTGATTTTTGCAATATACATTATATACACATTTCAACCATATCTTGTCATTTTGTTGAAAGGCATCAAAGCATATTTAGTTTTGTACAAGAAACTATTTTAATGAAGGACTTTTGTGATCCCCAGAATGAGTGAGAAGAAAAGAATTAAGATGACAAAGTTGATTGGTACACACGATGGAACATTTCATTGCGATGAAGTTCTTGCATGTACACTCTTGAAGATACTACCAGATTATAAGGATGCTGAGATAATGAGGTCAAGAGACCCACAAAAGCTTGCAGAATGTGACATTGTTGTTGATGTTGGTGGAGTTTACGATCCAACAAAGCATAGATACGATCATCATCAGAGGTGAGAATAGTTGCACCTATCAATTGCAAGAGAAAGGAATTTGAGTAAAGAAAACTACCATCTAAGTGGTATCACAGCGGCCTTGCAATTGAAGTGCTTTGAGTTTTCCCCTGGTGGGTGACAGGATTGGCATCTGGCCATTGAAATGCTAGTGCACCAACAAAATTCTCAGCTAGTGTTCACAGCACTTGCAGTAGCAATTCCAACCCCCAAGTTGGAGGCTCATAATCCTTCCTGTAGCATATACCATATTTATTAATTAATTTAGTCAATATTGCCTAAGTAATATTGTAAATATTTGTTGATATAAGTTGTAAATTATTTATTCTATTGTAAACTTGATTGGAGATTGCAAAATAGCCACAACTGGAGATTAGATCCTTGTCAACTGGCCTAACCTAAAGAAACAAGATCTCTGAACTAAGAACTGCTTCTCAATTTCACAGGACATTTGAAGGAACAATGGCTAGTTTAAAACAAAAGAAATGGCACACAAAGCTTAGCAGTGCTGGCCTTGTGTACTTGCACTTTGGTCATCAAGTGCTGGAACAATTGATTGGGGAAACGACTGAAAAGAAAGAGATTGAAGCGCTATATGACAAGCTGTATGAAAATTTTATTGAAGAAATTGATGCTATTGACAATGGCATTATTCAGCATGATGGAGAACCAAGGTATTTCAAGTACTTAAATAAATTGCTAAATTAGATAATGGATTTTTATCGCTAAACTAACAATATTATGGATAGCTATTTTATAGTTGAGTATTGTGGCTTTTAAAAAGCTGAGAAGTATTGAGAAGGATAACAGTTTAAGGAGACTTAAAATCTGGATGTTTGTTTTTAAAATGTCTATCACTGGCAACACTAAGCTTAGATTCCTGAATCTGTAAAGGTCAAAGTGGCTTATTTAATGGAATTTTTTTATGATACGATATTTTCTACACAGGTGCCACAGCCTTTCAAGGATTTCTCTTTTTCGTGTTGATTTTGTTCATCTTTTGCAATACATGAGCAAATAACTAAGGTTTAGCCTTTTCTAGCCATTAATGGCGTGATCCACTTAATCAACTCCAGAGGTGGAAAAAGTATCAGAAACTGGGAACCTAGTTCTTAAGGGTGAAAATGTTAGCTGAGGGTTTTACAGAAAATTTTTAAAGTGTTTAAATGAAAATATGAATATCTGGTGACAAATCAAATTGGCAGAAATATTGTGTAAACTCGCTTGTAAGCAACTCAAGCTAAGCTGGCAAGGTACTGTTGGGCATAGTATCTTTCAAGTGGAAATAAATTCTTTGTGCACAATATTTACACTCACCATCTCACATAAATCTCAACCACAATCTTTTTTGGCAGCAGAGCTTTTGAAACAGACCCTGAATCAGACTAGAAGACTGAGATTTATGTAGGGACTGGAATCACATGAAATATTTATGGCACTATGGTCTGAGTAGCATTAGTGTCTAAAGTTGGTGCATCCCTCTTATGTGCATTTATACATTAAGTAAATCCCCATCTAAAGCATGGAGATAGGTCTACTCAGAGTCAGTTCTATATAAACATGTCTTTTATTTCTTCAGCTAAATAAAGTGATTGTTTTATTGAAAGAAAGACTACAAAAACTTACTATGTTGCTAGATTTTATGATGACTTAGAAGCGAATAAAATTCTTGCAATATTTGTTAAATGACTTAGTTTGCAATTGCATACCAAATAATCTACTCTGTCTCTGAAATGAAAATGGGGTTCCAACAAATATCAGATAGCTAGCGAAAAATCATGCTGAAAGTTATGAGCCAGATACTAAGGCTCCTAGAAAGAAAAAAGATTTTTCCATTTCTGAGTCCTGTTGTTTTTGATGATTGATTGATTATAATGATTTATTATGATTTCTGATTGTGGGGATTGATCATTATGATTGTTGATAATGATTGATCATGTCTTTGTCATTATGTCTTCAATGGCTCGGTTCTCAGTTTATCAGGATTTTTATAATTTAAAAGTTTGTTGGTAAGTAGTTTGGTTGAGTTGGTTGCTTGGTGGTGCCTTAAAGCAATCATTACCCTTCTAGTGATCTTTAACCAATGAAGTCATCATTTCATGTCAAGTTGCGTCATGCAATCTTGGCTTAATTTCGTTTTCAACTCTGCTCTAGGTATCGGATAACCACAACACTGAGCTCACGTGTTTCATACCTGAATCCAAAGTGGAATGAGCCTGATCAGAATACATGGGTAATCCAAACTCACTTTTAATACTATTTATTGTATTGCTTTATACCCTGATGATTTGTTGTTGAAAGTGATGCAAACTTTTGTTTCATTTTAGAAAGGATTCCAAAAAGCCATGGAGCTCGTTCGGTCAGAATTCCTGGACAGAGTGTCATTCTACAAGGAGTCTTGGGTGCCTGCCAGATGCATCGTGGAAAGTGCCATCAAAGATCGATTAAAGGTCTTTCAAGATTTTCAGACAGAATCCCTAGATCCTTTTCTTGATTAGCCTCAAGGTCTTTTTGGCTTTCTCCCTGACGTAATCTGTCGAACAGTCTCTAAGCTCATCGCACCAATTTGTTTCTTCACCTTCTTTGCAGGCCCGTGCCAAAGGTATTTGCTTTCCTTAGGGTATCACCAAATATTGACTTCATTGTTTTCATTGGAGTTTGCTTACAGAAACACATTAACGTACGATTAGCCTCATGAACAGGAATTTATTATTTGGCCTTATTATTATCCCCGTAGTCTTTCCTACATATTTTGATTCCATATTGGTATAAGTAAGAGCGATACGTATTTGCTTAGAGCCATATCAGAGTTGAATTTAAGTCTTTTTTGAAGATTCATGAAAGTGGGGAAATATTAAATTTTGGAAAAGGTGGTTGCCCTTGGAAAGATCATTTATTCGAAATTGAAAAGGAACAAGGAGTAGAGAAGGGAATTAAGTACGTGCTGTTTACAGACCAAAACGGAAAATGGAGAGTGCAGGTAATTTCTTTATAGCGACCAGCTCGCAGAGCAATTGTATTTAGCAAGCTGTATAGAGATAAAAATTTTGCATTTATATACTTATAAACTTAAGAATACTTAAAATTAATATACTTAAAAACTATGTATTTAAGTATCAATGGAAATTCTGCTGGTGAACATTCATTTACGTCTCTTAGAAAGGAAGGAACTAAGTTTAATGCAGCTACGACAGGCTATAGGAAAGGGTGGAAGAAGATGCGTTTAATATGGTAGATTACCATGAGATTATCACAATAAATGCTAAGATTTTTCATTGAATGTAATCTGAATTCTGATTTGTAATCTGATTTCTTAAATAAAGTTAGGCAGAAAACAATTCAAGCTTATTTGTGTTTGCGTTTGTGGCGTTCCTTGAGATTTAGTATATTATTTCATATCTTTTTTCGTTCTTGATCCAAAAAAATATGAAAAAATTGCTCATGATTGAATGATGACATGATGCTGAATGGCAATACAAATCCTCTTGAAGCTCTTGATCTATCGATAACCATTTCTATTTCCTTTTATTTTCAGTGCGTTCCTGTCAACGTTTCTTCATTCCAAAACAGGTTTGTTCCCCGATGCACTCTCTGTTCTTTCAAGTCTGTCTGTTCTTTCAATTCTTTCAAATCTCCCAATTGCTTCGTTTTCACATGCTCACCATGAAATCATCTGTGATGCTCATAGTTGATTCAATGATTGACGTCATAAAAACGTCAGAAGATGGCAACCCAAAGGAGATTCCTCATGTGTTTTTCATTTGCTCCCCGTAGACTCAGTCTGCCGGAATCGTGGCGGGGCATTCGAGACGAAGAGCTGACGAAAGTTTCCGGCATAGCTGGTTGCATATTCGTGCATGCTTCGGGGTTCATTGGTGGAAATGAAACCTACGAGGGCGCCCTGGAGATGGCAAGAACATCCTTAAAGATGCGGTCGTGACATTGTGCTGGGAATGATGTTTTGTCTTGATCGTTCTCTTTTAATGGGTTGGTCTGTCAAAATAGAACGTCTGCTTTTATAGAACGTCTATCTTTTATGGCTTGCAGTTCATTTCGATTCTCAGGGCAAGCACTAAAAGCTTTGTTCTCTTTCTCCAGCTAAGCCAAGAAAGCGCCATAGAGGGTTTTTTATTTGTCTCTTGTTTAGATCTGTTACAAAAGCAATAAGAGTAGTTAAAGGCTTCTTTGAGCTTCCGCAAGGAACTGGCTAACAAAGCCGCCATCATATTCCCCGACTGTATGTCAAACCCGGTTTGAAAGTTTCCTGCATAAACCTTCTTAAGTTTATCTACAATGCCTGTCAAAAGTCCTTGGAACACCTCAGTATTTTGTCTGGTTTTTTTCATTTTTCATTTGACACGCAACTAGTTTTTCATCCCCCTCCTCCCCCTAAAACAATGTTGGTAACAAAGTATAGCATCCAGTTAATCTGGGGAAAAAGTTTGGTGTAAAATTGACGCTTTGTTTAGCAGCAACACAACATTGTTCGAAGGGGGGAGGGGGATGGGTGAACGCGAGTCAAAGAAGTGTGCCAACAATTTCGGCAAGCATTGTAGTTTACCTCCTTAAGAGTCTTATCAACATCTGTGCCTTTTTCAAGAGCAAAAGGCATGCATGAAAGAGACTGTATGCTTTTCAAGCGCAACTTGTTGGTTTTTTGGGACCTCGAGTGCCCGAGAATAGCAACGATGAGCACTTTGTCATCCTAAAGGTCACCAATCTTCAACGCGCAACAAGAGCTTTTTCCGTTAACAGTTACAATGAATCCGCCATAAACTTATCGAAACTAACCACCAGCTACTGATTTCATGAAACGCGAATACCCCTGCCATCTTTCTTGCACCAGAACGATATCTTTCAAAGGGCTGAAAGCAACAGTTTTCAAATGCAAAATTTCAATGATTTGCCTCAAGTTCCACAACAGGTCCCATCTTTTGGACGTTTGCTGTGTGCCAAATGTCTCTATTGGCCAGGCTCTTTCGATTTTCAATTGAATGAAATTTTAATTCTACTTGTAATGCATTGTTCATTTTGTAAGCATTGAATATATTTTTCTTTGCAAAATTGGACTTGATTGAACAAGAGGTCCTCTAAACTGCTGGAATATGTATATACTGAAATGAAATAAAATGGAGCTGGCGCGCAGTTTAGCAAGTACACCTCAGGCAACAGCTGCTGCAGATAGTGCCTGTAGCTAGGACATCAGAAAGTATTGCATGAGCTGGCAAGGGAAAGTAAGAGTCGTACACGTGAAAATGTCAAATAATATTTTCCACAGAATCAGCAGTGTTTTCAGTCGAAACAGATTCACTGACTTGTTCAGATATCTGCATTGCAATGACAATACGATGGCATTTCCAAAGAATGACCCCAATCATGACAAACTGCACCAAGTAAGGCCAGTGGTGAATTTGCTGCCGCAGTCCTTCAAACAGTATTGGATACCACACCAGCAAAATAGTATAGATGAGGGCACGATTCCATTTACTGGCAGAAGTTCCATCAAGCAATACATGAAGGACAAGCCAAACAAATGGGGCTTCAAAACGTGGAAACTTGTTGACTCTGTTTCATCATATTTATATGCGTTTGACATATATACAGGCAAAGGAGCTAAACGGGAGGATGGACTAGGTCAACATGTTGTTTTGAAGTTGGCAAAAGAACTACAATTGGGGCAGCCATGGATGTTGTTTTTGACAACTTTTTTTCATCAGTTGACCTTATAGATCAGCTGTTTGAAAGAGGAATACTTGCTACGGCAACAATTCGACCTAGTCGTGCTGGTTTGCCAAAAGTGGTGACAAAACGCAAAGCTAGAGACAGGAGAAATGATTTGGAGGATGAAAGATCCACAGACTGTGGTTACCAAGTCCATCCTCACCAAAGAGGTTCTCCTCATTTGTTCTATGAGCAGAGCAGTGCCATCAGAAACTGATTTGGTTAAAAAATCCCAAAAAGGCACTGCTGAAAAAACCACAAGAACATGTCCACCGTGCGTACTTCAATATAGAAAAAGAATGGGTGGAGTTGACACCAAAGATCAAATGATGTCATATCAGAATTTGTCAAGAAAGTCTTACAGATGGTGGGTGCCCATCTTTTTGGACTTGTTCGAGCAAGCAATTGTAAATGCTTGGATCCTGGAGCAATATCAGCCAGATGCAAAAAAACGGGGGCAAAAAGAGTTCCGGATCGAGCTATTCCAAAGTCTTGTTGGAACATTTTCTGCAAGAAAGATAGAAGCTGATCAACAGCCAAATGCTACAAAAAGGTTTGATGGCAACCGCATTTTGTAGTCAAATCTGAGAAAAGAGGATTTTGCAAGAATGGTTTTGGAAGCAAAGTCTTTTAAAAATGTACAAAATGCGAAATTTTTCTTTGCATTGGCTATTTTTATAACTACCATAAGAGACTTTGAAAGAGATTTATACTTTTCTTTTTACATAAAATATTTTACTTTAGCTTGAAAAATGTCTATTCTGCAATTATTTTGGACTTTTTGTCTGGATATCTTCTCAAATTACCTGTCAATTGCCACTTTGGACATATATGTCCTTATGGTCACGAAAGGGTTAATTGATGCATCTGAGACATCTTGATGAATATGGATAGTGCTTCTAGGTCCGCCATTTTTACAATTCAATGACCTTGCCGTAAGATGTATTATTCGACTTGCCGTATAATACCCCCGTCAACAGGGGACTTTTCCAGTGGGCGGCAACTTCTTTATACGCCCCCTTTTCGTAGGACCTGTTCGCACGACGGGGACGACCGGGACGGAACAGAGCGATGTGGACTGGCCCAAAAAACAAAGCGTTTTTTGAAGTTGTTCACACGAGAACTAAATCGTTCCGTTCCGTTCCGTTCCAAAAAACGGACCACTTTAAAAAGTGCTCCTTATAACCAATCGGAACGATTCCGTTTTCGTGTGAACACTTTTTGGGATCGTATCGTTCCATTTTGCGGACTTATTTCGTGTAACTTTACATGTAGTCAAACAAAGGCAGCAATGCAAACAAAAATGGCTCCAGTAAACAAACGACTCTTTTGGCGCTCTTGTCGCTTATATCATCCCTGGCAGCTCTCTGGAAGCAAAGTACTGTCTTGTTAATGCTAAATGGGATAAAATATCGTCGGAGAAGACAAATGCTTTTAAATCTAGTTGAAAGGCTTTTGGGGCGTCGAAGAAGGGGGAGAAGAGACGCAAGTTGGCAGTTCTGGATTAGGCCTGGCAGAGTTAAGATTTGGTGGGAAAATGTTTTGAACGACACCGTTGTGACAAGTGAATGGCGAGAAAACTTTAAGATGTCGAAAAAATCATTTCTGATGCCATGCAACGATATCAGGCCATTTTTGAGAAGGAGCGATAACTCTGTATAACAGGTCAGATGAAGGACGGTATAGAAAAATCGCCAATGCATCTGGTGTTGGCAAATCAACTGTTTCAAAAACTGTAAGATGTGTTTGTCAGGTTATTTAAAATGAACGTCGCCAAAAGTACATCAGGCTGCCATGCACTTGGCGGGTTCTCTCCCCTCCGGCGTGTCCGTGTCACCGGTTTATTCAAGTAGATTCACCAGTGTGTGCGAAGGAGCAGAAACGTTCTAGTGTCGTGTGAACACCTCTTTAGACACAAAGAGAATAGAACTAACTGAATTTAGATGATTTTGTGCATTCATTTTGAGCTAAAACAGTAGTACATGTTTCCCTATTCATAACTATCTAAAATCGAGCAAATTGCATGCGACCCGTATTCGAATGTGAATCTCCATCGACATGCTGGTACTAAAGAAGCGAAAGTTTCCAGTCAACTGTATGTTTATCTACATATCGGCGAAAAGAAATACACTTCCTCTGCAGTAGGACTCTTCCCCGCGAAGCTCCAGACACCAAGTTAAAACTATTTTCCGTTAAAACCCAACTCGCCTCCCAAGCGTCTCGATCGCCTGTGACAGGAAGTGACATCACGCTCACGTGGTTTGCACAATTGTCTTGACAGCACAATCATATCAGTGTTGCACATTCAGCGTCTTTTGTGAGTCGGGATTCCGAGCATTTTCTGCAAATCGACAATTTGCGTGTCGAGTTTTTCTTTGCCCATTTGCAATTGTTGTCTCAGCTGAGTGATTTCTTTCTCTTGCGCTTCGCCTTTCTTCTGCATTTCGCCTAACAGCGTCTCGAGTAGGCTGCTTTGATGAGCCTGTTCTTGTAAGTAGCAGTCCTGAAAGTCCAGTTGCATCTGCAAATCTCTGATGTCGTGCTTCAACCTTTCCGTGAGCCATCTTTCTGCTTCTAATTCCTTCTTTAAGTCATTAATTTCCTCCCTCGCTTCGTCTCTTTCTTTCGACATACTCTTGTTCCCCCCCTGCAGTCGATGGATGTCTGATATTTGCCTTTTGATTATCGAGTCACGGCTGTCCAACTGCTTTCGTAATAGACCGTTGCTTTCCAATAATTCAGCACACTGTTTTTGCATCATCTCTGCTTCCTTGTCTAGCTTAGGCCCATTTTCAGTTACGTTCTTGTTGTTGTTTTCCAATGACCGGCGTGGGTCGTCACACTTGCCTTTCATCACTTCCTCGCCTTCCGTCCGCACAAACTGGTTTTCGTCACGATTCCCTTCTTCAATCTTGCTGGCTTTAACAGATTCCCGTGTTAGCACCACGTTCATTTTGCGGCCTGTGAGGCAATCTTCTAATTTTTCTGTTCGCTTATAAACAAAACCTGAGCTTCTTTTCCTTGGCCCAGTGTGAATGCGATGAATCTAGGCTCTGGAGAAAGATAGAAACCCTGCCATTAGAATGAGAGTAAAACTTCTCCTTCCCTTATGCTCTCCTTTAGGCATTATCTCAGGGATACATCTCAGTTGATTTCAGTCGACAATCAAAATGTTATGACGGTCATTAAAACCATTTAAATTCTAATTATTCTATTAATTATCTGAAGTTATTACGTTGTGTATCATCTGACGAGCAATTAAAACTTGATTAAATTCCACTATTCATTTTGTCTCCATCTGGGCAATTTCTTTCTACTTTTTATTATTTCGTCATGTACAGTAGTTTCGTATCGCAGAAAGCGTCGTAACCAATTCGCGCAAGAGTGCAAAGGGGCCATCTGAGTTACGTTTAAGGCTGCGTTAGAATAGACCCAGCATGTAGAAGGGGTGGATATTTGTTTTTACTTTTGCTAACACATGCTACTACTCAGTTTATTTGAAAACAACAAAGACAAAAAACTTACCGATTGGAATGGCCAGCTGATTTTAAGACCTGTCAGCTCTCTTTCCCAGCATTGCAGGCCGAAGGCTTTCAGTTTTAGCGTTTGATACCAACAGGTTCTGGCATTCATAGGTGGAGGGCAGCGATTAAAATGCAAAATAGCTTTTCCTATCTGAATCTAGGCCTTAATTTATTAATAAAAGCTTTTAGGATTACTATAGATCTCATGATTGATAGCACGTGATTCGTTGCTTAGCACACGTGAACAATAGCCGCTAATGAGCAATTGCAAGCCCCAAGAATCAACATGGTACTTTTGATGTTTCCATTGAACAGAAGGTACACCAAAGTCTAGCCTAGCCAAAGCGCCTCCGCAGCCCCATTTTCATGGCACCTCGATAGTCTGTTTCCCATCAGCGTCCCAGGCGTTCCAGTTCCAGGCCCTTGTCCTACACTGTTGAAATTCTCTATATTAAAAAGCTTGCTATAACTTTCCTTACACAGTTTTGAAATGACTACTTCTTTATCCTCGTGTTATCCTTTGTTCCTAAATTATCATTTAATTAAATAATTTAAAAAACTAACCTTTTAGCCCTAACACGGCTTGACATCACTTTTCAATAGAAGAAGTGGCTACACTTTATAACCAGAATCCATTTTTACAGCCTCATTTTCAGACAGAGACCTCATTTACAATCATATTTCTCTCTGGCATTGAAATATCCAAATTCTTGGGGTTGAATTGTGTGTTCACTACCCACCGCATTCCGAATTTCAATTGCGGGGCTTCATCTTTTACCTTACAATATGGCTATGGCTAACTCGATGAGCGGCCTCACAGAGGAAGAATCAACACCGAAACATTGTAATTTCTGCAGCGAGGCTAGCCCCGTATCTGCGATAAGGGACCTAAGGAGATAATGCCTTTGCGCATGCTTTATACGCGTGAGCCCCTACACAGTATCTCTCTTCATCGAGAAGGTATCTTGTTCATTTGAATCGCCCATTCTTTAAACTGATAGATCAAGAAAGTAACCAAAAAGTATCAATTTCTCCTAATCGAATTCTTTGCACCAACGTGTAGGAGGAAAGACCTCGAGTAAACGTGTTGTGGAATGCTAGCATGAATCAAAACCCTACAATCATGTTTCGGTTTAAGCATTCGCACCAATTAAACCCTGTACTTGGCAAGCGAAGACTTCTGTGCCTTAATTCATTTTGCTTAATCAAGGCAAAAGGGTGTTTTGTGCCAGTTGTAGATTTAAGCCACATTGGGGTAGAATTGCTTTCAGTTTAGCTTACAATGAATGGGCCGAGGTTAACACAGAATTGAGGCTGCGATAGAGAAGTGCTCCTTCGCATAAGCTGCACGTAGGAATGAAACGACCTCATTCTTTACGATTCTTTATGAGAGGAAAGAAAACAAAAATTCAAAGCGGGCTCATCGTTATCAAAATAGTTAACAAACTATGGCAATCACTAAAAGTGCAAATTAATTCGCTTATAAAACTGTACACATCGTTAGCTGCATGATGAAAGCAATTATGCGATATAAATATCATTAATTAATGCATTTAAATGCTAAATATTAGTGTCAAATCTCGCGCGTGCAACCCTTCTACACGCGTTTCCTTGAATGTGTCAAGTGCTTAGTCCACTATGATGCTCAACGTGCTCTTTGCAAAGTCATATTCCTCCAGTTCCTTCCAAGCATATATAATATGAAAGTGAATTTGAAAATAAAACTTTTCAACAGAACTCTAAATGTTTTAGTACCACTGATTAAATATATTTGTTTCTAAAAGAACACCACGTTTGTAAGTGCAAACCAGTTAAGACCTTCTCAGTCTTCAGCATTTTGCTCTGCATCACTGATTCGTCATTCATATTAGATGTAAGATTCGGTAGTAGAGAAGTGGCCTTAAATTTTTTTCGTCTAGTTCAAAGGCAGGCTAGGACTCATAGACAAAGTTCAGATTGCATCGTTGGAATCGTATTCTATTGGAGAATTCCTTTGAAATTTCATCTTCTCGATCTGTAAAGAAATAGCATAATTAGTGTCTTTGACAGTCATTGCCTGCTGTACTCAATTAAAGAATACTGCATTTAGAATGATTTTAGGCAAAGAATAATTCATGGTTGCATTTCTAGGTAGGGAGTTTTTCGTTCAATCAGAGAAGCTTAGGCTTGAGTCTGCCACGTCTTCGATTGCTATTGTCCACTCACATATGGAAATTCGATGTTCATTGCGAAAGCCCTTTTCCCTCACAGCAACAATGAAATTCAGATTGGCTAAAGAGCGAAATCGATCTTGTGTAAGCATAGCTCATCAGCTTGTCATCTGCCGTTAGGTGCTGGATACAACTAACGAATAGATTAGAATCGCCAGGAAGGCCTTTCTTACCATAAGGCTTTGATTTGGCCTACGTCATTGTTGCGTCGTCCAATCAGAAACCTTTTCTCTAGCCGTCTCTTCTGCCGGACCTCTTTTACTGAAATTCACAAAAATGATGACGCCATTAAATATTAATCAGAAATATCTGAAGGAAAACGCTACAATGTAAGTCCAATAGGTTAATCCAAAGGGGCAAAAGAACCAAAACAGTCTTGGCACAGCGTTTGAAAATATGAAAATGAAGCACTTCGTAAGACCATCAATGAGGCTTTCCACATCTCAGTTAATTAACTATTACAATTGTGTCATCGACAGAAACACAGTTTCGATGAAGCTATTTAAAAAATTGCTGCTCTTTTCCACCAACATTTGCCAATCAAAGCGTGAGTCGATGGTGACAGAAGATGATTGTGTTTTACAGGAGGGGCTGCTTCACCCAATTCGACGTTTCAAACCAGAGCCTACCAGCAAAGGTGCCTGGAGATCTCCCAACAAAGTTAATATGCGAATCGATGTTACTTTCGACATACAACCATCGGTTTGAGGTTTGCTACTCACATCCTTCGTATATTCCCTCGACCTGGTCCGACTTCAAGGGTCGATCCCACATGGCCACTGAGTGCATTTTCAGCGGGTACATGTACTCTCTGCTTTCTGCGTTGTTTGGTTTGCCGATCGTGATGAGCGGGTATTTGTCAGTTGGTCGGTCGGCACTGCTGCCCTTCACCGACATCACCTCCTTGCCGTCCAGGTAATACACCAAGCTCTTTCTCATTTCCCATACAAAGACAATGTTTACCCATTTCCCGGTGGGAACCTTAGAATCTGGAATCATCATTTTCCATTGCTTTTTGGCTGTGCTCAAAACGAAGACGTATTGGCCGTGGAAGTACAGAAACCCAAAGCCACGTGACTCTTTGGACTGCCCCCCTCCGCTGATTATGTAAGCATCTTGATCGTCTTTGATGCCATCTCGCTTCAAATTTACCCAAAAGGAAAGGGTCAGACCACCCAGAATGCACTTGCCTGGGTCGCTGAAGCACGTGCCTAGAACAACCATGTGCAACAATAAGATATCAAGATTGGTTTCTCTATGCAAATCATTGGTCTTATAGGTAAATACCCACGACGACTCTTAATCAACTAACGACAATAACTAAAATGAGAGTGCCCCAAGGAAAACAATTTTAAAACTACTTTGATAAAAGCTGAAATTAAAACGAATATTCGCCAAAATTTGTCATGCTAGAGAACAGTTTGCATTTCCTTTCTTTTTTAAGGATTTAAAGTTCAACGAAAAGGAATTCGAAAGGAAAGGTAAAGAGGTAAGGAAAGCTATTTGACAAATGGTGTACTGTGTTCTGCTGAAATGTTTCCATTACATTCAGGAACTGTTAATAAAAAGTTAGATAAAAATTTTCATAGCATGATAGCATGGAAGTAGCATCATTCATCTGCAATTATTAACATTCATTTACATGATTCGTACATTTCTATTGAGTTAGTAAGTAGGCTACTGGCTATTTCTAAATTACGAAAGGCAGAGCAAACACACTCACCGTTAAAGTCACCGAGGATGACGTAACTTCCGGGAAACTCGGTTGTGGCGTAGACCAGACTCGTCTTGGGGTCACTGACAATCGTGCTTCCGTTCATCAGAATGGCGTTGTGACCAGTTTGAATGTCCATGCTGAGGATGCTCTTACGGTTGTCCAGCGGCCAGAAATGAGACGATTCCAGGAACGGATCTTTCACTGCAATTCAATTCGCAGGTAACGCATAGTGAAATAGGAGAAGCCTCCACTGCAATTAGACTTGTTTTCATACGAAATTGAGTGAATTAACCCCCCTCTCATTTCTTCCTCACGTGATATATCTTTATTGTATATAATTGAATTTTATTAAGATAAATTTTCTGAAGTTGTTGTAGTAATCTTGTTGCCGATATGATCTTAGAAGACACAAATTAGCTTCGTTTTTCTTGACCCCATTTTTATCTATTCTAAGCAGGATTATTTGGGAGGGGAGAGGGGGAGCCGAAGATGATGTGAGTTGAGAGGTTTACAGCACAAAATAGCATCATGGGAATCTAATAATCGCGAAGGTTTTTAACACGGGCAGCGAAGGTTCTAGGGCTGGAAAGTGCAGAGAGGCCCTTATTCATTAGACGACTAAAAGCATGGGTAATAATGCAAAATTAAATGCAAACATGCGCATTCAGTGAATGCCACTTGAGGCATAGTTAAAAATTTTGGAGATGAAAACTTTGAATACAATTGCAGCATTATAATATGAATGCTTTAGCCTTGGCACTGGGGCGAATCAAAATGCGACGAGTAATTGGAGGATACGTACGTAAGATTCCTTTGTTCTTTTCTTGGGACTTTGCTTTCTGCACACCATCGAGTCGAACAGGGGCACGCTTTGAGACAGCTGGATTAAGAAGACACAGGAACAGGTAAAAGACGCTCAAAATCAAGACCATGTTCATTTGTTTAAAAAGGCAAAATGGCTCTGAAGTACAGTGCATTTGGATTCAATATCGAATGAGAAAGAGTGTATGAAGGTCGAGGCAGTCTACCAAGCATTGCTACAAAGCTACAATGGCAGTTAGCGCTGGCTGATAAGAGTGATTTGGCGGGGCGTGATCTCGGATGCCACCTGTCAAAAACAGGTGCCATGCTCAATGCTACATTGATCTTGTTTCGCTTCGGATGCATTCTTCCGTTTGTCATAGCAATCGTCACAGTTCTACATCGCTATCTAATGATTGGTTCGCATCGCTGCAAACAGTTCGCTTGCATCATTTGCATCGCTTGAAAGCAAATATCGCGGCAAACTGAGACCCAAAGCCCAGAAAAGACCTGAAACTTATTCTTTGTTCTTTACTATTTCGATTCATTATTGTTTTACTAATTTAAATGCGTTTGGCAAGAAGACGATTGGAGCTGATTTTACTGGGGTGGTTTTCAAGTGGAGCAGATCACCAGGAGGTTTTTTATATAGCCAAGTCAAAGGCATCAAAGCTTAAACCTCAATTTTCCGTTAAAAAGCTTACTTCTGCGGGAATCATTCAGCATTATTTGTTTATAAAACTGCAAAAATTCTTTTAGGGTTTTTCAACGAAAGATCTACAAATAATTAAAAGAAGTATAAAGCACTTCTAAACAGTGAATAGTAGATCGCATTTCAAAAGGCCAAAGCATCTGAACTGGACTAATTTGATTCGCAGTGGACTAGGAGTCAATGAAGCAGCTACTTTTTTAAAAAGAATGTTGTATTAATATATTGGATAAAATGAAAGGTTGTAGTCGCCCCGGGCCTAGGACTTAGATCAAAGGTGGGTTACCTTTTTGTATTTTTGTCCTCGTTTGTACCATCTGCTTGTCATCTTGGTTCTCCACGCCGCCTTTTGTCTCAATCAAATCCCTCACGGGTGCCGTGGGGTATGCGTGTGGACCATCTGCTCGCTTTGTCGCCACTTGGCGCCTCATTCCCGTGCTATCCATCCCAGGTCCATCCATCCCAGTTCCATCCATGCTTGTTCCGTCCATTCCAGTTCCCATGTCCGAATTTATGTCCGGCATTTCATTATCCATGTTATTAGCATTCATCTCTTGTTCAAATTCTTGGCCTAAAGTAACCACATTTGCTTTTTATACAGATAACATCAGGTGGCACTAGGTCTTAGTTACTTTGAATATTAATTTGATGAATTTTCATTTACTTTGATAAGAGTTTCTTGCGCCAAGCCCGTTACCTCCTCCCTCTCTCTCTTTAAAAGACTAGCTGCTAACAATTTCTCTTTTAGACAATAATCATACGAAGCATCGATCACAATTTAGCAACACCCAAAAAGTCGATCACAACTTAGTCTAACCTGCTTTTTCCGATTCTCTCATAAGCATTTCCTGCTCAGGACTCATCTTTTGCTGTTGTTGTTGCTGTTGCGGTTGTTGCTGTTGCGGTTGTTGCTGTGTGCCGTTGCTAGGTGACTGTATGACTTGAACTGGCTTGTTGTTATTGTTACCCGCAGGGGGCTTGGATTCCACCCCCACCCCCTTGTTCAGCGCTTCTTTCGACTGCATTGACGATGGTCCCTTTGCTCCCTTGCTTTCTCTCGCTTGCTTGTATTCCTCATCACGTGAAACTCCTTCATGATGGGTGTTGACTTGAGGCTTGGGTGGTTTGTGCCATGCCGAAGGACCCTTAGGCCCCAACCTGGCCCCCTTTCCCTCGTTGTGTTTCTCAGAAGTCTCCTTTCGGCTCTTCTCAGCTGGTCGAAACTTCTCCGATTTCTCCCCACTGCTGTCATCGCCCTCGACTTTCTTGCTTTTCCTGATGGTCCCAAGTTCATTCATCGGGTCTTTACTCTCGCTGTCAAACTTTTTCACAACACTCATCTCAATGTATCCATCGTCATTGTCTACAGAAGGCTTGGCGTTGTAATTTTCTTGGATGTTCTCTTTTCTCACTCCATTCCGGCTATTTTGTGCCGGTCCATCATTCATGCCCGAGGTCAGTTCACTTCCCGGTCGATTGTATGATGCCGGCTCATTGTTTACATTGCCGCTGACAGGTGCGACACTTTTGCCATCCTTGAACCCCTGTGCGAATCCACTGTCCGACGGCGCATTTTCACCAGTACGCCCAGTGTTGGAGCCATGCAGGTTCTTCCTCGGATACTTCACAATGTCATTCAGCGTCTCATAACCGTTCTTTTGCATGTCAGCAATCGATACTTGCCCTACGTTTTCATTTTCAAACGATTCCTTCTGTTCGCCCATTTTCGCTTCCAATTTCTCCAACGTCTTCTGTTTTTCGCTCTTACCCTCGTTTTTTCTCCCATCATCCTTTTCATTATTGGACTGTCTATTATCCCCCTCTTTCTTCTCCTCTTTCTTCTCCTCTTTCTTCTCCTCTTTAAATGAAGATGCTTCTTTATTTTGCCCCTTTCTATTGTCTTCTTCTCTGCCTTCTTTGTCGTTCAGTCTCTGGTTATTGTTGTCTCCCCCTTTGTCACTACCTTTATCGCCCCCATTGTATCTCTCCCTCTCCTGCTCCCCATAGTTCTTCTCAGCTTTTCTTTCCTCTACATATTTGTTATTCTCCTTATCGGGGCTCTGTTTGCTGTCTTCTGACGCCACATGTTTAGCATCACTCACTGCCTTCTGCTCATTTCCGAACCGGCTATTGTCGTCATTTTTCCCCTCATCTTTGCTTTCTTTTCTTTCTTCATCACTTGCCCCTTTGCTGTTGAATGCTTCTTTCCCCTTATTCTGCCTGTTCCTATCATTCTCTTCGTTCTTCACTTTCTTCTCATTCTCTGCAGCAGTATCCTTTTCGCCATCCCGTTCGTTCTTCACCCCTTCCTTCTCATTCTCCTTGTTTCCATTCACTTTCTGCGTTTCCCCTGCATCAAAGTGATTCTCTTTTTGCTCTTTACTTTCATACGCAGATTTGCGTTGATCGTCTTCCTTTCGAGAATCCTCGTTTGACTTCGATGGACGCTCATTTTCCGGTTCTGCAAATGAGTGGCCGGAACCATGTCCGCGTTCACCGTGTCCTCCGTGTTCACCGTGTTCACCGTGTCCTCCGTGTTCACCGTGCTCACCGTGCTCACCGTGTTCACCGTGTCCTCCGTGTTCACCGTGCCCTCCATGACCGCTTCCATGGCGGAAGGAAGAAGCATCTTGCTCTTCTTGCGACGAAACACTTTTCATGTTTTCACTTTTTTCATTCTTCTCCTGTCTGTTTCCGTCACCTTCCTTGAAATTATTCTCATTTTGCTTCCCTCTTTCTTTTTCCTCCACTTCTTTACTCTGATTTTCTTCATTATAATTCTGTTTTTCTTTGTTATCACTGACCCTTGCTCCTTTCTGATCTTCCTGTCTTTCTTCTTTTGCGGTATTCCTATGTTCCTCATTCCCAGAGGCATTCTTGAATTGTTTTGAAGCCTGATCTTCCTGTCTTTCTTCTTTTGCGGTATTCCTATCATCCTCATTTCCAGAGCCATTCTTGAATTGTTTTGAAGCCTGATCTTCCTGTCTTTCTTCTTTTGCGGTATTCCTATGTTCCTCATTCCCAGAGGCATTCTTGAATTGTTTTGCAGACTGATCTTCCCTCCTGCTTTCTTCACTTTTCACGCGCTCGTCATTTTTGTCGTTGTTGCTGTTTGAGTTTCGTTCATTCTTGTTCGCTGCACTTTCGTTTTCCTGAGTGCTCCTGCTCATACCCTCAGTCGGGTCACCCTGATTTCTTTCCTGGGGGCGCTGTGTGTTCTCTTCCCCATTAAACCTCCCCTCATTCGCTTGAGGCTTTTTGTCTTGCCTTGCCACTGCTGGCTGACTTGCTGCTGTGTTTTCACTTGCTGCACTCGTCACTGCTGTTGGTTGCTGGAGTGCATTTCCTTCTCCCTGCTTCTCTTTGCCTCCTTGCTGTTCCGTCCTCTCTCCTTCTTTTGCTTCTTGCTTCCCTTCGTTTGCATTCTTTTCTCCTGTCTTATCCTTGTCATACAAGAACAAGGTTCCTCTATACTTCTGCTTCTCAATTATGTTACCGTCTTTGTCCTTGACCCTCTCCTTGGTGTCCTTGTATAGCGTGCCCTCATACCTTTGCATCTCATCTCTGTTTTCGCTAGTTGATTCTTCGCTTGTCGCATTGTTGCCCTGTGTTGTGTTTTGCGTTTCCTGCTTGTAAACATACTGATTATACATCTCTGCCTTCAACTTTGGGTCTGATACTTTATCATCTGCTGTGTAGGTTCCCTGCGAAACAGCAGTGCTTCCGTTTGATTCATTATTAGGCCCCTGCTGGGTGCTTTCATTCGAAGCAGCTGCACCTGATGCAAACTTGCTGGCATTTTCATTCTGCTGATTCTGGTCCGGCGTTTTCTCCTCATTCCTTTCGTCCTTTTGGTACTCCTTCGCGCTGGGTTGTTGTGGTTGTATCTCTGTCGAGCCAGTTGTAGGTTGGAAGTTTTGTGCTTTGTTGCTATTCTCCTCAACCTTGTAATCTCCTTGTTTTTCCTCTTTGATCGGATTCTCATTCAGATTGAACTGTTTTGGCTGATTATGAGTAAAGCTCACTGTAGGCTGGTAATTTTGTGCGTTGTCACTGTTTCCATGCCCACTGTTGGTCTCTTGCTTTTCCTCTCTGCTCGATTCTCCATTCACACTGGGTTGTTGCTGTTGTCTTTCCGTCGACCCAGTAGTGGGCTGATTGCTTTGTGCTTTCGCATTGTTTTCATCGTCCTTGTACCTGGAACTTCTTTCGCCAGTTTCTTTGTTCTCAGCCCCATAATGATTCGCTTGACCCTCCTTTGAGACTTCGTTGTTCTCTTGGGGATTTCTATTGCTCTCTGTATTTCCTGTGTGCTCCTGACTGGCATAAAATCCCTTGTCAGCCTTCGTGTCTTGCTGTTCGCTGTTCTCGTTGAAACGGCTTCCCTGCTTTCCCTCCGTATTCAAGTTCTCATTACTCAAATCTGGTTTTCGCTCCTGGCTGTTTCCCTCGTTGTTTGTGTTTTTGTTTCCAGATGGCTGGTCCTTTGATTCACTTGCCTCGGCTTGCTTGCTGGATGCTACCTTATGACTCGGCTCTTGATTCTCTCCTAAGTTCTCAAATCGGCCTATAGTCTGGGGGGTTTTGTGCTGCAATGGCTGCTGCCTGTCATTATCAACATGGAAGCTGTTTTGCTCAGATTCTTGGTGACTCTCCTCGTTCTGGTTTCTGTTCCCATCTTTTTGCTTCCCTTCCCCGCTAAAGTGCTGCCTTTCATCGTTTCTGTAGTTCCTATCATCGTACTTTGAGTCTGTGTTATAGTTCTCTTTCCTCGGCTGCTGCTTCTCTTCAGACTTCTCTGCATTGTTCTCATTACCTTCACTATTGCTGTTAAACCCATTTGTTGGTTTATGGCTTTGTGTCTGCTCTGGTGACGTATACTCGGGCTCGTCTGTTTGTGTGGAATCGAGGCTCGACGTCACTTTGGGTGTTGAATACGCTCCCTTATCACTGTGATCTCGTTCCTGAGCCTCTCTTCCGTTTCTGTAATTCTCATATGCATGTTGGTTTCTGTTCCCTCTGCCGGGCTCATCGCTGCTTAATGCATTGTTCATGTACCCAGAATGCCCCTGGGACTCCCCATCAAAGTCCAGCGGATGAGGGTTGTTAAAGGGCAATGCTCTTGAAGAGAGCCCGCCGCTCTCTGAAGGTGTTGCTGTTGTGCTCCGAACTATTGGTGCTAGGATCCCGCCTCGCTTCAACATTAGCTTGTAGTTGTCTACAGGAGAGGCTGTTGGGATGTCGTCATGCCTTTCTGCCTTGGCATTGTCGCTGTTGGTTTCCAAATCGCTCATTGACAGCAGGGACAGGAATGCGGCGGTTTCTGCTTCGATCTCAGGGTCAGCGGCTGCTGGCTTCTCTTCACATCTACATGGGGTTGTCGGCTCTTTTAGGATTCCACCTAGGAACAGAAAGTCGAACTTACATATTCCATATTGCGATTACACAAACAACATATTCTCCACGTTCGTCTTTTCATCATCCGTTCAGTAGCAAAACATTACTGGCAACATTTCTGGCAAGATTTTTACTCATTTAAAAGCTAAGTAAAGGTGTCTTGGAATCAATTTTTAATGTGAGTAGATAAATCGAACGCAGCTAGATCTTTGTCAATAGCAGAAGACCAAGACGACTCACCGATGCAAGCTGATTTCTGGACTTTTGGGATCAGCGGCTGCAAGTTGTCGAACTCAGTCACGAACATATTATCGTCATCCGGGTCGGATGCGATGTTGGCCAACTGTCGCTTGTTGATGTGGTCACCAATGCCGACTGTGATCAGCTTCACCCCCATGTCCCGAAGCGCCCGTGCTGGAGCCATAACATTGTCCGAAGAAGGTCCATCTGTCATCAACACAAGCACGTCTAGCGCATCGGGTCGGTGTACCGCTCCAAACAATCCTTCCTTGGCAAGCTTCAGCGCCTGCCCGGTGAATTTGCCGCTGTGAGGCTTCACACGTATTGCATCCTTGGCTTCTGCAAAGGATTCTGGGTCGCTAAATCTTCTAAAGTTAAGCATAACTTGAGCGTCAGTTGAAAACGTAATCAAACCTAGGTGAGAGTCGGCAGGAGAAACTTTGAATGCTGACGCAACTCTCCTAGCGAATTCTGTCACTTCTGCCATCTTTTCTTTGCCTCCTGGCTCCGCGCCTGCTGAAGCATCGATTGCGAATGCGAGGTCGAGCTTAGAACTGCAAACTAGGACAAAAACAAGCTTGTCATGAAGGTAACAATGAAACTCGCAAGGTTGTAAACATGAATGTAAAGGGTAATGGACTGCAGAAAAAGACACCGCAAAATTGCATCGTCATGCATGCTAGTTCACAAGGCCAGCCAAATGACTTGGCTTGGTCTTTAAAGCAACAGGGGAGGCCATGTTAACACGCATCGAATTCTCCTTCTCTTTGCTAAGAGCACTCGACAAAACTTTATTGCTAAAGACACACATTTTATATAACTTGAAAATAGAATCTTAAATGGTCTTTGGTTGTAAAAGACTAAAGGTCACGGTACCAATCAAATCTTGAAGCTCGTTGCTTTCTTTGGCACGAACATTGACAAAAGGTGACCATTTTATCACTGAACAATTCAAATTGAAGTTTGTTTATAGCAAAATGAAATGAAAAACAAGTGAATACCTTTGTCCGGACAGATGCATGGCGGCTTTTCGCCCTTCGCCACTGCAGACGCCAAGGGCAACACCTTCTTCTTCTTCGGTTTCATTCCCAAGTGCTCCATGATCTTATCTCCCTTTTCAGTGGACTTCAAAATACTATCTCCCGACCCACCTTCGCCTCCCGCATCTTTCATGAAGGACTTGTCTTCCTTATCGCCACTCTCTGCATCCAATGTCAAGTTCTTTTCTTTCTGCTTTGCTTGTGCAGCCTTAACCAACACCTTTGTTATTTCTTCCAGGGTTGTATTCTTTGGCTTCAGTTTTGGACTTGGTTTCTCCTTCTGCACTACTTTCTTGGGCTTTTCCTCCTGGTGAATTTCCTCCTTCGCCATAGCTTCATCGCTATCGTGTGTTTTCAATAGCTTCTGGATTGCGGCTCCGATGTCTTTCAGCTTGCTGTTGTGCTGTGGAGGCGGCTCATCACTTCCCTCAACCTCATCTTCCTCATCACTCAACTCCTGTTGATGACATGGCTCATGCAAGTTATCTCCAGCCAGTAAAAATCTTCATAATCTTAAAATTGGCTTACGATTAAAAGAAACACTCCTGTTTAGTATTAACTTTTTGAATTTACTGAAGAAGAAGCGGAAGAAGAAGAAGAAGAAGCGGAAGAAGAAGAAGAAGAAGAAGAAGGAAGTAGCAGACAGACTTTTCTCGATTCCTCCATTTATGAATCCATGAATCCAGTTTGGCATATGGTTTAACGTCTTTCAACATCATCTTTCTAGTTATTAGTTTTTTTAAAGGATAGAAAGACATTTCAAACGAATTGATGAATTATTTTTGACGTCTTTTATGTCAGTTTGAGAGATAATTGCCTTGTATCACTTGTTTTCCAAAGCGAAACATTAATTAAAATTTTAGAAAGTCCATTTAAAGTAAAGTTGGTTTTTTAGGAGGCCAATTAATAGAATTGTGCTTTATACTTCGTTATTTTTTCCCGGCAATGCCTCTTCCCATTTTTGAGTAAATTTTTCCTTATCAGTGCAAAATTAAAAACAAATGGTAAAGAAACTGCAATTGCCACACAGCTAAGACGAAATCATTTTGATGTCAAGACGGCAACCTGCATATTATACAACAACGGTTGTTGACTTAACAATACCTTCTCCTCCTTGATCAGCGATGCATCGTAACCATCCAGGGTATCGCAGTCACTGTGTCGACATTTCCCAGAAAGATGTTTTTGAAGCTGGGTCGGTTTTGTGTAGGCTGATGGAACTCGTTTCGGAGTAGGACTTTCCTCGAACCTAATTAAACAAAGTCAGACTAAATAAGTGTTGTGATTGCAAATTGCTCCAATTAAGTTGCACTGTTTTGGACAGTAAGGTTTTTTTGTAACTTAGTAAGCAAGATGAAAGTTGTTATTAGGCTTCGTCTATTCAATCAACTGAAAGCAACTAGACAGCATTCAAGTCTCGGCATTTTCGTATGGTTGCCTTCGGTCATAAATCGCTCTTAAAGCTGCATGATGTTGGCAATGAACTTTAACATCATTTTGGGTATGTTGAATGTCACATGACTTCATTTTCTTCAATTGTCAGTTCTACTAGTCTTTGTTTCCACAATTCTCAACTTAATCAAGTCGCTGGTGTAACACTCTTTGAAAAGCGGTCACGTGAACCGGGCAATACGCTTCTTATGGAAGTCATTATTAAAATTCATCTGCAGACCATTTCAGCAATCAAAGCACTTTCTCAATGATCAAAACCAATGCACAACTTACATGTATACTTCATTTGCATAGGGACCTCCAAGACCATCAACTGTAAGAAAGAAGTTTTTCAAGTTGATAAGAATATTTTTGGATTGGAAATATAAATTTAAAAGAAAGTAGATGGGTTTGTGAATGACGCCAAATGAATCGATTCAAGGTCGAACGATCTCATTGGTGCGAAAGCATCGAATCTCTTATCATTGACCATTTTTACAATTTATTTTTCTTGATAGGCCAATATAACCAAAAGGTAACCAAAAACTGACCGAATAAATAGCCAGATGCGGATCAAAAACATTAGAGGGTGATAATCAGAGCGTTACTTAACACCTAACTTTAGAAGAGCCTAGGGGAAAAGACGAACTCTTTCTGTCTACAAAGAATGGGATTTTCCATTGAAATATAGTCAGCTTTTGGTTATCTTCCGATGTTTGCATAAACTGAGGAGTGTCGGACGAAAAGTACTTTAAGTATGCGAAAACTAGCTCCGCTTTTTCTAGCCATTGTGAAAGTTTTATACCACAAAGCACTTGTTAACTCATTTTTACTTGGCATGAAGATAGCAACAGCAACAACAGCATTGCAGCGGACATAGCTTAAAGCCAGACAACAGACCTCTGCATCGGTCCGAATGACCGTAAATGTTGTATCTTCTGTTTCCATTGAAGCCAGCAAAACACTGGCCTCCATTTTGGAGAGCAAAATACTTGAAGCCTCGATCCAGCGCGGCCTCCGCACACTTCTGCAATGCATCGCCGCGCTTCTTGTAGTCATCTTCCATCAAAAGGTCATGGTTGCCCTCCAGGGTTGGAATAGCTCGCTTCCAACAATCGCTGAAGCATCCAATGTCAGCAAACACTGCAAAGGGATGTGGATAAAATGCAAATCACCGATTTTGATGAGTTAATGATTATCATCAACCTAGAGTAGCTGCACATTGACTTGAACTGGGGTGCTCAGTTGATTGCCACCACAAGCTGTTTATTTCCATTGCTTTCATTGAAGTAAAACAATTCTAAGCAGAGTGAGCATCGAAAGACCAGTATTTTCATATAAACTGGTGTACAAGAGTATGGGAAAGGCACATACTGAAATAGCGAGGCATTCAACTGCTTTTTGCAAGCAAGGAATAAGTTTTACGATCGGTAATAAATGTCGAAATTGATCTTGTGATAGACATTGGGCCTAGTTGCTCATAGAACCACAAATGGTGTACGTACCGTGTCCGCCCAGTGAGTAAACCCGTTTCGATGGCTGCACCTGGTCGTCCGAACGATTCCCAACTGCCATCGTGCAGTCATTTATCATTGCTCTGTTGTGCACATTTTTCGTTTCCTTGTGAGTGACGCTTGCGGCCGGTGCTGGCTCGGACACCTCAGGAGCCATATGGTGTCCGTTTGGCATGATCTCTTTGTACCCACCCTTGCCGTCTGACACTAATTCTGTGGTGTACGAGTAATATTTCTCTTGTCTATCGTTTGGTCCTGGAGCTTCAAACATTTTTGCCAACGGCTCTTGAAAAGCCGCATCGTTATTTTCTTGCCACGATACAGGGGTTGGTGCAGCCGCGGCAGCAGGGCGAGCTGGCGCTGGCGGAGGAGCAGGTGCTGGTGGAGGGGGTGGTGGAGGAGGTGGAGGGGGTGGTGGGCCGTGAGGAGGTGGAGGTGGAGGTGGAGGTGGAGGGGGTGGGAGGTGGTGGAGGGGAGGGGGAGGGGGAGGTGGCGGTGGTGGAGGAGGGGGTGGAGATGGTGGAGGTGGGGGTGGAGCTGCTGGTTGGGGAGCAGGGTATTGCGGAGGGTATGGCTGGGGCGGAGGAGGTGCTGGGGCTACTGCAGCTCTGCCCTTTCCAATTTGTTGAATAGATCTGTCCGGCTCATACTGGTTCGAATAGTAGTTTAATCCAGGGATTCGAACAGCGTCCCGTAACACATTGTCCACATATTTCTCGACCTGCTGATATGCATCCGTTGGGTATATGTTATCCCTAGCTCTTCCCTGCTTCGATCTCTCGTCGGCTAAAAAAAGTCCGTTGCCAACAGGTTTGCTAAGTTTATTCCTGGCTTGCGGCTTTCCGCTCGCAGGTCGCCTCGCCTGGTAGCCGCCAGCCCTCAAAGGCCGCTGCCTCTTGTTCGTATTCGCTGCTTTAACTGCAGCCCTCAAGCCAGCCTTATTAAGTCCCTTGTTAATCGCGTTCTGACTTTGCATTTGCTTTTTGCCTTGCAGTTGTTTTTGATTGGCAATGTTTGCTCGCGTCACTGCGACGCCGGCGCGGTTGGGCGATGAAATCGGCCTCGCATGCATCATGTGCCTCTTCAATGCCTGTTGCTGCCTCCATTTGCGAAGAGCTGGAGATACCACCAGGGCTGAAATGATGCAGTCGTGGTAAAACGCGAGGTTGAAACGAGTCATAGAAATTTTAATCACATTTACTACACATTTGATTCATTGGCGTTGCGAAGTCGTATTATATAGGTATAGGAACAAATTGACACACATACACACATACTTTTAAGGTCTAAGATAAAGATGTAATAAAATTTGAATGTTGACAAATTTTGTCTAGTCGAGTTGCAATAGCCTCAAGGAAGTAGACCGAATCATTGAAATATAAGTCATCCTTGAAGTTAGACAGCCAGGTTCAACTACACAGAAGTTGAAAGTGATTCGTGTCGGAACGAAATAGAAGATAATGTCGCTTCCTTCGTTAATAAACGGATGATCCGCCAAGGCAGACAAGCAACGGACTGATTGGAAGAGAATGTTACCTTTAGGTTGTCTCGGTCGTATGACTAGTGTCCATGCCTCCAGCGTCGCAAGTACGATAAGCGTACATAGGCCGAGCCAAAGCTTCAACTTCATGAGGATGAGATCCCTGTAGTTACCAGCATGAAAGTGTCGGCCTTTTTCTAAATCAAAACACAATTAATCTTTTACATGACTGGGAGTTTTTCTTTACAGACGCAATATTCCTACTAAAATTTGAGAGGATATCTTGAACGGGTGAGTCTTCCCCAATTAACTATACGAAACGTCACTGAAGTTGGCAGAATCATTATCATTATCATTATCAGTTTCCGAAGGTTACGGAAAATCGGGGGAGGGGATGGGTTAGAGGGCGGCCTGATTGAGCTATTTCTGACTCTAATCTTAAATTGTGCTCTCCAATCTTGGTTATGCAGATTCTATAGAGAATTGGTTAAATGATACGCGCATAACGCGCAGAACGAGTATATTTCCTGACTACCTCAATATTGGGTCACTGTTTTGTTCGCTTGTGACAAAACCCATTTAATAGACTGTATTCAACATCAAAATCTATACGAAGGAGACCCTATCTGTTAGGAAATGATAAAAGTATTCGATCTAATACAACTAATCTTTAGCGTGTTATCAGTGTAGTATGAAATTGTTCAATGATACGAAAGAGTTGCAACAAAGGTTTCTATGGCTCGCACGTCGAATGAGACAAGAAGAAGACAACTTCAGAGTCCAAAGAAGAGTGGATATATTTATAGCGACTGTTTCAATAAGCTTTCTTTGTAAATGAAATTTTTTGCCCGCGTAGTACATACTATGCACTGGTCCAAAACAGACGAGGAATCTAGGACACTCGCTTTTGCAACTATTTGCTAATGCAAAGCTGGATATGAAAGCCAATCGCAATATCTTAAGAGTAGTATTTACTTAGTATAAACGGTGCTTCTTAATCCAGATGTTAAGGCTGGAGCTGCAAAAAGTCCCAGTGTCCCATTCAGTGCATGTGTGTCAAAATCACGTAGCTATCAAATTCCACTTGGGCCTTATCTGCTTGACGATTTTATGTTTTACTAAATCTTTCTTGTCTTCATAAATGTTGTAGCTGCTTTTGCGCTTATTGGATTAAAATTTCCAAGCGCGCACCATTCTAAAACCATAGATGCATACTGCCAAATTTTGACAAGGGAAGGAGAGGCAAACAAAACTTATTAGAAAGGCTCTCTATCTCATTTTTTCAAATACATATCAAAGTGAAAATTCACGAAAAGTCTATGTGACGAATTACCTAAAGCGCACACTACAGGTTTGCAGAAGAACTCATTGAACACATTTTCCAACCGTTACTTCAATCCACCTGGTGAGATCGCTGATCAAAAAAAGTAAAGATGAAAATTGGACTTACCCTTTTCTACGAAGTTTCACAATCTGTCAAATAAAAATGTGCAGAAATTACAACAAAAACATCCCCATATTATTTACTGTTGAGCTGAAAATCGTAGGCGATCCTTGGGGAGACATTCGAACCGATTCAATTGTTGATTGTTTTTACACAATGAAGCATTGTTCCGATTCAATGGCTAGCCCACTCGCAGCAGATCATTGCCGTGACATCAGCTGACCCTGCCATGTGACCCGTAGCAAAGCCGCCCACGCAGCATCCATCACTCTCACTTAAATGCCCAGGAAGAAACATGTTTACTGTTCGCTAGGATTTGGTCGCGAAAGGTCTCAGCAGCATTGGAACCATGTATTGGCGATTATGTGTTGGCGATTATGTATTTGCAATTATTTATTGGCGATTATATATTGGCGAATATGCATTTGCGATAATGAATTAGTGATGCGAGGTGCTTGTGGAAATGACGAAGCAGAAACACCTCATTATTGCTTTTTCTCCAGTGTATAAATGAAGAAAAAAGCAGATATGTTACAAAAACGGTTGCAACCAATGATGCGGGCGAATATCACCTCCTCCTCATCTCCGATCAATTTTTATAATTGAGTTTCTGGCATCTTATGAAAGACAGCTTGAAGTACTTTTTCAGCTAAAACATGTGCGTTAGAAACATATCTGGGTATAAAACTCTGTCAACAGAAAAAAAGAATCCAATGATATACCTAGCTTTGAAAAATACATGTGATCTTTTGTGAAATTGTCTGAATGGATATTTATTTTATTGGCTGATGAAATTACGACCTGCCGACCAGCCGATTTCATAATGTGCTTGGTTTATTTAAACTGAAAGAGTCTAAATAGATCATTTATGCATTACCACTGTATCAACACCAGCATATACCCAAGTAAAGATTCTTGCTCCAGTGCTGTGACGGCCGGAAGGGACATTCAGTCCATGTTGAAGCAGCGTTGCACTTTGGAAAATAGGGATAACACGAACTGATTATGCTTATTTTCTTACAATAGCTTTTCTCTAGTTCTGCTTTCTGTATGAGAAATGTCTCAACTATAAAAGTTTTCAACTCCTCAATACCCTTTTTCAGTTAAGCACTAAAGCAAGGGCGTGAAATGATCAATGAGATTCGTGACTGGAAAGGAAACTCACAAAACCTGTTTAACTGGGTTGTTGGCATGCAGGGTTCACTAAGTGACGGAGATATAATTACTTGGAAATGATCTCGATTCAGCTTATTCGAAGAAGAGTGTCAAATCAGATCGTCGAGGTCCATTTCACGTCAGCCATCTTATCAACTTGATCTCTGTCCCCTTATCAGTCTCATATCAGTCTCGTATCGTATCAATGTCACGGCAGTGCCTTAACAGTGTTGCGGGGCTTTCATATCATATCAACACATCGCAAGCATTACGCCATCTGTTTTCTGCTTATGCTCACAACAGTCTTTTATCCTTGGTCGCTGATGGTGTTTCATTCCAGCTCTGTGTATAACTGGGTGATCAATGAAGCAGCCAAAGATCAGGCTTTTTCCAATGCCTTACCCCTCATATCCCAAAGTTTATGATAGAAGAAGCTATATTTTCAAAACTTGAGCTTTTATGATTTTTTTAGGAGAACAATTTACAATTACGTAGTTTTTACTAAATTCAATTGGGTAACAACCTAGGTCAAATTTATTTATGTCTTTCAAATTTGATTCTTAGCTTACTATAAGCGTTCTCATTTTAGACTTTTGAATCTTCTGCCCACAACATAAACAATTTTGAATCTTGCCTTGCAAGGAGTAGGACAATGTGTTGCTGTGCCAAGTTTGTTGATACTTATATAGAGCACGCTTTAGTCATTACTATCCTTCACTTTTTTGAATTTTTTCATGTATCTACTTTCATTATACTTTTTCATTCA
Source organism: Nemopilema nomurai (assembly GCA_003864495.1). Classification (NCBI taxonomy): domain Eukaryota; kingdom Metazoa; phylum Cnidaria; class Scyphozoa; order Rhizostomeae; family Rhizostomatidae; genus Nemopilema; species Nemopilema nomurai. The sequence continues at coordinate 3,813,915 of ML133383.1, read as the reverse complement.
CCTTTCCACATTCGATGTCTTTCTTTACTTAATACTGTCTTGCACTCCTTTTTTGTTTATAATACCTATTATTTTGTTGTATTGCAGTTGAAGAGTTTTAAATTTTTTTCAATTTTTTTTCAAATCATTACAAGTACGTTCCATTACATAAAATTGATTTGTATAATTTTGAGTACTAGAGAAAGAAGCAAAGGCAGCTTTCAAACAATTAACAAATTGTAAAAATTTCGCTCCTTTTGTACTAAGCAACAATTTTACACTAAATACAGAAAGTTATTATGTACGAAATTACCCGAATACAATGTGATTCAAAAATCTTTGTTTACAACGGAGTTACAAAAGTTAGTTTCTGTTGAGTCTAAACCAAGTCAGAATCTTGGCCAATGAGAAAAAGCAACTTTAATTAGTTTAACCTTAAAATTTAACAACTATAAGCTTCTTGTCTTCAAAAAAGACAATTACAGGAGCATTCTTGGCTCAATGATAAAGAGTTTTATCTTTCAGCTTAAATTCGAAAAAGTTTTTCAGCGTTACTCATTTTCTTCGGTCTGAAGCCCTTTTTAAGCAAAGGAATAAAAGGTGTCAATCCCTTTATATAGACTTTCGACTTCAAACTCAATAATAAACGTGTTCTTATGCTAAACATTGAGTCTTCGACTTCAAGACGCCTTGTTTGTTGTTTTTAGCGGTAACGCCGTTTATAACAACGCTTTATAATTTGTTTTCGACATGATATGAAAAAATGGCGCTGTAGAGTTAATCAAAAATCATCTTCCAGATGATGCTATCACAACAAATCGCTTTCAGCTATTATCATACTCGGCTAAGTACGTTTGCACATTGTCTTTGAGCTCAGCTTCGTGGTGTGGCACAAGTACATATCCTTTACTTTTCGATTTATTTTTGTTTTTGTCCATGCTCGTCAAAGTGTTTCTGAGATGAATTGGAACCATCTTGGGCGTCAAGTGCCTTGTCTTTCCGCCTTTAGCAGAGTCTTTGTCCTCTTTTTTCCCATCATCTTCCTTTTTGGCATCTTTTTTGTCTTTCTCGTCATCTTTATTTTTGTCTTCCTTTTTGTCCTCCTTTTTGTCCTCCTTTTTGTCCTCCTTTTTATCTTTCTTATCATCTTCTTTCTTCTCTTCCTTTTTATCCTCTTTATCACCCTTCTCTTCTTTAGCAGGCTTTATTGGCTTTTCCACCAGTGGAACTGGCTCCTTGCCGATCGATGGCACCGAAGGAAGCATCTTTGGCGGTGGCGGCGGCGGAACATCCGGCTCTTTGACTATAGATGCGACCGGTGCCAGCATTGGAGGTGGTGGAGGTGGCGGTACCGCCAGCTCTTTTACAATTGATGCCACCGGTGGTAGCAACTGTGCATTAGCACTCATCGATGCAAGGGGCTTGAGCATCGCTTGCACCTGACCAGCCTCTTGGCCAGAAGCCATCGCAACTGGTACGTATAACACCTTCTTTTTTCGGCTCCTTTCCCTTCGCAATATCGCGCTTTTCAAGAGCAATGGAACCAGAGCCTTCACTGCCGCATTCGCAATTGTTATTTTATTTATTCCTGTTGATCGCTTTGATCCAGTCTGGATCGCTTTAGTGGCCTTGCTTTTTCTTTTCAATTTCCTTCTCTTCTTTCTCTCTGACTTTCTCCCTTTCGTTTTAGCCCCTTTTCTTTTCTTTCCATTCTGAGTTGGCTTTTTCCTTATTTTTGATGCCTTTTTTGCCAATGCTGCACTTTGCTCTTCCACACCTCCTCGCACTTCCTCACAACAATTTGTTCTTCAGTTGTCCTCTTCCTCCTCTTTTCGTCCGCAATCTTCTCATGTCCTGGTACAAGTACAAACCCTGGCAAAATCGAGCTCAGGTTTTTGGTCAAAAGCTCATTGTGACTTAAGTCAGTGAATTTTGCCATTGGCTTTATGTGCTGTGGCATTTTCTTTACTTGCTCCTCTTCATCACCCACGTGATTGCCACCCACGTGATATTCGCCTTCATGATCTCCACCCACGTGATCGCCACCCACGTGATAGTCGCCCTCGTGATAGTCATCCATGTGATCATCATGGCCATGGCCCACTGACATAGTATTGTGAATGCTCGACTGCGTTCCGCGCATCTCGTGATAGTCGTCTTCGTGGTGCATGCCGGGGAATCTCCCCATGCTGCCATGGTGAATCCAATGGTGTTCATGATGGATACTGGAATGCGTTTCGTAGTCCTGCGCTGCGCTGCCAGTAGGCCCAACTCTTTCATACGACCCCCCAGCTGCCGGAGTTATATGCCTCGCATTCCCTTTGCTATGCTTGGTTGGCTTTTTCTTGATGACAGTGGTAGGCTTTACGGGAACCGCTTTCCGTGAAGGCGATTTGGTTGGCAACATATTTGGCTCTTAGCAATCGATGCGACTTCCGGCAGTCTATTCGTTGGCTTTGGGGGCTGGAAGAAAGGCTGAGGACCGATGGATGCGACGGGAGGTAGCACTGGATTTCGGGGCAGCATCATGGGAGGATCCGGCCCAATCGAGGCCACAGGAGGATTTGGTAAACCCAACTGTGGCGCGAAAGGAGGCTGTGGGCCAATGGAGAGGACAGGGGCGGCTTGCTGCTGGACTGGTGGTATGAAGTATATTGGGTACTTGAGGCGGTTCTCGATTCGGGGCTGACTCGTGTCTTGTCTATTGAAGAGGTTTCCAAGGAGGGCAAAGGTGAGTCTCTGTTTCAATGGATTCTGGTGCACCGCAGGGGCAATCATCTGCTTCGCAGCCCCACCTGGTGGTTGGTTGAGGTCATATGGGTAATATGCGTACGTTTGCTGTCCATGCCTTGTGGACTCAATTCGGTTGTGAATCTTGTTAACTAGAAGTGGCAGAAAAGCCTGCACCGCCATGTTGGCTATCTCCTTTCTATTAGAGCGAAGGTTGAAGAGGTCTCTCTTCTGCCCTATTTCATCTGCCGATTTCTTCGTATGTTGTAAAGTCGACCATTTTGCCCCTTTAGAATTTCTCCCTTCTTTAAAAGTCCTCTGCTTCCGCAATTTTTTGCCATGACTTATCTTGGTGTTTCGCAATTTAGCTGATGATCGTTTAAGCTGGAAAACTCCGCGATCCTTCCTTTTGCTCTTCTTTTTCAACTTCTTCCTTCTTTTGCCCATCTTCTTTTTAGTTTTTGCATCAGCTTTAGACATTTGGTCTCTCGGCTTATGAACTGCAACACTCTCTCTATTCGAATCACCCTCAATCCTATTCCGCTTCATTCCCATAGGCATCACTTTCAGGTTTTTAAGAACCTTTCTGCTTAAATCGTCTGCAACTATTCCGCCTCTCTCAGTCTCCACTTCCCAAAGACCAGAATGAATATCTTCATTCACCGTTCCATCTTCCATGTATATCTGTTCCAAACCAGAACCCTTCTTTGCGAGTTCCGTGTTATCCGTAAGTGAGTCCTCAAACCCCTTTGCAATGTGACTCCGTTTCTCTACCGAATCAACCATCACTCCCTTACCATCTCCATCTTCTGCAACATCTGTGTCATAATCAAGCTCTTTCCCTACTTTTCTGTCCTTCTTTACAATTTCTCTCGTCGCAACACTATTTGCAGTAGGTGTAGCCTCGTTATCATAAACTTTTGTTTTGGGAACCTTCGTTCGCTTCCCAGTGTTTTTGTGTTCGATATTTGTTACGTCATAAGTCAACTTGCTGGTATCATCAAGCTTCGAGCGATTGCTTATCTTTTCCAGGTCTTTGCTGCCATTTCTTGTCAAATTACTAGTCGATGTGAAGGAGCTGTTCTGTTGGTTCAAAAATGACCGCTTTGACGACAACGTCTCTGGCCAAGCCTCTTTCACTTCTACAGGCAAATGGTTCGCAGTCAATCTTCCTTTTTCTCTGTTCAACTTATTACTTCCCAGCCTTCCTTCGTTGTTATCTATCAGAAACTTTTGTCTTGCTGTAATTGTGTTGCTTACGGAAGACGGCCTGTAGCTCTGGAACATCGCTGGAGACCCGTGACTTTTGACAAACTTATGTCCTCCGCTTCTAACTTTGGCTTCGCTGGTTATCGCCTGGGGTGGTTGTTCCTTCCTTTGACCTTCTTTCCTTTCACCCGGTGCTCTGCGTGCAATCTGGCTTCATCTCGATCTGAGAGCTCGTCAAAAACCTCTTCCAAGTCTTTGCCGTTAGCAACCTCTTTCACGTCCTTCTCCTCGAGCTTTTTATCAGCCTCCTTTTCATCGTCACTTGGCACTTCATCATCCTCTTTCTCATCTTTGTCTGGCTTGTCCTTATCAATGTCGAATTCGTCATCGTCATCATCTTCATCTTCATCTTCATTTGCCTTATGTTTCTTTACAGTCGCTCCACTCTCTCTTTCCTTGCTCTTGGTCTTTTTGCTCCCAGTTGATCCGTTGATTTCCGCGAGCTCGCCGATTAGCTTTTTCTTGGAACCGTGGCCAACAAATCCCCCGTCGGTATTGTGCAAGCCAGCTGCATAGCTATGGCTGTCCTTTATTGACATTGAGCTTGTTATACTAGGGGGCTTCAGATGAATCGTGTCTGCACCAACATGCATGTTATACTCCTCATGCGGCATCAGACTCACCAGCTCATTCAAAACAGCTCCAAGATTCTCAGAGGCTTCCATAGGTCGCAGATGATGTCCCTCTCGGTGGGCATTGATGATGGGTCTTTGCAAATGGGATGGCACCAGTATCCCGTGCTCTCCTTTGCTAAGATGGTTGACAGTGCTGCCTCCACCTTCGACCGGATTGAACTTGTAAACAACGCCTTGCTCACTCCCACCTTTGGCCTTATTCGCGTCAGATCCTGAAAACATCAAATTGCTTGCTGGTTTGCGCACGTTTCTCTGCGTTCCACTGACCGTGGGTGCGGCATTGGCATTCACAGGGCTAAATACATATGTGGTGCCCAGGTTCTCTTCCTTAGCGCTCCCTCCAGTTGAACCAGCTGCGTTGTTGCCTTGCCCAACAACGTTCACAAGTGGTACTCCAACACCCAAACTCACTCCGGCACCGGAAGCCGTCCCACCATTATTTGCTCCACCATTGGCTGCTTGTTGAAAGGCAAATGTTGTTCCGCTTTGGGATCCTGCAGACGTTCCTCCGGTACTTCCTCCATTCCCACCTCCAATGCTTCCTCCATTTCCAGCTCCAGTTTTTCCTCCATTTCCGCCTCCGGTACTTCCACCATTTCCGCCTCCGGTACTTCCACCATTTCCGCCTCTGGTATTTCCACCATTTCCGCCTCCGGTATTTCCTCCAGCTCCAATAACAACAACATTGCTTGGCGGCGTATTGCCTCCATTTCCACCTGCACTGTTCCCGCCAGCGGCTCCCTGGCCAATCCCACCGGCTCCTGTACTCCCATGTGAAGCAGCCGCCAACTGGGCGGGATTCACTCCCTTGGCTTTGAGTGTGCTAGCAATGTGGTTTATTACTGCAGTGCCACCCGAGAGTATTCCTGCAGCGATGCCGGACGCAACTGTCTGGGCCACTTTGTTTTGCCACGGTGAAGTGCCGCTTGCCATACCTAAAACAGTACCAGTAAACTTGAATCCATCCGAAATTGCTATTGAAGGGCTCAGGTTATTGTGCAAAGGTGGCAGTCAATGAAAGCAATCAAGCATCAATTAGAATGGGATAGGAAAAAGAGACTTCGTAATACTAAAACTGATTTAGCCGTTCCTCATCGCAAATCGGCATTTGGTCAGAAATGCTTTTCATACATAGGTGCTAAATTATGGAACCATCTTTCCGTGGAAGTAAAATCATCAAATAGGCATAGAGACTCAAGACTTTGGTGTTGGAAAGCTCCGAATAGATCTAAGTGCCCGTGAATCACAATCCAAAGAGGTTTCATACCCGCAGCCGCATTTATGGCATCGCTCAAGGCGGTTGCAGCACCATTCCCTGCCAAAGCATTTTTCAGAGCATTTGCAACGTCCGATGCCTCTCCCATTTTCACTGCCGCTGCGTCTTCAAGAGCTGCCGCAATGCCACCCGCCGCGGCTGCTGATGCCCCAAGACTAGCCGCACTGTTCCCGCCTATGGCCCCAGCTAGTGCTCCTCCGGCGCTACCACCTGCTTTGTTTTTCAGCGCATTTATAACTGCCGCTGCCATCAAGCCACCGAGGTTTCCATTTGCGCCCTGGGCGGCGTTGGCCAGAGCACCACCTAAGGCACTTCCAACTCCTCCATCTGAGCCTAAACCACCAAGATTTGCCAATCCTCCGTTTCCTCCCAAGCCACCAAGACTTGCCAACGCTCCGTTTCCTCCCTGACCCCCAATGTTTGCCAGTCCTCCGTTTCCACCCAGGCCCCCAGTGTTTCCTAATCCTCCACCGGTTCCTAGACCACCCAGTCCCGCAAGACCATTTGCACCAAGTTTTGACAAGGCATCTGCCACCTCACCAGCAGTACCTAATGGCGCAGTGGCGGCTGCTCCCCCTCCAAAGCCACCACCTGCTGTCAATGCATGGGCCCCGGGGTTGAACTGTTCGCTGGTTAGCCGTTCGGCTCCTCCATGTGCACCAGCCTGTCCCATTCCACCTGCACCAACACTGTTTATCGGACCACTGCCACCATACGGCCCGGCTGGTCCTCCTCCTGTTCCAGCCGCACCTCCTCCTGCCAAGCCACCTGCCCCTCCAAGGCCACCTGCCGCTCCAAGGCCACCCGCACCCCCAAGACCACCTGCACCCCCAGCGCCGCCTCCTCCAAGCATCTGACCCGCTCCGTTCAATGCTCCAGTCCCGCCGGACTGCGCCATCGCAGCACTTTGTGCGGTTGCGTCACTCATTGGCTCTCTACTTAAGAATGCTCCTGTAATTGGACGTATCATTAGCCCATTTGGTAACTGAACCCCAACGGACAAATGACTGTTTCCTTCTGCGTTGCCCTGCACCCCTTCTATGTAGTATGAACGGCCGGCCTGGAGCTGCATCACTGCGGACGACTGCATCATTGGGTACCTAAGGACGAATTCGGCCATGCTCAATTACGCAGTTAAAGCTTCACTACCGTCAAAGAACGAGTACTTTCATTTAAACTGTGCTAGCACCTGTTAATGGGTTAGTTTCACCTAATTTAGCTTTGCTATATTGGAATAAATTTTTTAGAGATTTTAAGTGCCGACTTGCAAATCCTTTGAAGACAGTAAGACCAAATCGATTTGGCTTGGATTTCTTGTGTATCACTTCATTGGCTGTTGGAACGCGCAAGCAGCCCTATTTTTAGAAAAGACTCTTCCTAGGACTCGTTCTCAATAAATTCATGCAGATCTGCCAACTTCGTCCCCCACCCTTCCAGTTTTGCCAGTCAAACAGATGGTTAGTCTTCGCTTTTATGATTATCAAGGCAACTCGTCAATCGTACCTATCAAACTCGTTATGCTCTGACCAGTCCTTTTGCGAGATCATTTTCAGTTTTGCCGTCGGGTTTTCATTAGGGCTTATGAACAGGTCACACAAATCGTCACATGATGTATAGAAGACGTATGCTCCTGTTAGGGGTGGCAAAAACCAGCCATAGACTCTCAGAGCAGTGTCCTCGTGCCTTGAATTTCTTGAGTCGAAGTTGAAAAGCACTTCCGACTTGGTCGATTTTCTAGGGAAACTCTTCGAGTCATAGACTGCGTCGATTCCGTATTGGTTAATGTCTTCAATGTCGTCATATTCGCGTAATGTCACCCCAGGTCTCCCTAGTTTAAAGAGTAAGTCTGTTAGAAGTCGCACATGTCAAGCTGTACAGTTAAGTATATGGTCGAATAGAGAGAGGGTAAAATGTTGATTTTGCGCCACGAAGCATATGACTTAAATACGCACGAGCTCTTAAGTGCAACGTTTTATTGGTGCATGTTCATTTTCTATTTAATTCGATTCGCAGTGTTACAAGTCGTTATATTCCTCACTGCCCGTTCTTTGTACCTGTAACTGGTAATGAGGATGTTTTACATACATTGAAGATAAACATGCCCTAAAATCCCAAAATTAGCCCATTCATAGTTCTCAAATGAACACCGTGATAAGCATTTTGTTAATCGTCCCCTCCCAGTAGCGCACTTATTACGTCATATCAAGAAACGCATGCTGCCTGCACATCGGTACTCACGTGGCTTCAGCCCATTCCCAAAATTCACACTAGCGGCTTTCTGTGCAAGCAAGGCATCGTTCTGGTCGCTTTTTTCTTCTCTGCTAATTTTCCTCTTGTTTGCCCCCATCCTTTTCTTCCCATTTGATTTCTTGGATGACACTGCCTTTTGCTTCTCTTTCTTTGTTTTGCTTCTTTTGTCACCAAGAAGCGCTTGTATAAATGCGTATTTGTCTATTTCGTCACTGGGTGTAATTACCTTCTTCTTATTTCCAATTTTCGATTTCTTTCCATAATCCTCAAACCCAAAGAAAGATGGCAGAATAACAGTGCCTCGCTTTGATGGCTTGGGTTTTCCCTTCTTGCCTCCTTTTCCACCTTTTCCTCCTCCGCTGCTTTCAGACTCCTTCTGCTGTTTCTTCAGAGCAGCCAAATAGCTTGATGTGACTTTGTTCATTCCTTTGGCAAGGTTGTTGAGGAAGTGAGATGCAGCCTTTGGCCCCAGGGCGCTTAAACTTGTGCTGAGTGAGTCTGCCAATGGACCCCCTGCGAGTCCGCCCGCACCCCCAGCCAATGCTCCTCCATTGCCACCAAAACCACCTCCACCAGCCGCAGCGGTCAGGGCATTCAACCCAGAAAACGACACAACAGGCGATGGCACTGGTAGTGGCATAGGGGCACCCGGCAAGGGCCCAGCGCCGACGAAGCCAATGCCTCCTCCTAGTCCTGCTAATCCTCCCAAACCAATGCCTCCTAAGCCAGCCGCGCCACCAGCCCTAAACCCTGAGCTGAATGCCGCGTTGCTTGATGCTTGTCCCATGACATTCCCTGCGCCAATATTCAACGCCGATTGCGCATTTCTGATCGCGTTCAGGGCCTTTGCGACGGTTGCAGCTGCTAGCATTCCTTGCATATTTCCTCCGCCGCCACCGCCGGCCATTCCACCTCCTCCAAATCCACCGCCTGCATATCCGCCGCCGCCGCCGCCGCCGCCACCACCAGCACCACCGCCGCCACCAGCGCCACCGCCGCCCGCATTTTCGATCGTTTTCATGGTTCTGAGTTCTCTTATTTCTTTGATCAGTGTCCCAACTCCCTCTGCAAGTGCTCCAAGCTGTCCCGAAACTCTTGCCTGCTGCGCAGTGACCATGGCATTTGTGCCTGCAAATACATACCCAAATATATTTACATTCTCATTTGGTTCCTCAATTAATCTGTGTCAGAATAGTAAATAAAAGCTCAAAATGCAACTGTTGAAGCCTGTTTCTTTCGCTTCATGAGTAAATCAGTAGGTAATATACATATACGCGCTCGATGTATGGTATGTATGCTCTATAAAATGAACTGTGCATTTCTACATGAATCGCGGTGTTGTAGAATGTCAAATAGTCGAAGGTATGCAAGTTTTTTTTTCTAGGAAATAAAGGAAGGTTTCAAGCCATGAATAGAGTTACCAAGCCAGTCAATTTTCCAGTTCGTTGACTCAAACAACTCTTCAATTGAACAACGAATGTTTAGTTTGCTGCATCTAGTTCTCTGCCTCAAACAACATTCTCCATTGCAAGCTCATCCTCGCACTTATTCATTTGATACGAGTATGCACGTACCTCCTCCGTCGCCTCCTCCAGCCGCAGCGGCACCACCGCCAGCCTGTTGCTGAGCAACCTTCGCTGATAACATCGCAACGATGTTTGAAAGCCGGTTCATGCTGTCCATTACCGCAGAATTGCCTTGAATTTGGAAAAACGCAAATTTTGAATCTACTGTAACAAATACCGATGAATGATGGAATAGCTGCCGTTATATATAGTTCAGGTATTCGAAGAAATGCTTGAGAGACTTGAGAAAGGCAACTATTAACTAGATGACCAACATTTGTGTTAGATTCACAACACTAAGAAATTTTAATTTTATCAATATTCATAAACAAGAACCCTAACAAAAAATTTGCAACATATTAATGTTAATTATCAAATAATATAGGAAAAAGTCAAATAATAAAGGAAAAAGTCAAATTATAAGGAAAAAATTCCTAACATTCTTCGCAATGCCAAAGGAATATTTCTTTAATTTTGCATATAAGTTCACATTGGCATGCCACAGAGTAAACGGTGCGCCTCAAATAGCTCAACATCTTTCAAGTCAATTAATCAAACCGCTATTCTAGTTCCCGTTCTTTTAGATGAATGTTTTACTTTCATGAAAATTACCCCCTTTCCCCATGCAACTCCCTTAAAGACTCTTCTAAATTCAAACAAATTCTTACCTTCGTTGGTGTTCGCCTGCATGCCTCCAGCCATCCCAGTATGAAAACCTTGAGAGAAAGGTTAAGAAATCAGCTTCTTACGAAATCGATGAAAAGTTTTCCATAATATATAACAAGAAGAAGTTATACACTTTGTAAAGAATTGTTTATGATTCACTTCTTCTTGCAGACTGACTAAGTAACATAAGAATTGATATTGACTTTAAAATCCGTAAGCAAACTTCACTATGTAGTCTGCATACCATTTTACTCCGACGTATCTCATAGTAGAACGCTCAATAGAAGTTTCTCTTTCGGATCGAGTGATGTCCCCACTTATAACTTCTAACATCTTTCAATTCCAAAGGTTTAAGGTTAATTTGAGAGGTGTTACCTGACGTATATGCAGTGTCCATCAAGCCTTGAGTTGCCGCTGGACAAAAAGAAAGATAGCGAGATGTCAAATTTCGAGTCTTTTAATTACCTGCAGAATATGCCGAGTTCATCAGTCCTGCCGTAGCCACTAGAAACAATAGCATATGAACATGATCGTTGTGCAATCATCTTACACTGCGTACCATGGAAGCAATTGTTGTATTGAAGTGTAAAGTGTTGAATATGATTTGGTACTTGCGAATGCATGTTAAATGTTGTTTGAGTTTCACTTGCCCTAAGTCATGCAATTAGCGTCCAAGAAACTTATGCCTCTTTCAAATATTAGAATGGTAGTCTATCAAGAAGGCATATGCCAGAAAGAATGTTTAGTGTATGTTTACCAGTGCAAAATGACTAGATGACTTAGTAACTAATTGACTAATGAATTGAAGTAATTGATAATGAAGAAAAGGAAGTAATGAAAGGAGGTAGTTGATTTGATCTCAAGTTGGAAGTGCCGATAAAAGTGCTAAAGAGTTTCAAGTGCACACGGCATCATTTTGAAGTTAATACCATTGCCGACCTTGCATATCAGTTAATGTAGGGGTTTATTCCAGAGAAATTTATGTCACGTGTTTATCTTCGATTCGATGCAGAATCAACTCACCTAAGTTTGGGTGTTCGTTCTGATTGGTGGTCTCATGACGACCATGCTCTGACAAAATGGCGTCCAAAAGTTTCTCGGTTAATCTGTGCTCAAATGAAGAATGTTCCGTTGCGTTCTCGTGCACGTGGTGGTGGTCTTCTTCTTCTTCTTCTTCATCTTCCCATCTCTTTCGAGGTGATTCCTCTTTATGACGTCTTTGCGGCCTATCATAACCATCATCCGCTTTCTTATTTCGCGGCTCAAAGACATTTCTTTCTGAGTTTCCGTTCATCTCATCTGCATCGCTGGCATGTTTATTATCATCTTCCATTTCAAACTGGTACGAATCCTCATTATCCTTAGCACCTTCTTCTTGTGCCTCGATCTCGTTCAATGCACGCCTCGGTATGATTTCCGCTGGATTCACCGGCTCATTGGTACGCTTCACAAGCAATGGACGACTATTTCCGAGCTGAATCGTCGATCTTGATCGTGCTTTGCCGAGATTTCTTTTGGATCCGCCTCTGGTCTTTCCATTTTTTGGCTTCAAGGCGGCTAGCCGCTGCGCAGCGATGTCACTGCGAGCCATTCCCGGGCCCACCTGGTCTGGTATGATTCTTGCCGGAATGATATGGCCTCCCTCTTTTACACTGAATTTGCTTTTGCTCGGTGCTTCCCTAAGTCGTGCGCCATTTGTCTTTCCGTTCACTGGTGAAATATGTCCCTTCCTTGGTACTTTTGTTGCTGCTAATGTAACGATTTTTGTGCCACTCTCCTTGATGTTTTTCCTGATTGCGTTTACCGGCACTTGAGCTTCATCACCCGCCATTTTCAATTTCCCCAACAAGCTCACTTTGCTTGTCGGTTGATTGAATCGCCCTGCATTCGCCATCCCCATTCGCCTCTTGTTTCCAGCTCGCTTTCCAGTTGAAGCAGTTGGACTTCTAGGGACTGCAAAAAGAGAATATTTCAAGCCCTGTTCTACTGTTTTCAAAGTGAATATTGTACCGAACAGACAATATTACTACTCATAAAATGTTGATGGAAATATGAGACTCGTTAATACAAAAAAGAATAATCGAGAGATAGTAATGGCTGACATTTGTTCTAGTCCAGGTGCATTAGCTGCTCTATCGGGGACTGCCATCCAGAAAGAAGATAAAGGCAGAAACAAGTCACGGGCAAACATTGTTAGCAACACGCTAGCCACTCTTTCGCTGTTAGGCCAGAATTTCATTAGCGAGCAACTGGCACATGCTTCAAGATGCATCGCAAAGTGGATATTAAGAACGACACAGGAGTGTATGGACTTTCAGGAATTACCTCCTGCCATCGGGACTGCCTCCTTCTTTCTTGCTCTTAATACCTTCACTATCTTCAGGAGTCTTGCTAGCTTCTGCGCTTTCTCATTCTGAACTTCACCCTCCTGGCCCAATGAGTTTGTGCGCCCCATGATGCTTTGCGGTGGTTGGCGAAGCGATGGCGTCGGGTACTGCTGGCTTATAGGCGTGGCATTACTAGGCTCGTTTCTCATGACAACTGACTTTTGCAAGGCGTCTCCACCAGTCTTTTGCAGCACGTCAATGTGATCTTTGTTCGACTTCATGAATGTCCTTATTCGTTCACTGTAAGGGGCTACCCTTTTCAATGCGCTAAGGAAGTTCTGCCTCAGTGATTTCAACATACTAGGGGTTGGGTTGAACATTGCTGTTCGGCCACGTTTTGCCAGTTCTTGAATTCTTTTTCGAAACGAATCCATCATAGGAGTTGTAGGCTTTGAAAATCCCTTCAAATCACGGCGTGAAAGAGTTCCAAGTAAGTTCTGAAACGCCTCTGAGAAGTCAAGAGTTGGCGGCTGTACAAGCCCTCGACTTTGTCCATTATTATTCCCGCCATTGCCAATGTTTGCCAAGCCATTTGCAAATCCTCCTCCGAGGCCACCCGCCAGGCCGCCACCAAAGCCACCGGCACCGCCCGTCAATCCTCCTCCAAAGCCACCGGCGCCGCCCCCCAGTCCACCACCAAATCCACCGGCACCGCCCGCCAGTCCACCACCAAAGCCACCGGCTCCTCCACTCAGCCCGCCACCCAGAGCACCTCCAGCGGCTCCTCCTCCTGCTAGTGCTCCTGCTGCTCCAAGTGCCCCCGGAGCGCCAGCTGCCCCCAATGCTCCTGTGTTAGCAGCTCCTCCTGGCAGCCCTGCGCCGCCGCCACCTCCAGTAGCTCCTAGGCCAGGTAGCCCCGCATTTCCAAAGCCACCCATACCCCCTGCAGCGTTCAGTCCTCCTCCTCCCATATTTGCGCCAAGATTCAAGCTGTTACCTAATCCCCCTCCACCCATAGCTCCTCCCCCTCCTCCGCCTTTTGCACCCCCACCAAGCAATCCGTTTGTATTTCCAACAGCCCCCAGCAATGTGAGGGCGTTTGCCATGGCAGCTGCTTGGTTGATATTTGGGGCATTTCCACCTTGCGTGCCTGCCCCTCCTAGGGCGGGGTTCGTATTGATCTGCCCAGCTGCAGCTTGGGCCACCGGCGCAGGACCTCCACCCGCCACTCCCCCGTTGGAAATCACCTGACCAAGAACGTTGGCCGTAAGCCCAGCCGCGGTGGCCGCATCCTTCACAGCGGTAAGCACTTGGTTGACCTTCTGCGAATCACCGTTCGGCTGGGCAAGGGCTTCGGCCGCTTGCGCCTGTTCTACCAACTTTGCAGCTTTTCCCAGCGGTGTCTTCGATGCCCCTGAGGCAGCTTCTAGGGCGGCCTTGTTCATTTTCGCCGCGTCCTTTATCGACTGCATTTCGCCCAACAGCTTTCCAAGAGACTCCCCCAAGTTACTCAATTGGTCTCCGAGCCTTTGTTGGCTTGCTGCTAGCTCTGGGCTCATTTTCGTTTCTTCGCCCCCTTCTGATTTGCTTTTATCCATTTTGTCCGACACATCTTGTAATTTATCGGCTAAATCTTGCATGGACTTCTGCATTTTTTCCTGCTCTGGACTTGGTGGCGGAGGTGGCGGTGGTGGAGGCGGCGGTGGGGGCGGCGGAGGTGGAGCACCGTCAGGTTTGGGTCCTCCACCGGCCGCCGGACCTGCGGCTGCTGCTCCACCAGGTGCTCCACCACCACCTCCTGCAGGGCCTGCACCCCCGGGGGCTGCCCCTCCTGCGGCTGCCCCTCCTGCGGCTGCCCCAGCGGCTTCTGCAGCAGCATCACTTGCCTCCACTTTTGCAGTCAATGCCGCAATAGTGCCTTCGAGCTTCCCCAGTGTGGCAGTGACAAGGGCGTTCTCCTTCGCCTTCACCGCTTGCTTCGCTTTGCTGTCCATCTTCTGCGCTAGTCCTGCCACTGTGTCACCGAGTTTCGCAATATTCTGAATCAGCTTTTCGTCTTCTGCAAGAAATGTTTTTCATTAAAATAGCAAGAAAGCCTGGAAGCATTTTACGGAAAAGGTTTTTGACAATAGTATCAAATGATAAAAAATAAATCAGACCTGAAGTTAGATGCATGTTACTTCAATCTTACCTGGGCTTGGGGCTGCTGCACCTCCACCTTAAGAGAGAGAGAGAAGCAAATATTATAAACCTGGCAAAGATTCTTTAGCAGAGGAGGTAACAACTTACAGAGTGCAAACACAGTGAAGTAAATGAGTCTGAATCCTTCTAACTCATCGTGGCGAATCATGACTAATGTTCTTCCGTGGTTCTGTGCGAAATTGAATTCAATTGCACTTGCCCTTGTGTGTTTGTATGCTTTGGTTAGGAAAAATGACAAATGAGTAGGGTCTCTGTGGTTGCCTTATTTCTATTGACCTTATCAATATAACCATGCATTTATGGTAGGTGTGTGGAATCTAATGTACTGTATCATAGGCTTCAATTAGCTATTTTGCTAGCTATGTTAATTAGATTAACTTGCCTACTGTAAATAACTCTATAATAATAATTTATAATAAAAATAATGCATAGTTTGTAGTATAGCGATACGAGGCATGAATAAATTTGGTTAGGAGGAAGGGTTGCAGTTACCTTCCCCACCTCCTGCCGCTGGCCCACCAGCTCCACCGCCAGCAGCACCACCGCCAGCAGCTCCACCACCAGCAGCTCCACCGCCAGCAGCACCACCGCCAGCAGCGCCACCGCCAGCAGCGCCACCGCCAGCACCACCGCCAGCCCCTGCTCCTCCCGCTCCTGCGCCTGCAGCACCACCGGCTCCCCCTCCCCCAGCACCTCCTCCAGCTCCCATTGCTCCAGCGCCACCTCCACCGCCAGCTTGACCTCCAGCGCCCAGTGCTGCACCGCCAGTTAGTGCTCCGCCAGCCCCTCCACCGCCACCTTCCAGCCCCCCTGCACCAGCTCCTGCACCAGCTGCACCCCCGGCTGCGGCGCCTGTTATGCCGCCTGGACCGCTCCCTCCTGCTGCGCCTTGGGGAATACCGCCTGCCGCAATAGATCCAGCCGTTGCTGCGAGATTTCCCGCCACAGCCGGACCAATAAGACCCCCAAGACCACCAGCGTAGCCAGGTATTGGGACACCACCCGCGACTACAAAAAGAGCAGAGTGTGAGCCGACTCAAAGCCAAGTCAGAATGAATGTGATGGTCAGCAATGACTATCTATCAAAATTCGTGTCGAAGCAACGCTCCTACAACGAGACAATTAAAAAGAGGCCAGGAGAGGTACAGCCTCTTTTCAACCTACCTCCTGGCATGATTCCTCCAGCGAGGTTTGCATTTCCGCCATTTGCAGCAGCAGCGGCCATGTCATTGGCTTGCGCCTTCGCAAGGTCCGGTGACAATTGCTTCACTGCCCGCAGACCTTATGAAACGAAGCAGAAATTTAATGCAGTCAATACACCAGCCTTGAAAATATGTCAAATAGCTAATAAAAAGTTAATTTTCATCCCCTTCACTGTTTCTTCCTATCTTTTTAAGCGGTAAAATGATTTTCAATCTGACATTTTCTTCTGAAAGCAAATGTTCTTTAAATAGCAAGTGAACTCTCTGGTTTTTTAAAAGGAGCCACGAATTGAACAACACGTTTGCTGCAATTGGAGCCTTCCTTTCTTTACATCGCCGTATTAACTTCACTGTGCAGCTTGCTACAACGTCTCGGGTCGATGTTATCTTTTAACTCCTTGTTTCTCGGGGAGGCAAGACTTGCAATGACCGACAATCACACAAAAAAGCGGAATATAAAACCATCGAAGAAAGAAGTTTCTTTTCGTACCTAACGGGGCTCTTGACAGGAAGTGTCTGGTGATAGGCCTAACCATGACGCCATTCGGCATCTGGACACCGACTGACAGGCCGTCAGCCCCGCCGCTCTGTGCCCCCACTGCTTGAATGTAGTATGACCTCCCTCCCGCCAGCCGCACTCCCATGGACGTTTGCTGCGTAGGGTCTCTGGAATGAGAAACATAATTTCAGGAGCAGGCTCTATGTGTCTTGTGAATGAAAGCATTTATCGAGAGCTCTTGATGATCCTTGCATAACATTGGCACATGTTTGTCCCTGCAAAGCACAAACGTCACCGCAAGAAAACATGGCAATTAAGTCGTTATCTTTGCACTGCGTCAGTCAATTCTTTACAACTCTGAGGCATCTGTATTCACAGAACAGCAAATGTCAAGAATAATTGTGATACGTTGTTGAGCTCTCACAATGAAGGGCCTACCCAACGCATCAACTCACTGGCCTGCTTTTGACACAATACAATAGATCAATATGTCAATAATTCTTTTTTCTTCACGTCATTAACTGCCGAGGACCCTACAAGCTTAATAGCAATCAAAGACAGAGTCAAAGGCACTCACTTGTCCCATACATTGTGGGGTGACCAGGTTGTTTGTGACAAAATCTTCTTAATTCTGTCTTTCCCCTGGTCGGGACTTAGATAAACATCGCATTCATCATCACAGGAGCTGAAGAACGTGTATATCCCGTCCATTGGCGGTACGAACCACCCCCAGATCAACTGGCCGTACGCGTACCCGACCCCCGTCGGCGCGTCGAATTGCTGCAGTATTTCTTTTGCGTTCGGTTCGTTTGGAAACCTGTGGTCATGATATAGAGCGTCGATGGCACGTGACCGGATTCTAGGTCCTCTTCCTGAAATGATGGCCCCCCCGGGTCCATCATAGTCCTGGTTGTCTTGATACGAGCGCTTCCTTGCGTCCGCTCCAATTGCGAAGTACAGCCAGCGATTGATCCCAAATGCGCCAACTGTTGATTTTGGTGGGTTAAGAGATTTAGAAGATGCATGTTATGAAATGCAATGTGATCAAAATAAAATGATGTTAAGAAAAACTTGCATAGCTTCTTTCTTGAAATTATATTCAAGCGAAAGTAAATTTCATTCGATAGAAGCTGGATTCATCACACGATAGAGGATGGATTCTCTTCATCTTCATTTTTGAAAATGGTGCATCTGGCCTATTGCATGTGTACTTGATTTCATTCAAGCTAGTGGATCATCAAGTGTCATAAAAAGTGTCATGAAATTTTTTCGATGATGTTACGAATATTGATGACAGTTGCTTAATCACCCAGGCAATTTGAGAGAATGCCTTCTCATCTTAAAAGTCCTTACCATTCCTTCCATTATTGCAAATGGTTCTCATCAAATTAAACACAAGTAAATTTTCTATTCTTTCAATGGCCCAGAACACTAGCCGTCTAATATCATAAGAATAACCTACTTTGTTAGAGATGACTTCGCACAGTGAACACAATAGTGATACTCACGTCCTCTCTTTTGTCCCCTTTCGTTTTTCAAAACCTTGTCTTTCTTTTGTGCACGCTCATTTCTGTTTCCTTGGTAAATGTAAAGCTTCGCATTCTTCTCTCCATTAGAGAAATCGGCTACCAGCGTTGAATTACCACCATATACTCTCTTGTAGTTCAGGATGATCCCATCCTCGTAGCCTTCCTTTGGCCGCTCTGTTCTCTTGAATTGAACTTTAGCCTCGTCTTCATTTACGCCCTCGTGCAGATCTACAACAATCATGTGGTGCCTTCCAATCCCTTCTTCTTCTTTCACTTGCCCGATCTTTGCCTTTTCCGCTTCTTTTTCTTGATGTGCCTTTTCCGCTTCTTTTTCTTGATTTGCCTTTTCCGCTTCTTTTTCTTGATTTGCCTTTTCCGCTTCTTTTTCTTGATTTGCCTTTTCTACTTCTTTTTCTTGATTTGCCTTTTCTGCTTCTTTTTCTTGGTTTGCCTTTTCGAGCAACCCACGTTCTCCAGCAGTAACTGCTTTTGTACCATTGTCCTTCTTTTTTTCTTCATCTTCACTTTTCTCATCGATTTGCGATCTTTGCTGCTTTAGGCCAAGATCTTCCATTTTTTCAACGATAGATCTCATAGGTATCCCATCCATCTCCCTGTCTAGCGTTTTTATTCTGTCTCTACCTACGCCTGTTTCCTCAGATTCTGCATTTGACTGGAACACTTTATTAATTCCCGATAAGCCTAGATCTTCCTCAATCTTCTTCTCTAGGCCACGATAAATGTCCTTTATAAACTTGTCTATTTCCTCATGAGTTTCACCTTGGTTGCTGTCATTGACTTCCTTACTTGAAATCTCATCAAGCTTTGCTTTTGAAAGGACCATTTGTTGTTTTGGTGTTACCTCAACCTTGTTGGTAGAATTTATAGCAGTTGAGATATTCTTTCTTTCCCCAGCACTTTGGCTAACATTCACTGGTTTGGTATACTGAGTTCCATTTAAATTAGGCTGTACGGAACTATTTTTGGCTCTTTCTGTTGATCCAGTTCTTCCTCCACCAACAAGTGACGTTTGGTTGGTAGCAAATTCGTTCATATTCGAACTATCATTTGTCTGCTGTTTTAGTTCTTTATCAATCCTTTCTAAGTACATCATCATTTGCTTCGACTTATTTTCTTCTCGTTTGATTTCTTGGTTTAGCACTTGGAGTGATTCTTCATTATCTTCGGGTGATGTATTGTTCCGGTTTGTAATGTTAACTCCAGGATTGGTTCCATTCTTTGCCATATCTTCAAACTCAGGTATGTTACTGTTTGCAAGTCCATTTTCAGTCCCAGTCTGTTCAGTGAACGAAGAAAAGTTTCTCATGTATATTTCATTGTGGCGATTAACCTTACTAGAATCGATTACATCACTTTGATACGCCTTCCTGTTTCCAATAAAGAACTTCCCTCCTTGCTTTGCCCTGCTTCCATTATCATCTGTGATAGCAAAGTCTTTCTCTTGCACTACGTCGTTGCCCTTCAACCCATTACTATTTGGAGACGACGTCACTGTAGCCTTTCCTACTCCTAGGGTATTGCCAGTAGAAAAGTGGCTTGAGTTATTTCTTTGCGAAGCAAGGAACAAGTTGTAATCACTATGCTCTTCTTTCCTTGACTTTTCGTCAAAGATGGCTTTACCAGTATCTTTAGTTGAGGAAAAAGCTTTTAGGTATGTCGGATGAAACTTATACATTCCACTGTCTACTTCATCAACTCCACTTGTCACTTCATCAATATTGTCTCCTAAAATGACATCATTTTCGTCATCTTCACCACTAGCATCTTCATTATTCTCAAGGTTCTCCTCAACATCATCTTCTTCCAAAGCTTCGATACCTCCACTTCCTGAAGTCCGATCCTTTTCGTATGGAAGAGCTACTTGTGGCTCTACAAGTTTTGCAGTGGTAGCATTTTGGACCATGTTTTTCCAACTATCATTGTTGTCAGCTGCTTCTTCTTCATCTTCACTGGAAGTGCTGCTTTCCATTTCTTCATCGAGCTTTTCTTCTTCACTTTTGAGGAAATCTTCTTCTTCCTCTGGGGAAGCAGATTCTTCGTCATCTTCATATGCTTGATCGGCTCCACCATCTTCTCCTTTGCCGCTTTCTGAAGCTTGACTGCTTATTGCATTATTGTCATTGATCCACTCCTTCATGTAACCAGAGTATTCTTCAATTTGCTTTTCCGTGTCGCCTTCAAAAATTCCATCGAATGGCCTAAAAGATGCTTTATCAGCCTTAGGTCTAGTGGCTTTCTTCAAATCACTTTTTGCCTTGCTTTCTCCAGAAGAAAATTCTTTTTCGCCAGAAGAAGATCCACTTTCACCAGAGAACTGTTCATCACCTTTAACTAAAACCAGAGCTTCATTTCGATTGTTTTTCCTCTTTGAATCCACTTTGACGCTTGCAACTTTCACAACACTTTTTTCAGTGCTGCTCAGATTCGCATTTCCCATTTCTACCGATACCTTGAGCATCGACGGTTTCTCTGTCTCCACACCAACACGATCACCCCTCTCTCTCTGTTCCTGTAAGCCGTCTCCACTTTGACCACTTCCGCTTCCGTCTAACCCGCTACCACTTCCTTTGGCACCACTTCCGCTATCGATGGCATCGTCTTTCTTGTCTCCACTATTATCACCAGATGCCTGCAAATCGCTTACATGATTATCAACTTTCTTTTCAACCCCAAAGTTGCTATCATAAACTAGCTTGTTTTCATTTGCTTTCCTCCTTCCTTCGCTCGACAGGCTTGTTTCAATTCTTCCTCCAGTCAAAGTCTTTGTGCCATTCTGATTCTTCCTGTTTTCGTGGTTCGTTATGTTTCCAGTGAAGTTCCAGGTACTTCGTTCATCTTTCAATTTCAAGTGAGAATTACGTTGTTTTTGTTGTAGGTACAACTTATGTCCAGTGTGAAAGCGATTAGTAATGAATTCCTTATTTTCAGGACTCTTCACTCTGTTTACAAATGATGATGAACCAACTGCATTGCTTCTCACGCTTTCTTCAATCGACCCCATCAAATTAGATAATTGCAGATTTCCATTTTTAAACAGACTGCTCTCCGGTTTGATGTCCCAAGCCTGCGGTTTGTTTACTCGCGTTAAACTTTTATAGTTGTCATCAACAGTACTAAAATTGTCATTTTTCAATCTTTGGCTTTCCACTTTCTTGGTCTGTATTGGTTGCCTTTCTCCGGGCTTCACGTGCGAATTTTGACGATCATAAACAATATTCTTGGTGCTTCTTTGGCTTTTCAAAGTCCATCGCTGCTGCGAATACTTGTGCCCGTTTTCATGCAGATCGTTTGCTCCCAAGGCAGTCGCCAAATAGGAGATGCATGTTAGTGTCAATGTTAATGCTATGCTTCCCCTCTGCAATTTCTTCATTTGAAATTTTCTGCAAAAAGAGTATCAAGTCAGAGTTCCTTGTATACTTTGGAAATTGCAGGATGTAGGAATCACATCACGAGATGATGGATATTATTTGGCAGAAGTGTGTTACTTCTTTTCACGCAATCCGAGCAATAACAGGATGCTAAATATATTTTCATTACAGCTCACGTTCCTTGAGACACAAATATTTGCTATGCCTGCAGATATACTGTTAGACGTCGACGGCCTTATTTCCAAGGAAAATACCGTGTTCAGGTTTAATAGATTGTCCAACGATTACTCGCTGCACGATAGATAGCTTGAAAACAGCAGTAGAAAGCCAAGAATTTGCAATACAAGGTAAGATAATTCTTTCTTTAAGCTTGATCCTATAGCTCCGAACGGCATTTGATATCTCGTTTAGAAAATTATGTATAGTAAGGCAGAAATGACACATTTTTATTACTCTGCATAGTTTACAGCCAAAGAATCGTGTTTGGAAAAAAGAGGAACATTCCACCACAATATACTTATTAGATTTAGTCAGTCAATTTCCGTATTCAATCAAAGGGTTAGTTGGAAAGTCAAATATCAGTCACTTGGCAATGCTTTCAGCTTCATTAGCGCCTAGGCGAGTTTACCAGTAAGAGACTGAGGTCAACCGACGAAGATCATACCTGTCTTTATTTCATCTATTGCTCTCCGAATCATTTACGGGAACCTCAGTGCAAACTGCTCTTCCACACGCATGCTTTATCGATCAGCATAACTATCGAATTTCTCTCAGATTAACAGCTGCCAGTCAATGTGAGTTTAATTATCAATGTCTCCAATGTTTAGGGCCTTTTCTTTTTAATTATGCAACAGGTCTCTGCGTAGCATGTCAATACCTGTTACGCTCCGCTGGACCGTGCAGTTTAACCCCTGCGCAGCTCGGCATATTGTAATGCAATCTGCCCTTGTATGATTGAAACTACAACAACAAATCCGGCCCGTTGTATGGGCTCACCACCTGGATAATCTAATTAAGCCGAGAGACATTCTTATTTTACTACAAAGACACGGCAAAGAAACGGCACCTGTAAGGGCTGACTTTCACGGATGAGGTTCACAACTGAATAGTATCTAGAAACACGTAGCTACAGCTTATATATGAAAACTGTGAATTTTAAGCAGAGGTTTGCATCAAGTAGTTTAAACACATAATTTAAAGATTACTTAAAGCGAAAGTTTTAGCATCTGGTAGAGTTTTAGCTTACGTGGAATAAAACATCGTTCTAAGCAGGAAGGAGCCTAGTGAAAGGATAGGTTTATGAGTGCATTGTGGAAGCGTCGGTTGAATCACTATGCTTGAAAACAGAAGTTGAAAGTTGCTCAATAATTGATGGCTTCTGTAACTGCATTTTGCAAATAAACAAGGATTACAAATGAAATCGGATCAGAATAGGCGAACGCTTTGAGACATTGGTATCATGTGACATTGCTTTTGGATACACTGCGCAAGCGCAAATTAGCAAGCAGCATCAAATGGCAAATTATGAGCACAAAGCTGAAAGTAGTCGAGGCAATTAATTGTGTTTCTACTTCTTGTTGAAATATCTAAGTATTTAAGTGACTTGATTAAATTAAATTAACTGACTTGATTAACTACATTAAAAATTGGGAACTATAATGCTTGAAAATGTATATTGATGAATATATCCCATTTGTCATTTAGCTTCGATACTACTTTTCATTGTGGTTTAAAAATGCAATGCATTGTATAGAACTCACCTTTCTTGCACCTAGCTGCTTGAATACCGTAAACAACATTTTGAATATCAAAAAGAAGTTCGTTGCAGTCATGATCATTGGCGAGAGGATCATCTTTGTCTAATGAAATAATTGCACACATAATCCCCATTTTACGAACATTGAGGAACCGCTGCCTTTGTCAGATCAATCACATTATATAGTTTTAAAACTTTTAGACAGTTTTTTCTCAAACTGTCAATCTAGTTAACGCTGTCCTTCAGTAAACTACTTAGATTTGTTGCATTCTTTATTTGTACCTTTAACCACGTCCTGAAAAAATTGTGAGTAATTTTCATTGCTCCTGTTAGAAGACCTTCGAATGCCTTGCCCACTTCGCTTGGTAATATCAGTGTATGGCAATACAACATTGTCAGCTATAATAATTAAACTCAAATACTGGTTAGTGACTGTCGCAGCATTCCCTCCATTTTCCGCCGCAGTCTTCGACATTCTAATCGCAGTCTCACTAGGCTTGATGAAATTTTTTGAATAACGTCATTTCCATGTTATCTTCAAACCCCTTAATGTCTGGCCTGCTCCAAATTGATGCAAATTCTCAGGTTAGTCGTTAAATGAAGCATATCGAATTTTACATTGTAACTATGCAATTTTGTTGGATTCAATGAACTGCACAAAATCTGCTTCAGTGGCTCTTTGTAGATGTCAATAGAAGGAATCTTGGATAACAGGGCATTTTGTTATTCCTAGGGCAAGCGTTGAATGAAGCTGGAATTTTGATTAGGGAAACTTGCATTGTGTGTAGAATTATAGAGGTGTAAACCTAAGGTAGATTCATTCAGGATCATTTCCTTTTTTAATAAACAATTCATTTGTGAACAATATTTAAACAACAACTTGGGATAAGTTTCGCATGGATAAAACTTCTCCTAACTGGCAACCAGGAAAGATAAATTTGAAGGCACTCGCTTCTTAATTATTCGGAATGTTTTCCATCAGTTCGCCTGGCCAAATTGATGACCATCTTCAAAACAACGAATTCGTGAAAATACAAAATGCATGATTCCATGTATCTACTGCCTTGCACTTATTCGGAATACCGTTTCAAAGCTATGAAGATGATTCAAAGTTGACAAGATTAATAGACTCAAAGATGATGCAATGTTTAAAAATAAACTTGGCTCTTTTTACTTCAAAATATTCATATGTTTTTAAAGCATATGATCATGTTATAACGATCTCTTATCACTAGGTAGAACTGAACTTTGGCCACAACCTTCAGAACATATAGCCACAATATTGATAAAAACACAAGCAGAATGGTATCTGCCCAAAAGATTTGACTTGGTTGCATAAATTCTCACTCAAGGATAAACGGCCTCCCAAATTTCCCGTGAAGCAATCTTCAGATGAACACAAGAAAAACATCGAGACTGTTTAAGACAACAAATATGATACTAATAGGACAATTTTGCAGCAGAATAAAGAGACTCTACAAACACAGACGAGCAATATAATGTCAAAAGAACGACAAATACAACTAATGGGATTTTGATAGTAAAGTTGCAAAGAGAGGTGATATAACAAACCAATACTTTACATACATAGATGTATCGCCAAACTGTTTATGGATCATACCAGTTAGAACTCAAAGAAATTGAAATGTTTTTAATTGAAGAGCAATCTTTCAAGAGACATGATTTCCTCCTTTCTATTTGATTGTGGAAATCTGTTACATTTAATTTAGTTTTTACAGAAAAAGAAATTCATTTCCGTGCGTCCGCGACAGAATCTTGTAACATAGATCGATATTAATGGCTGTCCAAATTCATTTTTCTTTCATGTCCTCGGCGTTTTCAGTGCGCCCTGAAAATCAAAATTCACTCCTTCAGTCATGCGCATTCTCGTTCCTCCGTTAGCAAAACTCGAAAAAATTAAGAAACACGTCCAATTTATGGCTATTTACAAAAAATTGCGCATGCCCGGCGTTCCTTTATTATTTCACCCACTGCATGTAATTGAATGCAGACGAAAGAGCCCTGTTTGAAGCAGACGAAACGTTTTACATTCTATATATGCACAAAAGAAACGGTCTTTGTATTTCTACAAACTTGCTGCCAGTTTCAACTGTCTTTTTGAGTTTTGCTGCCAGAAGACTGTTCAGAAGTTGAGTCTTGAATAAAATACAGTAGTTATGAAATGCATAACGCTATGACATCTTCAATGAAAAACATCAGTTATGCTTTTAGAATAACGAATTATTCATCCTTATCAATATGCAATTTTATAACTTGCAAACCATTAAACCTGAAAAAGTATCCCTCTTTATTTAAAACTTTTGATCAAGACAGAGTCAGAATTTTTCTCAAATATTGTGCGTTTTGTCACAAGGGGGTGATGATTATTAGACCAATAAAGTCAAAGTAGTTTTCCTTTACTTAACTTTATTTTCAATAGCAAAGGTTGCTAAATTCCATTTCCACGTTAATAACGAATACTTCCAAAAGAGGTGCTCTAGCTTAGCAAATTTTCCAAGAATGAGGAAGTCATGCCCCTCTTATCGTGACTTATGCCCACTTCGCTTACTCAGGTTTGACTATGAGGAAGACAGTAAATCAATCTATTTAAATCTATTTATAATATTCAGTTCACTATAATGGGCGAAAGAAGCTAAAAGCAGTCGGAATGAAATAAAAATATCAAAGTTTTTGAGGCTCAACTTATGACTCCGGTGGCCCTGGGCTCAAAGATGATTTAAACCTCTAAAATATTCCAGACAAGTTAGTGTCACGCGTGAAGTAATTGCACCCTGCTTACAAGAATCTTGATGGATATGTAAGCAGCATCTAGTCAAACCAAACAACTTATTAACAACTAACTTTTTCAATAGCACTTTTGTAGGTGAAAACTAAATTAGAAATCCTGGGGGGGCCTAGGCATGGTGGGCCAATGGGCAAATGTATTACCAACTGCATTGACCTGTGCAAGACATGTACGCTATGGTTTCATCGCAACGAATAGAGAGATTCTTATCTACGTATACCCTGAACACACCCTCCTCTAGGCTATGATTAATGACTTCGTTGTTTCAGCAACTATCAAACGTGTTTACACTATGGACACGACGAACTCTTGCCGGCTCTCCCATCGCTCCCTTTGTCATCATTTCAATAAGAAGCTGGCAACATTATCGTCAGCTAAAAAATCCCTCATTATGCTAGAGTATTTCCGAGTTTTAACCCTTACAATGGCCGGTTTCTTCCCTCGGAGGACGAGCTGCTGTGGAACATTTCGTGCGTGCAGCGTTCTTTGGTTCGCTCCGTACGGAAGGTTACCATGTCCGGCGGGAAGCATCGGCCGGTGAAATTGTTCCGATGTCAAGATTTCGTACGGGTTCAGGCCGTGCACTGGTGGTCCCGGTTTGTGGTACTCGACTTGCGGAAGAGAATGCGGCCTAGGCACATGGTAGAACGGGTAGCCTGTATTAAAGTGAATTACGTTGTCGTGTTCTCCTCCATGGCCACCCCCTCCTCCCTCTTCATGCCCATGTCCATGGCCCCCATCTTGTCCATGTTCATGACCTTGTTGGTGTCCTCCACCCCATTCTATATGACCACCCAGGCCTCCGTGCTCTTCATTCATCCCCCCATGCTCCCCTTCAGAGCCCCCATGTCCTCCATGCCCTCCCTCATTTCCATTGTGTTGTATGTGGGACATACCGAATGGTCCTGGCCCAAGCCAAGTTGGACCAGCCCACGGTCCGATCCCCCCTTGGTGCTGGTAATGCTCTCCCTCACCATGATCATCGCCATGCTCGCTGCCCCCCCTTTCCGGACCTTGGTGGCCCGGGTGGTGCTGTGACACTGCCCCGTGATGGTCATGTTGATGGTCCTGTACCTCCGCCATGTTCTCGAGCTCCTTGGCTTTGCTGTCGTACTCCTCGGCTCGGTGTCTATAGCCATTCGCCATTTCAAGCAGATCCTCGGGGCTCGAATGCAATGCTTTCTCATCCGATATCGCCGGGTGTCCATGAACCGATGCTAGGTCTTCCTCCGTGTTATCCTTCTTCTGCATGGCACTTCTACCACCATTTCTTTTATTTAATTTTGCAATATTTTTCGGCTTCACAGCGGAGTTTTTAATGTCCGTGAGCCTCTGTTCCTGTTCCTCTTTCACATTATATCTTCTTGCGTTCTTATTGTATATATTCTTTGTAGTTCCATTTTTCGACCTATCAATAAAATGACGTACTTTTTGCTTGAATTTAGATTTTTCGTGATCTGTCTTGCCTCCACCCATCATCTGCGTTCCATATTTCTGAATGGCGTACTCACTTTTCCAGTTTCCGCGTTTTGCCAAGTTCTCGCTAATATTTTCTTCCATCCCTACGTCATTAACAAACTTCTGCCTCCCCTCAATTGAAACTAGCTCCCTCGAATCATAGACTCCTGTTGTTATTCTGACTGGGATTTTGGTAGCCTTTGGCTCGTCAGCTCCTTGGCTTCTCAGAACATCGGAGCTGTTTTTGTGCTGAGGTATTTGCCGGGATTGGCATTCTGCGGATCCATTGCAATGACTGGTGGAATTCTCCTGCATGTGGCTCGTGCTGTTTGGCCTCAAATAGCCATCACTGCGTGGCATGCTCTTCTCATTTTGTATTTGCCTTTGCTCACTGCCTAGTGATTCTGCCCTTTTTTCACTCTGATACTGTTCCCCTTCCCCTGGTTGATTACCCCACAACCCGCCCCCTCTCTCTGGGCCTTCATGCGGGATTTTCAAGGCTGCATCCGCATGAGAATCGGCAACGTGATTCTCCGGGTACCTCACATTGATTTTGATGGCATTTTCATTCGTTAATTTGTCTTGCTCATTATTTATGCCACTTGCCCTGTTCGATGATACCTCTGTTTGGTGATGCATTTCTCCCTGGTTTCCCTGTGTGGGAGGCACTTGGTTATCCGTCTGTTCTCGAGTTTGCTTTTCGTCGCCGGTGTGCCTTGAATTCTCCGGTGGGAAGCTAACATAATCATCATGGTGTTGAATGGAATTTTGACCATCTCTGTTACCATTTTTTTGTCCCTCCTTCTCGTAGCTTCCTCCATACAAAGCTTTCATCTCATCATTCACAATTCCACCTGTTTCTGAGCCTCTTCCCTTTCCAGGTTCCAATTTCCCTTCATGTCCAATCAATTTTGACTTCTCTTCTTCTGTCACAGACGCCTCGGACTTTTGATTCGCATCAACTTCGTGTGTATCTGGACCTCTGTGATCTGGTGGTCTAAGAGGCAGCCATCCCTCTCGTTGGGGGTCCTGTCCACCCCCGTGTCTTTCCTCAGTCTGTCCAGGCCCATCACTGCCTTCATTCTCGTGCGAACCATGATGGCCTTGGTTCTTCATAAGGGAGGGTCCTTCGACATTTTTCCAGCCATAGTCCTCTGTCATTCTACCCTTCTCTCTGTTGTGATAGTGTGACTCTTGCTTGCCATTGTCACCTTGTTCACGTGACTCATTCTCAGTCCCCTGGTGGGAGCTATCGTCTTCGTGGAAATTTTGAGGGCTACCACCTTCATTGAATCTACCACCCTCATTGAGATAACTACCCTGGTGTGGGCTGTCTGCTTCGTGAGAATGTTCGCCTTCACTGAGTCCACCAATACCCGTATCCCCATGAGAATCGTCTTCGTGGTCTTCGTTTGGCCTAAATGTAGAGTCCTGGTGATTCCCACCATGTCCTTGATGTGGTTTAAAAAGAAAACCCGGGAATTTTCTGTCATGCTCCTTAGGCCCATGTCTAAACATTTCAGCGTTTAGTGCTTCTGAGGGGTCAAAATGTTTCTCTAGAGTCGCCATAGCACGTGCTACTGCAGCCGGGTCAGGGGCCTTTTGGTACGCCTCATACCCGTCATTAGAATAAGGAGGCGCCATGTTGTGGTAGGGATACTTCTTATGTCCTTGGTTTCTGAACCACCCAAATTCGTTTTGGTTGTCATAAAAGAAGTCATAATTCTTAACTGGGATCCCTCCACGATCTTCTATCACCAGTCTACCAGCCTTTCTTCTCCTCACTCCATTAAACGGATGCTTATATGACCTGCTCTTATCTTCCTTGCCCATAAAGATTTCTGCAGATATAGCGGGTTTCCGCCCTTTTTCTTCATGAGACATAAAGGGATGTTTATGCATGCTTCCTGAGTAAGTGTCAGGGTCGGAAGCTTTCTTGTCTCCTTCATAGCTATCACTCGTCCTGGGAGGTGTCACGTGATGGTACGGATGCTTCTTATGGTCCCGGTCCTTTGACCATCTGAAGTCATTGTTGTTGTCATAGTAAAAGTCATAATTCTTAACGGGTATCTCCCCACTATTTTCAACCGGCATTCTTCCATTTTTCCTTCTTCGCATTCTGTATAGTGGACTTTCAAAGAATCTTCTACGTTCTGCTCTTTGAATTATATGCCAGTTTGCTAAGATGGTAAAGATGTCCTTGAATTAGAAAGAGTTTAAGATTCAATGTAAACATCACGTTTATGAACTTTTCACAGGTTTATAAAATGGTCGACTTCTGCTTGCCAGGAGCCTGATTGGTTTGAGTTATCCTAAAACTTTTTACAGGATACAAATGGATCCAAATGGCTAGAAATGGATTAAAATCATGCAGATTGATTCCTAATTGCTCAATGTGGCTCATAGCAAATGGTAGAACTCAATCTCTTCTTTTCATATCATTTTCAAAATAAAATAAATTTAGTCCTTTTCATTGCTGCTTTTAGCTATTAGAATAAAATAAACTTAATTTGTGCATACATATATAACCTTGTTGCCTTGTGAAGTATCAGAAATATAAATTTTGTCTTTAAGTATAAACTAAATTTCGAAAGCTCTCTCTCCAAAAAAAAAACCTGACTTAATTTTTAAAGAGACAAAGATGATTGATTAAGCTGGGCCAATTAGGTTTACTACGCTTATTTGGGCTTGGAAAAATAACTGACTTTTAACCTCCAAAGAGCCCTATATAAGTTTTTTTGCGATTCGCATGCTGAAAAACTAAGACAAGGTCGCTCTTTCACTTTTGTAGAAAGCTGTTTGTCACAGATCGGCGAACATCTCTTTTTATAACAACATGTAATAATGAAAAAGTATATTTATTACCGCTCCTGATTCTAGGAGCAAACGTATAATGTTTACATTGCGAGCCTATTTGTATTGTAGAGTTGGGAATGTATTTTGAAGACCAAAGCTAAACAAGCATGCTTTGAAGTAAACTAAAGTAGACAATGACTTTAAGCTGAAGAATCGAATACCCTAATGCCATCTTAAGGGTGTGAATTGGCTTACAAACCATTTTGGTGTCCGTGAGAGGCGACGAGAATGTCAAATAGCGTAAGATACACGCTAGCAACTCCAAGCCAGTTCTTCATCGTCTTGATTAAATTTGCTGCATCTCCGGTGAATCGTCTTTCAATAACCTCATGGTTTATCGCATCCTCTAGAATGCCATGGAATCTACGATGTTTGCAAAAATTTTTCTCGAAATTTCACTAGATATTAAATCGATTTATTCGCATACAATAGTAATCATACATTGACCTGGTCAGCTTAGGCTTCCGTTTTTCAAAATGACGTCATTCTGGGGTTGAACTTGCTTGATTACTCACGGACCGGCGGTAATTGCAAGCAGGTCAGCGGACGAAACACCCAAATCATAAACAAGTCCAGTCTTTATCTGATGTACTTGTTTTTTGAGTAGTCAATGGTTTGTCAATAGCAAGGTGAACTATTTGTGATTATGATGAAAACTGAGCTGTCTGAACAATTGGTTCTGGCATCTTTGAAGGACACTAGTTAGAAAGAAATGGTACTGCATTCCTGCATTCCTGCAGAGACCTGGAAAAGGACTTCTTGAAGAGGCTGTTGCGGCTACACGCATACAACATTAGTGCTTGGCTATTGCACGTGCTCACTGAGACCCATGACAACTATGATGAAGCGAGTTTAACGAAGATCTCGTCTACAGTAGCAATAACTACTTTGAAGGATCATAGAGAGTGCGGAAAAATAACCGACCCGAGCGGGACTCGAACTCACGACCCTTGACTTTGTACGTCAAGTGCTCTACCAACTCAGTTGCCTTAACCTTTTCAATAACTACTTTGTTGAGAAGATACTTAAGAAACTTCAAAATTCCAAGGAACCGTTTTCCCTAGAAATTCAAATAAAGATGCTTCTTGGCGAAAGTTGTAGTATTTTCCATTGGCAAATGTTTTTATTTTGGTAAATCATGGCAATCAGACTTTCTCGGGTTTGCTAGTAAGATGAGCCTGGTTTTCAAAGCTGTCCCTTAAGTTTTTCTTTGTGACATTAAGAATCAATAGTCATTATAAAGTTCACTCTCATTACTTACTTATCCTTTACTACGTGTGCTTACTTTAGGGCTTTGATGAATGCATGTTGACATGTTGGCTTTGATGAATGCCCACTCCCCCTAAATGTTGTGAGGCCTGCAAACCGATGCTTAAATCTTGCAAAATGAAGAATTAATACAGCATTGGCAACTTTTAGCCATCATTTGAAATGAATTTTCGCACTTTATATCAGCAATTTTATTCTTGGGAGGTTCGAATTTACAGGGGCTATCGTGGTCAAGTTTGTTTCGACAAAGCAGTAAGTGCTTCACATAATGTGGCTAATGTTATACGTATAAGACTATGTGGCTAATGTTATACGTATAAGAACCTCTTCTTACAAGTACGTCAGTTCACGGATTGACTCTCACAAGTAGATGCTAAGATATTAACACAAAAGCCAAACATTTTGATCATATGGAAATCTGCCTCCTTGATTCAGACGAAGTGGATCTTGTGCGACATGAAACAATACGAGTTATATTTTGTTCATTTCATTGAAATATCATGCAAGACATCTTGGGTCAGATCTGCAAGAAGCCAGGAGAATAAAAGACCAGTAAGCTTTGATATTTATTCTGCATTAAGTACATAAATAAAATCCCGATTAATGTCATTTCTACATATTTACAAAGATTCTTTAAATAATGTTAGCTGGATTAATCTGGCGTGCGGGAGATGCATTTTTTAGTACTGCGAAAGTCATTTATCGATGAATATTAATCACCAACGTCCATGCTACAGAGCCAAATTCAAGAGCCAAATTCAAGAGCCAAATTCAAGAGCCAAATTCAAGAGCCAAATTCAAGAGCCGAAGATAAGACGACAATATAGCACGTTGATCTGCCAACAATGTAGCAATAATTATAGAAGTTACTTATGTAATGGAAGTATTATCAAAGAGCCTAGGTTCAACTGTTTTATCAACTCATCAACTGCTTTGCCCGGTATATATAAACGGAGCTCATCGTTCATTATTTCATTTACTCCATCTAGACCTTTGCGCATGCGCGCTATTATTAGGTGCTCAATCATAATTGCAACCAAGTAAATTTGAGATCGTGATACATAAATAGAAAGGGTATATCTTTGAAGCAGCAGATGTGAAAGAAGAGGGGAACAAGGTCCTTGGTTGCGGGTGTCCAGACCTCCCCATGATTTTCCCAGTTTTCACGCTAAGCCTCGTTATCAATATGAGAAGGCTTTAGATAAGATTACTGCTCAACAGAACTCATAGTTATAATTCACTTTGTTTTTTGGCGAAACAACGTATTGTGTAGGCAATGAAGTCATCTTTTGCGTTTCGCCTTCGATTTTCGCATATTTGTATCTAAGGGTACTGGTCTACGTATATTAAATAGCCTAGTAGTTAATTATTAGATTTTATAAGCTCGAAGTTTCAATTTCCTAGTGTTGCCATCATTGAACTATTATCGTTATAAAACTGTTTATTGTAAGGCATGCTTCTTTCTTGCGAGGTAGACAGTTGTTACAAATATTGCATCAAATCTTTTCTTTCTAGAAAACCATCGTCAAAATTTGAATAGAAAACTACTAATGTCACTGTATGCAAATTGGTTATAAGATGGAATGTTTACTGATCTGAACTACGCGAGGGGGACGCTTGTAAGTGCACTACGTCAAATGCTTCCATACCTAGACCCCACGTGTCTTTTGGCGGGTCTCGAGTACTACATATTTCGGTAATATCAGAGAAGATAGTCTTTTATTGTGAAGCAAGGTAAGAGTGTCGCTCTGCCTACCATTGCGCGTTAAGGTACCGCTATCGTCCTCGTAACTTCTTCGCGAGAAATGCGAGGCATGATCGACTTGAGTGTTCACAGGCCTATTTCCTGTCTTCGCACCACCAGTTACCACTGTGCTGCTTGTTGTTGTTGCTATCTCATTCTTGTTGTTCGGCTTCTTGTCATCACCATTTGCCGCTCCACCTCCGCTGCTACCCCCGCCATTGCCAGCTCCACCGCCAGCATCTTGGCCACCGCCGTTTGGGGCACTGCCACCCACGGCCTCATTCTTCTGTTGCCCCGCCGCTTCTTTCAGTGTGTCAGATGTCAAAATCTCGTAAGGGTTCGGACCATTGGCAGGAGGTGGCGGCTTAACAAGATTGACGGATGGTTGCCCGACGGGTTTTGCGGCTGGCGGCAGGTAATAAACCGGATACCCTGTATTGACAGCTTGAGGAGCATTGCTCTGTGCGTTTGTCGGGGCGCCACCATTGTCCATGTTGGTCGCCGTGACCGCCATCCCCGACGGCGCCTTGATGGCACTCTCAGCGGCCTTATTCGCCACCGAAGCGGCGTTGCTTGCGGGATTTGGTGCTGCGGGATTCGGTGCTTGCACTGGTACTGCTACTGGGACAGGAACAGGCACGGGCTCAACGTGGTGAATCACGTGATTGTGGTGTTCTTGTTCAACGTGGATTGGCTCCGCGTGGTATTCCTCCTCATGATGTCCGTAATCCATGCCATGATGACCATAATCTGTTCCAAGATGGGCAAATCCACCTTCATGATGACCATAATCCGTTCCGTGATGACCGTTATCGGTTTCGTGATGACCATAACCCATGCCATGATGACCGTAATCCATTCCGTGATGGCCGTAATCCGTTCCAAGATGCCTGAATCCACCATCGTGATGTCCGTAATCCATGTCTTGTAGATGCCCGTGTCCGTAATCAAGGTGATGTCCGAAGTCTCCACCTCCACCATGTCCTTCCATCACGTGTACCGACCCTGACGGAAAGTGATCCATGTCGTAGCTACATTCATCATGGTACTTACAAACGCTGGCTGACGATTTAGCCAAGACTTCTGTACTTTCATTGAATTTCTTATCCTTTTCATGTTTGGCATTAACTTTCTTTATCAGGTGATTCAACTTTCTCTTCTTTTTTTCTTTTGTAGACTGCACCTCTCCTTCTAAATCCTGTATTCGAGGTTTCTTGCTGGTTGAGTCTTTTCGCTTTAGCCCTTCGATCTTTTTGCTTCTTTTTTTCTTCATTCCAAATATCTTAAATCTCTGTGCAACCTTTTCCTCGGACTGGCTTGCTTTAACTTTAGGTATTCGGAGTAACTGTGAATTGGCAAATACTTTCTTGGACTCTGCAGTGGTACCTACTGCATTAGCCGGAACGGAAAGACTTCCTCTTCTCTCGACTGCAGGGCCTGGAATTCCGGGTCCGTGTAGTATCACTTTGATTCGATGTGCCTTGTGGCGGTGTCGATCGTAACTGCAAAAAAGAACAAAAAAGGCTTTAAAGAAACGAAATTAATGGCTCGATAATTTACTGATACGCAGACAGCAGAGGTGTATGCTAAATCGAATGTTATTTTCACTTTTTCATATGCTTTCTTGTTGAGAAATAGCTGATGTTTGATTAAAATTAGCTTCCATCACTTCCATCACTTTTGACGCCCTGCTCTTTGGTCGCTTATTAAGGTCACTCTGTTCTTGTCTTACCCTGGTTTAAAAATTGGCCCCAAAACTGAATTTTAGTTGAGAAGCAGGGGCTATCGTTGAGCTCTCTCTGATTTTAAGGGTTCCTATTTCAGAGATTTAAGAGGTTCTCATTAGAAATGACTCAGGTAAGTGAGGGACATACTAGTGATGATGGTCTCTGGTATGACCATGATCTCCTCCGTGGTGGCCTTCATGCGAGCCGCTTTCGTCGTGGTGATGGTCATCTCCTCCGTAGAGGTCCCCATGCCCATAACCGTGATGCTGAGCATCGATAACTCCATGTTGATCATAATTATGGACGCTGTCATACCCGTATCCGTTCTCGCCATGTCCCGCGTGCCAACCTCGGTCACCATGAATGTCTGAGCCATGCTGCGCTACGAAGGAGTCGTGATCTTCGTGCGAATCGTCATGGTAACTGCCAGTATCTCCGTAGTGCACTTCAGAAGTTCCAGGATGCCAACCGAATGCAAGATCGTCGTGTAGATCGTGTCCATTGTAATTTGTGTACGATTTGATTGTCGTGCGAGGAGTGGGAGCTGGTTTTACCTTCTTTGAATCCCATTTTGAATGTTCTTTTACTGCTGAAGTTCTCTTCTTCGAAACCTTAGCAACTTTGTTACTATCTATCTTTTCTTGCTGTGTTTGGTTAATGTTAAAAGTGCTGTTCAGAAGCTTGGTTCTTCGGTCCACTAGTGGTCCGGGAATTCCTGGTCCGTGTAATACAACTTTTATTCGATGAGATTTGAAGTGATGTCGATCATGACTGAAATTGTACATGAATTAAATTCAATGCTAATACAATTATTAAGATGACGTTTGAAAGAGTATGCCAATATTTATGGTGGATCTGAGTATCAGTAAGAGGTAATAAGGAAGTTTTTGAGTCTGAGTTAGAATTTATCATCCTTTGATTCCTAAAACTTTCACCTGAAACCATCTTGATTTAACAAATCTAGCCAATTTTGAACCAAATTCTTTCAACCTTCAATATAAAAGGCAGAGTGTTATTTCCTTATTCTGTCCTGCTCTAAGTACCCTGAAATGCAAACATCCAAAATCTCTGGGAATTAATACAAGAACACCTAGGATTATTCTTTGCATTTTGAATCATTATCTATTCTCTAATTTATGCACATTATTAGCAGTTTAGGATTATTTAAAGAATATGCTATTACAAAACTCAGAGTTGTAAGCTTGAAATTCTGTCCTGTGCGTTAAGTCGAATGTCGTTGCTTCACGGATTAGAGAAACCCAATGAGGACAGCACCCTCTGCGTTTTGGCTATAGTGTCGATAAGCGTCTACAAGATTGCCAAATGCACTCACTGATGGTAGTAGTCGGTATCGTGGCCGTGATGATTGCCATACTGAATATCGACGTCAGCGTCATATCTGTTGTTATAGTGACCGCTGTTGCCATGGCCGTTATGACTGCCATGTCCACCATGCCAGCCTCCACCTCCGTAGCTTCCAAATGGATGCGAGTCCCAACCATAGCTCTTTTTGCTGGCTCCTTCTGTCACCATCAGTGATAAGGGATTTTTGATAGTTTCAACTCCAATGTGGTTGTCGTCTAGAATCGCCTTACGCTTGTCAGATGAGTCGGAGTAATGTCGCGTCCGACTCCATGGAGACATGACAAAGTGCGTAGCTCGATCGATGAATTTCTCCTCTGGCCCGGGCAGGCCATGGCTGCTTTGGTGGTGATGGGCGTCCGACAGTTGGTCGTACAAGTGGTGCAGTTCGCTCATCTCGTGGTGCAGAATGTTGTCAACCCTGTGGTGCTCCTCGGCTCTGTAGCCATGTGGTAGGAGATGCTCTCCTCCGGTGCCTTCGCGATGCCAGTGGCCACCTCTGGAATGATAACCTCTACCGGGCCCGTGAAACCCATTATCGCTATCACCGCCACCATATCCATCCGATCGCCCATATCCTTCACCGTTGTCACCATTCGAGTGGCCTTCATCATGACCCCAGCCACCACCATGATCACCTCCATCATCATCCCCACCCCATCCATGGTGCCCCCACCCCTCACTCCTGTGATGACCTCCATGGCCATGGTCGTAGTCTTCCGTATGCGAGCTTTCCATTCGCCCTCCGTGCCTAAACCCATGACGGGAATGGTGGTGTCTCCGACCTTCATCGTGGTGGTGGTCCGAATCACCATGGTGACCATCTGACTCCCAGTCGTCACCCCTATGATGATGGAGTTCCCCGAAGCCGACGCCATCGGAGCCCCAGCCGTTGTCGAAATTCCCGTGACTGTCCATTCCACCGTGCATTCCGTCAAATAAATGATGCCCGAACCTTCGTTCTCCCATGTGGTGTCCATCACTTCCACCGCCTATTCTGCTTTTCTCAAAGTGGTCGTGACCATGTCCATAGTCTCCAATAAAACCAATGTTATGGCCACCTCCAAATATTCCACCAACAGCATGATGGCCTCCACCAAATTCGCCCCCATGACTATCACCAAGGCCGTTATGACCACTGTCCAGGCCATTATACGACCCATCACCCCCAAAGCCATGGTAATGGCCATGACCACTTCCATGAGCCCCAAAACCACCTCCATGCCCCCGAAAGTCATCTCCGTGACCTCCGAAGTCGCCGTGATTGCCATGCCCGTTGTGACCATGTCCATGACCGTGATACCCACCGCCAAATCCGCCATCATGGCCTCCGAATCCTCCTCCAAAGGCCTCAGAATCTCCGTGAAAACCGTCACCAAAAGCAGGGTGACCTGCACCAAAGTGAACTCCGTGGCTATCAAGAATGTTTTCAAGGCTTCCTCCA
This sequence comes from Nemopilema nomurai, assembly GCA_003864495.1. Taxonomy (NCBI): domain Eukaryota; kingdom Metazoa; phylum Cnidaria; class Scyphozoa; order Rhizostomeae; family Rhizostomatidae; genus Nemopilema; species Nemopilema nomurai. The sequence continues at coordinate 3,775,975 of ML133383.1, read as the reverse complement.
TACCCATGGTGTCCACCATTAAAATATGACCCATGGTGTTCACCATGTCCACCGAATCCGCCATCATGATCACTGAATCCATCACCATGGCCTCCAAATCCACCACCATGACCACCGAATCCACCACCATGATCGCCAAATCCACCACCATGATCGCCAAATCCACCACCATGACCACCGAATCCGCCATCATGATCTCCAAATCCGCCACCATGACCACCAAATCCACCATTATGACTCCAATCCACCATGATCGCCAAATCCTCCACCATGACCACCGAATCCCCCATCATGATCGCCAAATCCACCACCATGACCGCCAAATCCGCCACCATGATCGCCAAATCCACCATCATGACCGCCAAATCCACCATGATGCGCCAAATCCGTTACCATGACCACCAGATCCACCATCATGACCGCCAAATCCACCATCATGACCGCCAAATCCTCCATCATGACCGCCAAATCCACCACCATGATCGCCAAATCCGCCACCATGACCACCGAATCCCCCATCATGATCTCCAAATCCTCCACCATGACCGCCAAATCCACCAACATGACCACCAAATCCACCATTATGACTTCCAAATCCACCACCATGACTGCCAAATCCACCACCATGATCGCCAAATCCTCCACCATGACCACCGAATCCCCCATCATGATCGCCAAATCCACCACCATGACCGCCAAATCCGCCACCATGATCGCCAAATCCACCATCATGACCGCCAAATCCACCACCATGATCGCCAAATCCGTTACCATGACCACCAGATCCACCATCATGACCGCCAAATCCACCATCATGACCGCCAAATCCTCCATCATGACCGCCAAATCCACCACCATGATCGCCAAATCCGCCACCATGACCACCGAATCCACCATCATGACCGCCAAATCCACCACCATGATCGCCAAATCCGTTACCATGACCACCAGATCCACCATCATGACCGCCAAATCCACCATCATGACCGCCAAATCCTCCATCATGACCGCCAAATCCACCACCATGATCGCCAAATCCGCCACCATGACCACCGAATCCACCATCATGACCGCCAAATCCACCACCATGATCGCCAAATCCGCCACCATGACCACCGAATCCACCATCATGACCGCCAAATCCACCACCATGATCGCCAAATCCGTTACCATGACCACCAGATCCACCATCATGACCGCCAAATCCACCATCATGACCGCCAAATCCTCCACCATGACCGCCAAATCCACTATGATGGCCTCCAAATCCGCCATCATGATCTCCAAATCCACCATCATGACTGCCAAATCCACCATGATGACCTCCAAATCCGCCATCATGACCGCCAAATCCACCATGATGGCCTCCAAATCCACTACCATGTCCACCGAGCCCACCACCATGACCGCCCAATCCACCATCATGACCTCCAAATCCGCCACCGTGTCCACCATGTCCGTCACCATGACCGCCGTGGCCGTTGTCTGAATGGTGTAGGCCAAAGTAAATCCGGTCACCAACTCCAGGGCTCATTATTGCTCTGTCACCATGGACACCATGGCCCATGATTCCATCTGAAATTCCATGTGAGAACAGACCGTTTGGACCTATTCCAGAACCTTCTCCGAAATGGGCGAGATCGTGATGCATATCAATGTCGCCGTGATGGGCCAGTGGGAAGTAGCTTTCGTAATTCCGCAATCCCTCGTCCATGTGTAGGAGATGACTCAGTTCATTCGGATCAGTGAGGTGATAGATCCTTCCAGCGTGATTGTCGTGTTCGTGCTCAAAAGATGAGTGAAGCCCCTCGTGATGGCCGTGATGGTCGTCATTGTGACCAAACCACGGGTGCATTCCTCCATGGTGATTGAATCCGTGCTCGAAGAAGGGAGCGTGATCGTGGTCATGGTAGCCATGTTCATGGTGATCGTGATGATCATGATGATCGTGTTCGTGATGATCGTGTTCGTGGTGGTCATCGTGTTCGTGGTGGTCATCGTGTTCGTGGTGGTCATCATGTTCACCGTGGTCAGTATCACCCCAGTATTCATGGTCATGCTCATGTCCACCATGATCGCCATGTCCGAAATGTCCACCGTGATGGAAGTCTGAATGTCCATGCTCTCCGAAACCCCAGTCATCATGAAACCCAAACTGCGAATGATGACCATAAAGATCCCGATCGTGTCCATGAAGAGCGTGTCCATACGCTGAGTCAAAGAACCTATTTCCGAAGCCATGCTTGCGCTCAGCGTGACCCCATTCATTGTGAGCGATGGCCTCGGCAGCGTGCTGCGCTGCGATGTTCGCCTGTTCCCCGGCGCCAGTCAGCCTTGACTCGTGGTGATCTCCACCATGTCCTTGCAGCTCTGCTAATACGCCAGCTGGCAGCGACCCTCCCCCCGCGGCTAGAGCAGCGCCAGCCTTTGAGCCAGCACCGGCAAGACCGGCACCTACCAGAGCCAGATTTGCTCCCGCTAGCGCCAGGTTTGAGCCAATATCACCACCGCCACCTCTGTCGCCTGCAATGCCTCCAGCTACGGCAGACCCACCACCGCCTCCCAGTCCGCCTCCTTGGATGACTGCCCCGGCGGCGCCATTTGCCGCTGCTGCGGCTATTTGGTTGGCAACTGCTTGATTGCTAGCTGCTCCCGCGCTTCCTCCCGCAGATCCTCCCGCTCCTCCTGCAGCACCAGCCAACCCTGCGTTCCCTCCGGCGTTAACGCCTGTTTTAATTGCATTAGAAATGTCCCCAGCTACCTGAGCACTATTTCCTCCACGTAGACCTGAGCAGGAAAAAATTATGCTTGTAAAATTGTTTTCTGTTATTTGACTGTTACTAATGTAAAGACATTTGCATATTACTTAATTGTTCTGAAATTCTATAGCCTAGAAATCTTTATGAAAGGTTAAATCCTTTAAAATGTAATTTCTCTGGGCCTGCCTTTGGCATTTAGGGGCTTCCAAATAGAAATTTGCATTTTCAAGTTATTAACTTTTTAACATGACTAGATATCTATTTCTAAGGATAAACTCAAAGTCAAAGGTCATATTGGTAGAGTCAAAATCCGAACCAAGGTGTTTTCACTTTGAAAGCCAAAGGATTAGTTTCATAGTGTGCAGATGAAGCGTAATGTCATTCCGCAAAATGGCTCTGTGATATTGCCAACAATGACATTGCAGGCTTCATAGCAGATCGCAGCACAATCATGAAAACATGACAGATATTTTTGTAAAGACGGCAAGATCGAATGTCCATGTTGTCTAAAACAACCGGGCTATCGCATCTGCTCTTACACGCTTTGTCTTAGGTCTAAACGCTCTCGAAGAGTATTTCTAATGGCAGAGCTCTTTTCAGTGCCTCGTATTGATTATAGTAAAGCTTTGTATGTGCCTCGTATCGATTAGATTGCTAGTAAAATTAAATAATGAGCAGGTTGCGTTTTGAAAGCAGAACCAGGATCACCAAGCCACTCACTCACCATTGTTGGCATAGTTGGTATCTGATGTCAGCCTTTCAGCAAAAACTTTCTGCAATGCAGCATTACCGACGTTCAGCTGTCTCTTGGCCGCTGGTAAATTCTCGTCCTTCTCAACTCGCTGGGAGCTCTTGCTTACCTTTTTCCCCTTCAATTCGCTATGACTAGTCCCATTATTGCTTTTACTTGCTCTGTCGTTATTTTTCGGTGCTATTGATTTCTCACCTGTCCCAATTTCTGAATTTCTTTGGCTCACTTTCCTGTGAAAAGACTGCTTCCCTTGTTTCGCATTGTCAGCCATTGATGAGTTATGCACTTTTTCATCAGCACTTTTTGTGTCTCTCCTGAAAAGCATGTGTTCATCGATGATGTCAATTGAGCTTTCTGTTTGTTCATTTGGTTTGAAAATGACTGACTTCTGCTCATTGTCGTCATGTCCAATGTCCTTTCTAGACTCTCCTTCTTTATGATTGGTCAGCTTTGCAATGATAGACTCTGCATCGATTCCAGCTAACCCCCCTAGCCCAAGGCTTCCTCCCAAAGCTCCAGTTATTAAGCCAGGGGGTTTCAACGCTTTGAGTTGCTTTTGTAACTGTGGTATAAGCATTGGCTTAAATTCCACCTGCGTTTGTATTTGTTGAGGGTTCTGTCCAACAGCTTGGAGTGCATTACTGACCGCTGGGAGAGCGCCATTTTGCAATGCTGTAGCAACCAGAGACCCGCCATTTGCTCCAAGCTGACCACCACTGCCAAAGCCACCCGCCATCCCGCCACCCGCCATCCCGCCACCGAGATTTGCGGCTCCTCCCCCTGCTCCTATTACGCCAAGGCCTGCACCACCCGCTGCCATATTTGCTGCCAGAGCGCCAGCCAGCGGGGAGGAAATCCCGCCACCAAACACACCACCCGTCCCCGCCGGATTCAAGATGCTGGAAGCAGCACCCGCCGCCGCCACATCTTTAAATACCTTAATGGCGTTACCGAGGATGCTGTTAGCAACTGCTGCTGCCTCTGCTCCGTTCGGCGACGGTGGTGGAGGCGGGGGGTGGAGGTGGAGGAGGTGGTGGAGGCGGCGGTGGTGGAGGCGGCGGCGGTGGTGGAGCTGCAGCTGCTTGCTGCTTCAAACCTGATATCGCCTGTGCCAGGTTCTGGACGTTGCTCTGAATGACTTGAACGTCACTTCCCAGCTTCTCTTGGTTCTTAATCAGTTCCTGGTTGACTTTATTTGTCATGGCGTCTCCTCCGCTAGGCACAGCTGCAGGTGCACTCGCAGCATTCCCCGTGGGTGCATTGGTGGATACTTTATTTGCCAGATCTTGAATTTGTTCTCCAAGCGCTTTCATTTGACCCTCAAGCTTTGCTTCATTGTTGGCCTTCTCGATTTGGGCTTGACTAGTACTTACACTTTGCTGCTTGTTTCTTTCAATCTCCTTAGCTGCCAGGTCCTTGATCTTTTGTGACAAATCAGTCATTACCTGTTCTAACTTTCCCACATTTCCAGCCAAGGCAGCTGCCGCCTCCGCATCCTTGCCATTTGCTGCTCCGTTGTTCTTGTTGGCCTCCACTTTGCCATCGATCTCAGCAACCTTCGACCCAAGGGCTTGCACTGTTTCCTGCAGGCTATTCAGACCCCCACTCAGAGCCTTAGCCAACTGCGCTTTTCCACTGTCTGTCTGGGGCTTATTAATAATGTTTGTTTCGATAGAAGACAGTCTCCCACCAATGCCTTGCACCATACTCTGCAATCTCTCAACCGCCGTTGATAGATAGTCATTCGCCGCGGATTGTTCCTCCACCTTGGCAGCTGTTTGGGAAGTCTGTGTTGACAAGGCAGTCGGATCTGGCAGACTCTTGATCTTCCCTTCCAAGCTGGCAATATTGCTCTGTAAACTTTTGAATGCCTCGTTCAGAGCAGAGTTTGCTTGAGGCGCTTGTGCCGGTTGCTGTTGTTGTTGTGCAGCTTGTTGCTGCTGTTGTGCAGCTTGTTGCTCCAGCGCCGCTTTCTGTTCTTGGAGTTGTTGTTGCATGGCTTGCTCCTGCTTCTCCTGCAACTGTTTACTCTGCAATGCGGCAGCCAGGGCTAGATTGTTGCGATCTTGCGTCACAACTTTTTGAGCCATGAGTCTTACGCCTTGCTCTAACGCCTTGATGCGGTTCGCTACCGCAGGGTCAATCTTAGCATTTGGTGCTGTTTGAAGGTAAATAGTGACAATTAGTCTTTTCATCTTTGGACAGTGAAACGAATTCATTTTTTTATTACACTGCATTAAGTCGGCCACTGCTTTCTATTATATGTTCACATCCCATTTCTTAGTTTACTGTTAACCTACGACCCACTTTTAGCTTATTTGTGCAACCTGAGCATATTCGGATGACAAAGCTGCTTTGCCGAAATCAAGGCACTTTGGTCAATGCATGTTGCATGTATGTATTAGAAGATATCGGGAAGATGTTAAGATATTGACAAATGCTTATGAACACTTACAGTCTCCACTCCCTGACCCACTTTCTTCATCTCGGTCTTTCGGAAACAAGTCTTTCACAGGATAGTTTATTGGTTTGGATTCACGTGGGTACAAGAACATGCCATCGCGCTTTTCGCCGACTAGATTGACTGGGATTTCCGCAACTCTGTTTTGCAAACCTTTTACACCACGCTTGTTTTCTCGGGCAGTGAGAGAAACAAATTTGATGTCAAGGATGTTTCCACTAACCTCATCAAGTCCAGTAGAATCTTTGAGAGCACAAAAGGAATCATTAAGCAAAAATTGCTTGGATTATTTAGTGTTTTGTATCATTATTTAAGTCAGAGCATAATGATAAACCAGTCTGTGCATTAGAAAAGAATTAGAGTTAATGGAATCAGCCTTGCATTGCTAGGGTAGCATATCTAAGGGAGTATATCCCTAGAGTATATTCCCTTGAGTATATCTAGGGGTGTATGATCAGTACTATATTCCAAGTCATCGTCCAATGCAGAGGACCGACAAGTGATCAAGTGTAGTGATTTTCTTCACCAGGCTGCGCCATCGTTCGTCGTTCACTTTCCTCTTGTAATCAGGCTGCTGCCCTCAAAACGAGGCATTCGGCTTAGCAGCTACATCACTTGCTCACTCTCAAGTGCCCCCAGAGGTGAGCCCTCACCTTGACACGATTAGTATCTTCGATTGCGCCTAGCTTGCACCCATTATGTCATCATGCTTTGTATATGACTAATGTCAATTTTGGTGACTAAACGTAACACGAAAACAAACTCGGTTCAATGTGTCTCTAATATTAATTACTTAACCAGTCTACTGAGGTTTCAATAACTTAATGAAATCCCAGTAGCATGATCTATCCTTCTAAATTGAGTTATTTTTTCTGTTTCGTAAACAAACCTTGTTCTGCGTGGATTCCATTTGAAAAGAGGTCAGCCAGCCAAAGTAGTAGAAATAAAGCCAGTCTTCTTCTAGTGTTCATCTTTCCTTTACATTCCGTAAATGGCTAAAACTATGAAGTAATGACGAAAATGATAGATGTTTCCTTGAATCCTTGTAGTTCACTTGAAGGCCAGAGCCAGCTATCTCGCCTGATGAACCAATAATGGTGTTTGAGTGAGCTCGTATTAAAAGTGTGGATGAAATGAATAACGTGAATATAAAATTACCAAATTGGTCAAAGAAAATTTCTAGTTTAAGCAAGTGTGAGGTCTGACGGCTGTGTTTTTTCCTAAGCCGAACTTAAACAAGTAAGCACGAGACGCAGCAAGTTCATTGGCAATATCAATGCATGGAATCAAAAGAGATCACTAGAAGCTAATGATACATTAAAAGTAGACGCTGATGGGAATGCAACATACATCGAAAAGCATCCCTTGAATACACCCGAATTCCCTTAAGCCATTTGATCGAAAATGTGAAACCTATTCAAAGAAGTTGTTAGCTTGCAAAAGCAACAAGCTAAACTTTTGTAAAATATCACTATAGATATCCCGAGGCATCCCACAAGACTTTTTAACACTTTTTGTATGCTCTCCTGCAATAAGACAAGTTTAGCATTAACCATTAGCAGAGTTTATTTCCAACAGCAAACAAGTACTGCAGACTTTAGAAAATTGAAAAGCGAAGGTGTCACCCGATACTCTGCCTTTAATTGAAAGTGTTGGAAATCTCTGCCAAAAGAGTGTTTTGTCAATAAAGACATAGGCCCTTGCGAGAGTGGTTTGAAATTTAGCAAGAATGGAAGGCAAGATGTATAATACTGGCATACCTTTTATCAAGCGCACTGAAGTTACGTCAAATTGCAAATGCTCTTTTGCATTAATAGTTCCACCTCCGACACCAAGAAATCTGCCAAACAGTGCAAGCCAGCTTTTCATAAAAAATCAGCAATCCACCATTAGTTTTTATTAAATAAACAATTCATTATATCGTTTTTCTACCATTGAGCTGCTTAGAGCTTTTCCTAAGAAGTTTGGGCCTACCGATTTACATGCTTGAGTGGTTTGAAAAAGATTCAATGGAGCATGTACAAAGGTTCACCAGCAGGTCCTGGGCACTAGTGCTTTGATTTATCCTGGCCTAAATAGAGCGCCATCAACATGAAGATTTATGAAAATTGATTTCCAATAGTTTCTACAAATTGCGGTATCCACGAGACTTTCTATACCCTTATAAAGTACAAGCTTACTATGTGTTCATGCTTTCAGCACCATCAAAATCAGCATTTCGTCTTAGCAGCAGATTAGTAAATGGACAAATGTTTTTGCAAAAGTGCTACTAGAGACCTTAAAAAAACCCAAAGCTCCCTCAAGGCTTAAGGTAAAGAGTGTCAAATAAACTTTGAAAAAGAGTAAATAGAGCATAAAATTGTGTGTATTATGGATAGCACCAACGTTTTAGTTATTAAAATGCTTTAGTATATCTTATTACTTGTTACTATTACTAAACTAGTGAAACTTTCACTATTGCAATGGTCGCATCTTTCCTGCAATAAAAATAGCAAGACAAAGCTTAACGGGCTCAAAGTGTCTTGAAGGAAACTCTTGAAACATTCTGTATCCTAACTTGACAGTTGATTTCTGGAGATGAATTCATTACGATCTGATCAGTCAAGCATCAGATGTACGCGGCAAAACCCAAACTCATGCAACCGACTCGTTTGTTCTCGCCAACAAACGTGATGATAATCGGTCTGAAAAGAATGAGGAAATTTGTCGAGATCATTTCCCAGCCTAAGACACCATGTGCTCTTCTTTTAAATAAGAGAAATGTTAAAAGTTTCAGATAGTTCTGATTTTGGACAAGGAAAGAGCAAATCTTGAGGGCCAAAAGACTATTTCAACACAATTGCTAGGGCTGCGAGCCTTTTGAATGTAGATAGTTCAAGTAATGGAGGTTTAACGAATGCGATGAACAATGAGGAACTTTCCGAACAGCGATGCTGGAATAGTGCATGTGAATAGGGAAGGAATTTGCCTGTTACTGTATTCGTGTAAACCTGTCGCTAATAGTGTTCTCTGGGAAACCCTTTAATTTAAGGTAGTGAAAGTGTTTCAACGGGGACAAGAATATGTTTGACTAATGCAAAATAAACACTGGCTGTTACTCTTTTAGCCTCTTCATAGCTTGCTTCAAACAAGTTATTCCCAAACGCTATTGAAGTAGCAAAGGTAGATAGACTCTCTGCTCGTAGAGATTATTGGAAATTTTTTATCAGCCACTAGTCTCAGACATTAAAAACATAGACAATAGTTTTGGCAAGATACAATGCGAATTACTCTTGTGATACCAGGTCTCTGAAGTTGTTGTTGCTCTCCGAGAACTTGTTGTTGATATAATCAACACGCTTGGCTTCGTTTTCCTATTTCATCAAACACGCGAATGAACAGTTTTAAAACACTTATCCAAACAATTTAACAGGTTAGGCCAAAAAGTCCTCTTTGTCCACAGAAAGCGCCTTGTGAAGGCCTACAGAATAAGAAGAATCTTCCAGACTGGAATCGGATTTCTTGATTGGAGTCCGTTTTTAAGTACAATTGAGATAGGTAAGCAATTTCCTTGTTCGATGCGAACTGGTTGAAACACAGTACGAACCATGGGACAATATTCTCATCGAGACGTAAAGCATTTCTTTATGTTTGCTTACTAAATGTAAAACAGTCAACGAAGAGTATACCTCTACACCATGCGCATATTTTGAAACACACCATATTTTACACCCGTCTCTCCCAAATATCAAATTATTTTTGCGTGTTGTAAATCTTGCACTAGCTGCGTATCACTGCACTATCTGATAAGATATAATGCATTAATCACGCGATAACTTTTGCTAACTTTACCAGTGCTCGTCCTTGTTAATCATCAATTGAATCGCAATTAAATCAGTACATTCACTAATGAACTTCCTTCTGCGTAGCTCTAAGTATCCCTGCGCTATATATATATATCGTAGGTTTTCACATTGAAATTTAACGAAATAGGCCAATAAATGTTCTCAGTACTGAACTTTGGTCTAACTAAAGCATATAATTCAACAGATATGAAACCTCGCCAGTGGCAACAATGGACCAGAGAATGAAGCTGCTGCTTATTCTAATCTTCGTTGTTGCCAACACCAAAGAGGCGATGCCGGGTAGGATCGGAGTGGAATTCGACGAAGATGACGACATTGACCCATACGATGATGATGGAGAGCACATTGAATACCCGGTCAAGAGCGTAATGCCAGAGCGAGCCAGGCCAAAAGATGACACAAAGATTCTGCCCCACGAAGGCTCTGGAGTTCCCTTTCAAAGTGTGTTCACTTCTTTTACCTGTGATTAATCTTGTTGACGAAAAGCACTTGTCCATTTTGTCAAAGCTGATTTTGGCGCTCATCTTCCAGTGTCGTCGGAACAAAATTCATATTGGGATAGGGGAAGGGGGGCTGGTTGTAGAGCCGCTGCTTATTGTATTCTTTCTCGTTCAGTATACAGTTATGAAGAAAACATACTACAGTTGACATAAATTGAGGGAGACTGGACCCCCTCTGGCCCCCTCCTGGTTCCTACGAGCCTGCCTTTAAAAATTTGTTTTGCCACTTGTACCAGAATGCATTTAAACACAATGAAATAATAAAACAATAATACAACTTTAATTCTAATGCTGGAATTTCACAAATTCGCAAGTAAACCTGCTTCGTTTTCTACAAAGCAATGACTTTCGAAGATTATTTTAGAGCTATTAACTCTTTGCTGTTGAAAAAAGTTGTAAAAACCTTTTTCTCTCACAAGGTTTTCGCTTCTGCAATCTAACAAAGCACGTAGATTTGGCAAACTATAATTAGCACCAACCATTCTTTTCAATTTTTATCATTAGTTGAATGCAAGTTGATAACGTACAGAATAACGTGGAAGTATGTTATTTGAAACTCAAGTTTTGAGTCTTTTGCAGGACCAGTTCTTGACTTTCAAATGACTGGGCGTCTTGAAAACCTTGAGAATTCCTTGGTACTATTGACAGCACAACTCCAACAACAGCGGCTCACCAACAGCGAGTTGAACGCAGCCCTTGCCGCTCAGCAGGAGCAGCGGGTGAGAGAGAAGACTGCGTTTGTAAATGCTATTGGAGTGCTTCAAGGAGCTGTTTCAAAACTTGCATATCAGGTGGACAAGGTACCGAGCATGATAGAAAAAGAGAAGAAAACCAGATACAAAGATTACGTGGCATCTAAACTCAATAGCATGTCTGAAAGGATTGGCCAGATGAGTTCTCGATTAGACAAGGAAGAAGCAAGGGGTGGCAATGCCCGTGATACCAGATCACATTGCATTGGATCAAGCGCCGATTGTGAAAATGACGTAAAGACGCGGAGTACTGATGAACCGGACGCAGCGGGGGCGCTTCTCAGCAAACTGCTCGGAAAGGACATCCAAAAGGCGTTGGCGGGGTTGTCTTTCGACAATAAGGCCAAAACGGAGGCCAAAGATATCACGTCTGCAGCCACTCAGGTGCAGCCGGCGATCGTCCCCCAGGCTGCGGCTGCCAGTTCCCAAGCTCTCACCCCGATTGACCTGTTGCCCCAGTCACATTTGACGTCATTGTCAACCCCTACCGGACAGGGGCCAGCCGGGTCAATATCAACCAACCCTGTGGTACCAAATCTTTCGTACGTGCAAGTGCCTTCCCAAACAAACATTGCTGCCCCTTCGACACCCACTGGATCAGGTCCAGTTGGCTCAGCTTCCACGATTACTCCAGCCCTGGGGGCGCTCCAACCACCCAAGACGGTCTCTCTGTCATCTTTTGCCTCAAAGTTCAAGCCTCCTGCTAATTTAGGTGGATACAATGTTTTGCCATTGGTGCCCGTTCCACCTGTGCAGGCCCAACAACCGCTAGAGGCCCCTGGAATAATCAGCCCTCAACCAGCTTTGCCGTCACTGACAGACGCAATTGCCCCTGTCCCAGGTGTTGTTAACCCTTACGAAGTGTTGACCTCGGCCCAGATGCCATTAAATGTTGCACCACCATTGGCATTTAATGGCGCTGCCCCCCTTCCCGAGACACAGACAGGCAACCCTTATGAGCTGCTGACCACATCTCAAATGGGGGTTGGGGGGTACCCTGTGGTGAAGGGAAAGGTGACTGATAACAACAAAGCAGGTAAAAAGGGGAATATCAAGATGCAGCCGGGCAAGACGCCATTGTCAACTTTGAGGAAGCAGAGCCGCGCGAAGAAGGCAAAAGCATCATCAAGAAAAAGGAAGGAGATGGCGTCGATGCGAAAGGACGCGAAGAAGAAAAAAGATGAGCCTGCCAAGAAAGACTCGAAGGGAGAGAAGTTGGAAGATCTTAATAAAGATCCTTTTACCCACGACTTGATTAAAGCATTGGGGATGGGAAACCTTAAAAAGGACGAGCTGCTTGCGAAACCGAAAAACAGTACTAAAGGAGGTGGTGGACAATGAACCAGTTACTAGCAAGAAGGGACTGTAGATCAGTTAATGTGCATTAGATTTGCCATTATTTTATCAATTTCAGATGATTTCATAGGGTCATAAAGGCTACCAATAAATGAGTCAAGTAAATAAACTAACAGTCAATCAATTTGATTATAAGCAATCAAATCAACATTCCTATTATGGCAATAAGACCAGGTGTATTTATCCATTCTTGCCTGTCGAGTGCAATGATTTCCAACTTATGCTAGAGCCTGGTATTGGCTATATTCTCGGTGGTGCACGGTCGTACGGTCTTTGCATCAACTGGATCCGCATATCTATCAATCGGGTTTAGCACAACATGGCTTTATGGCTTTATGGCGTCCTTGATACTTCCTCACAGCTTAAGTGCTTCACTTTGGTACATACAATCCCCTTACAAAAGTATTGCACAGGTTGCTTAAAAATGGCTGCCACAGCAAGTGACTTTAACCAGAAGTACAAATTACCAAGTGTATTACCAAAAAACGTTAGGCCCCGAGAATGTAAAGTTGGCGGGAAAATGCGAAGAGACGTGCCGACGACATTTTCAGCATGCAAAAATAAATTTTTTTTATCCATGTTTTCATAGTTTTCTTGTAATGAAGAGCATGGTGAAAAAACGAGAATTATCATACGAAGAGCGACTCACTGTTAAATGTTTGAGAGAAAACGGTCATTCTTTTCCTGAAATTGCTAGAATTTTTGGATGCCATTATTCTACGTGCATAAGGGTATATAATTCATCTAAAAAACCGGATAAATTCACCAAAAACAGAGAACTAGAAAACCAAAAAAGGTTAGCGAAAGAGGAGAAAGATTTGTCTGCAGAGTTGCAAGGAGGCAAAGATTTAGTCGGTTGAAAACAATTACAAATGATGTAGCAAGTTATTTTCCTATTAAAAATCCATCCGATGCTTAAGTAAGGCGCATTCTTCATAAATGTAAAATAAAGTCTTATAAGCGAAAATGAAAACCTTTCGTAAATTTAAAGCAAAGATGCCTCAAAGTTGCGTGGGGGTAAATGTGCTTCCATGGCCTGCAAACAGACATGACCTGAACATCATTGAAAATGTTTGGCTATTCATAAAAACACAAACTAAATAATGACCCTAGATGTCCTCCAACGACGAGAGAAGAACTTGTTGTGTGCATACTTGACGAATGGCGATGTATTCCTCAGAGTTTTATTGCCAAACTTTACGAATCCATTCCACATCATGGTCTCAGTAAAGTTCAGAAGATGCATGGCTACCCGAAAAAATGTTGACATATTTGCACTTTTAGTTTCAAAATACTGTTGAATTTTAACTTTTTTCATTGTCAGAATGTAAAGGTGTTGATTGGTTATACGTTTTTCGTCAAACAACGAGCTGTCCACTGATAGGACGAGATTTAATTTGTATATAAAAAGCTGTTGACCTCATTTCCGCAATGATTGATTTTGCAACCTGTGTAATACTTCTGTAAGGGGACTGTACATACAAATACCTAGATTTTAGTGGCCACCTCTGTTAATGACTACCAGCTTTTTCAACATAATCACCATCTCCTAGATCTACCAGAAGAGTACAATGCCTGCAAAAAGGGCTGGAACACTAACGACAGTTCTTTGACTCTTGTTCATCAACCCCCTCCTCACCCATTCTTCTCCATTCTCTTAATTTGTTGAACCTCTATTAACTCTGGCACATCATCTTCGTAATATCAATTTTATAGTAGAGCTTTCAAGAGGTAAGTTTGTGAAATGGTCTCTCGACATTTGCACTGAGACTAACTTGACAGCAATTTTGAGCATGCTTATTGGATATACGCAGAGATATCTGGTTCAGAGGAATGGAAAAGATGTTCCACATAGAGCTGAGCTTTTTCTGACGAAATTTACAGATACAGCGAATCTTATCAACCGATTCATCTCTGAACCATGTTACTATGGAGACATGCAAATCAGATTTAAAGGGAGGCTACTAATTACGTCATTCTCAGAAGAATTGCATTTGTTTACCACGAAAGAGTGGAGCCAAAGGTACCTTGTAGATACTGTGTTTGGAAATGCGAGTATTCGCCACCAGGATATTAAAAAGCCAGCTTCAGAAAACTACTTTTGAATAACAGCATCAATATGTCATCATCTCTACCCATGCGATTTAAAGACAAGAAAACTTTCCGTAAGTATGCTCAGCAGTTCTAAAGTTGGCCTACATCCAAAATCTAATGTTGTTTTCTTTATTTAATAATAGTATATTGGAATAATTCGCTTGCTCAAAGTAAATTTTATCGTTGTCAAATGCCAAAACGACCAACATGGAATTAAGGTAAAGAAGAAAAGGCTGCCCAGGTTTTGTCCGACGTTTTCCAGCAAGCATGTGTTGGTTGCTAAATTTTTCGAAGATTGACGCAATTCGCCCAATCATGTGATGCCCGAAAGTCAAAATAAGCGAGACACTGGTACGAGGGCTCTGTTTCATTTTGAGATCTGTTAAAATTCCATTTCAATTTATCAAGTTTGCATAAAAAAGATTATGATATCAGACAGTTTCATTCCCTTACAATCCACAGCGTTCAGTCTACGTAGGATGGAACTTGCCGAGACCTCTGATGCGCAAATAAATCCTATCAGTATCTAGTGTATAAAAGCTGTTTAATATCCGCTAGATTGAGAGAGCCAGGGATCATATTTTAAAAACGTATAGACAATTCTTCCGACTGGCTCTAGGTTAGACGTTGTAACTGAACAGATGTAAAATTATTCTGTTGCTCAGTATCTTCAGCAATTCTCCTTCCATTTTGGCAGATGCAAGAAAGAAAGACTCAGAAGCAATCATGACACAGTATCCAGATAAAATACCAGTGAGAAAATTCTCTTTTAAAAAAACCCCTTCATCTATTGAGTTAATTTGTCTTGTTTCCCCCTTCTTTTTTAGAGTCCAACAGTTTTGTAACGATATATACATTTATGTACATTACATACATTTATGTACATTACATGCATAGATATCTTTATTCATGTTATTTCTGTTGGTAACTGGGTATTTGTATGTATCAATATGGATCTGGTGTGATCAAATTTAGGGATCCTCAGGGATCCTGGATTTTCAAACTATTTTCAAGGGCGTTTATTTTTTTTCTAGCTTCAAAAAATTAACATTTTTCATCTTAATGTGAAACTTGATGCTCAAGGCAACATTTTAGCATATCAACATACCTTCCAGAGCATGATATACACAATTAAAGAAAACTTTAATGAGAATATCATGAAATTAAGCTGTAAACAATTTCTTGAAAGTGTTAGCTACAAATTACTTTGTTTCCAGATCATCATTGAAAAGTATAAGAATGAAAGAAATTTACCAGTGCTAGACAAGATAAAGTATCTTGTTCCATTTGATATGACAATGGGCAGTTTGTTGAGTATAATCAGGTATGTTTAAAATCTTGTTTAAATCATATTAAGGAATTTGAGAAACATCAGAACTGTGTAGCAGTGAAATTTTGCAAATAGTTGATGACATGAAATTCAGCAAGAAACAGTTGATTCATACCACAATTGAACAATAATTTACTTCTGGTTGCTTATGAAGAACCCTTTTCTTCCTTCTATAAAGGCTGTGTGAAATTATACCCAGTTAAGGAGAACCTTTTGATAGCCTCTAAATGGAGTTTAACGATTCTGTCAAATGCTTGGAAATTTCACAGTAAACATTATTATCTTTGCACTGATTGATAAGCTTTTGTGTTTTATCGATTTCAATAATGTAACAGCCAACAATTTGAAAATTTGCAGCTGAAAAGTGGTTTTGCCTTACATTTATGGCTCATGTTTCTTTTTTCTTCTTCTTCCTAAAGGATACCTTTAAGCATAACTTAAAGAATCATGTTGTCCCTACTGAAGGCAAATTTTTTAAACAAAAATTCACACATATTTTATTTTATTTTAAAAATCAAAGTTATAATGAGTTGCAGTTTAAATTATTGAGACACGAATAATAACAGAATCCCTTTTAAGTCATCAAAGTCTTTTTATCTGTCTTGCCATGTTGTAGCAGGACTTTGAAAAGTAAATCCGCTTTTTCAGGAAACGCTTACAACTATCATCTGCCCAGTCGTTGTTTATGCTTGTCAACCAAAAAAGTATGACATGTGCTTCAACTTTGTTGGGGGATGTTTACAGAGAAGACAAAGATGATGATGGATTTTTGTACATTGTTTATGCATCACAAGAAATGTTTGGATGATTGCTGACTTCGTACTGGGAACAGGGTCCCTTTTGTAAATAACTGGCCTAGTTTTATTTGGCAAGTAAATATTATGAGTATTTGGTGGATATTTAAGATGTAAATATTTATTACAAGGTACTCACACTCACTTCACCAATAAGTCCCTATCCTTCTAGTGATTATCTTCTAGGTATATTTCAAGGTAATCAGATTTACTGGCTCATAATTTTTGGCAGATTAAAATTCATCCAGCAGCACTTTTTATCTTATATTTAAAAAAGTTTATGTCAATTTTCTCTCGCAATTGTGATAGATCTAACAGGAAAAGAAACTCTGATTACTTAGGACATAGTTTTCAGTCTGTGTGTTCTAAATAAACAAATTGACAGACTTCTCCTTTCTTTGCATTTAAAGATTCAAACTTTTAAAAGACAAGAAAAGGATGTCATGTTAGGAAATAAATCATTTTGGCAAAAGAATGTCATTAAAAAATCTTTGTTAGTCATTAATAATTAGTCATTAGATTCTTTATTTTTATTTTCTGTCTCATGTGTATACTTAATTGCAATCCCTGTTCTTCCTTCAACAGCATCAACTACCTCAGTTTCACCAAGCTTTTTTTCTAGTCCTTTCCACGATCTTGTGTGTAGGAAGAAGGCTACAGTTCACAAACAAAAGCAGATGGGAGATATCATATTTAGAACAAAATTATTTTGCAATTTTGGCTTAGCAAGAGCATTTCAATTTACAAAGAGACAAAAGTACAGAAGGTTCTCATTAAATTGTGCTTTTAAGCAAGTACTATCAGCAATTTTGAAACCAATGATATTTTGTGATCATGTAACTTCAAAATAACACAGATCAGTGGAGCCATAGTAATGACATACTTAGATAACTTCTTTGTCTGGCAGATCTCAGAGTTTGCAAATGTCAGAAAATGACAAAGAGCTGACAAAACAGATAGCTTTAGATTAAATGTGACCAGGTAATTTCAAAAAACGAGCAGTTTACCTGCACTGTTATCCCCAAATGTTGCAACAGCATTTTCTTGACTTGTAGAAACAATGTCAGTAGAATTTCTCATGCCTGCATCAAAACAATGTACAACTAAATAATATTGCTTCACATTGAGCCAAAACATTTTCATTTTTATAAAATTTTAAATGAAGTACAAAAAATCTGCTTACATATGTATGACAATTTTTAGTCTATGACAGGCAAGTGTACGATACTCTCTTAGTTTACAGAAACTTGTGGGCTTTGTGGTTTCAGAAAACTTTAGAATCATCTCAAAAATAATTTATCAAACAGTTCACAATTTCAATGTGTATATGTATAGCAGGCATCTTGAAACAGAAAATTCAAAGCAGAAATTGAAGTTGAGACCAGTGAAACAAAACTATATCTACCTTCACTTTGATTCCTCTCTCTGTTCACCAGATTGCCAGTTATTAATGAAAATTCAGGTTCATCCTATCATCAATTGTAAAAAAGAGGCAGCTTAGGAACTTCTTGAAAACGTTTTCACTGTTGCCTCTCATTGATGTCACAAAATTTGCTGGCTCCATTTCAAACTTGACATCAGTTAGTAATACTGCTAATCGTTTTAAAATTTGTAGACATTAACACATATTTTTCCTTAAAAACTCATTTTCCCAAAAACAGAAACAAAGAAACTAACAAAAAAGCAATTTGGAGTGTACCTTTTTGAAGCTATCTTGTCCTTCAAGATCAATAAAAGATGCAGCACCTAAATAAATTGCAAGCCTTGTCTAAATCTTGCTTTGTATAAATGAAAATGTTTAAGCATTAATATTTTTCCCAGGAGAGAAAAGGTTGGTAAATGAGAGATAAATTGTAATGCTTATAACACTGCTTAATGTTGAAAGGGAGAAAGGCAGGCTTTAAGTGACCTGGAAGCAAAACAAAAATAGCTCTGATAAAAGATTTTCTACAGGTACTTGTGAGTGCTTTTTGCCACTGCTTGAATACATTTTGCCTTGGTCGTTCAACTAAAATCACACATTTCATTTTCATGGCTTAAATAGTATATATGGTAGGAGGGAGTCACCTGGCAATAACTCTCTGAAGTCTGTAATGTATTCACCAGTCCACTCTCTTGCACTGTGGAGTAAAAGTCAAATCAATTTGACAATAGTTATTAAGAAGAAATGTGGACAAAATATCCAGGATTGTGGGTGGATCTACTGACTTCCCAGAGTTTCATTTGATGTCAACAAGCAGCATGAGTGAATAGGTCCCAGAGAGACATATCTTGTGTATCTGTTTGCAAGGTGATTACAAATAGAGTTTAATTAACAGCACTACCATGTCACACATAGCCACTAGCAATAATCCATGCCTGACACTTTCTAAAGGAGCAGTCTGTTTATGTTGTGTATGCACAAGGATTGGAAATGTTTGGCTTTCCACTGGGGATACAGCATGTTAAGGACCATAAAAGACTTCAATAGTAGCCAATTTCTTGAAACTTTCTTCCAATCAAGTTCACATGCATGATAGTAAAGAGCATTCCAAGAACAGTTGTGAAGCTAATTCTATGATCTATCACAACAACAATGGCAATGACCCAATAGCAAATCAACATTATTGCAGTCCTTCTTCATTTGATTGTCACCCAAAATCTTCAGTAGCAGCCCTTATCTGGCCATAGAGGTTAGCATCCTTTCCCACATAATTTTTTAGCAAAGAAAGTTTCTGGTTTGAAAATATCAGCCGATTCAAACTTCCTCATGTTAAAATTTACTGGTTGATCCGGTCATTTTTTATATCCTTATCGTCTTAAATCAAAATATTCATGATTAAAAGTCAGACAACAACTTCATGTTTTATGTAAAAAATTAAAAGCATTGGACTGTAAATAAGACAAAACTGGGTCTTTCTCATTGCAGTTTACCTAAAAAGAAAAGATACATAACAGTTTTCCAAGAATGTGTGCAAAAATGTAAATTATAAATTAAAGTGCAAAAATGTGAGACAGAAGGCATACCTAGAGCAAGCAATCTCCATTTCGAAAGGTGTGACTATAGGCCGGTAATATTCCTGCAGAAATAGACAAAATATCAATGATGTAGATGGCTGTAACAGAATCAACTTAATCAACTTGATAGGGTTTTCTCAAGCAATACACATAGAAGAGAAACTTCTGCAAAATAGATAAGTGATTTTAATAAATTGTTTTTAATCTACTTTTTTTAAATAAACAACAAAAGGTGATCAAAAATTTTAACTTAAATTTGTCTTTGGATGTTGACAGATTGACATAAAGTGTGACAATAATTACTTGAGCAAGCTAAAAATTGTTTCCCTAAAGCAAAATCACAATATGGGCATTGCATTATTTGCAATTTCGAAGCGGAATATTCATCTAGGAGTTTTGCAGTGTTTACATTTCTATGCAAAATCAATATAAACTTCGATATTTAAATCTGTATAGACAGAAAGAGTTCGTCGTTTCTCTTGGAATTTCCATAAGAATGTGTGGCGTGGGCAGTTATTGGTTGATACACATGCGCTTTTTCTCAATTGTCTAGTGTTTTTCCATCCGCAATTTCTGTTAGCTTGCGGTCATTTTTCGATGTTTGCATACTCTGGGAAGTGTCGGACGAAAAAGCGCTTTAAGTATGCAAATGCTCTGTTTCCGCTATTTCTTGCTATTGTGAAGTTGTGTGTAACCGAAAGAAGAATGTCACCGCACAAATGGTCTGAAAATTTGCATCTACAATGTAACTCGTGGAACATTAACAATATTGCAGACATTAGCTTTGGTCATCCTTGTCATTAAGCTAAAGAAACCTTTCTTCGTCTTCGTAGTTCCTCAAATTTATGTATGTTTTTGTGTTGATCTTTATGGTCATTTTTGTCAGCTGAACATTGGTTTTTAAGGTGAACATTGGTTTTTTACCCAAGTTTGTATGCGAATGTCGCCTCTTTTCCTAGCACGTCCTGCCTTCCACTGGCTGCCTAACAATACTGTAGCTATATATAAGTTCCTGACCAAACTAAAGTAACAAGTTTTTAAAGTCGAAACTGGAAGAATACCTTACATGGCTAAACAAATCGTTTGCAGTGGATAGTACCACTGCTAGCGGATAAAAGGACTTTATCTTGTAATGACTGCGTAATGTAATTAACGTAGCAAAAAGTCATATTCCTGGAAGCAACACCACTGGAAGAAAAGGCTTAGGTTATAAAGAATCTTACCTGGGAATCTATCAAACTGTTTTCTGGACAAGCAACCAATACAAAGACATCTATTTCCATGAAGTTCGCCATTTTTGCTACGTTTGGTTTCCCCATCATGAGCAGATAATACTTTCAGAAAAAAGACATTTTAGTAGGCTGCAGAAGATATTTTTGGTAGGATGCAGAAAGAGAAGAGGCAAACTACATCTCGTATCTCTGCAAACCAATTTCGTGATCTTCACTCATATATATCCCTCTACGTGCAAGTGTATCGTGCACTGTATGTCGGAAAAATCACAGCAAAGATTTAATATACAGATGTCTTTATCATCAGCTTATCTTTAGTATGGAGACTAAGAAATTGCCTCAAACGTGGATTCGCATTCATGAACACCATCCCAATGTGACCAGGGACACGATAGCCTATGCATCTACACAGTAGCAGAAATAGAGACAAGACATCGAGCAAAGGCAACAGCTGAAATGGCTAGAAACAGACGCTAGAAATAGAAATAGAAGTATTTGTTTGAAAAAGAGCTGTCTGCAGTTTTAGAGATATGCTACATCAGCAAATCTGCAAACCAGAGATGAAAAAGCCGAACAAAAATAGCATTGGTAAGTAGTCTAGATGAAGATAAGGACTACGAATACTTCTTTAAAGCACGTCGATAAAATGATGTTAAAATGTGGCAGATGACGTCACAACTGATGAAATGGCCTGTTTGGTTATCTGTTAGGTTATATTAACAAGATTCTGCATAAAGCGTAATCTCAGGTCAATTTGGGACCCAGTCCACAAAATGAACAAAGTTTTTATGAATTATGCCAAAATAACCCTTATACATTACTTGATGCTCACAGTAGATCTGATTATAATACCAAACTCTCATGTGGCAGAAAAAGTATGTTTACCTTCTTTCCAGCATTCCTAAGAAGATTCTTCATCCGCTCGATTATCAACAGGTAATCAGCTAGAAAGAAAGTAAATTGATGCTAAAAAATACGGTATCAAATTGAAAATTGTACTGGTGCAAGAACAGTAAATTTATGACTCTACAGTAGAGTAAACAATTGTGTCCAAACTATAGTAAGCTTTAAAAACTGAAGCAAAAAACTCACCCACTCCAAGAGTGCCTGCTACTATTCCAACCGTTTTAGCTTCCTTTGCTTTTTGCATTAAGAAATACCTGTAATGGATCAATGCTGTTACTTTTCCTACTCTGTTATAGATGGAAAATGTACACTTAAAAATTTCATGCTATGCCATATCAAAAAATTTCAAATAACACTACCTCAAAAGCTGATATCTAAAAAGTAATTGAGCCTCAAAACTCTCTCAAAGTTAAGAAAAATAGCTTAGAGACCAGTGCAAAAAGACTGCTAACCTTTTCATTAGATATCTGTTTACATTCAAAGATTCTGGTTTCATAACACGTGTACTTGGGTCGTAGGTATAGAACTGGAAAGGCAACAACAAAAAATTAGGAAAGGGTTCCAAAGCAAACACAAATTAAAAAATTAAATCCCTCATCTCAAACAATTCCGGCTACAGGTACAAGGCAAACAAGTCAGTTCGTAGTCAAACAAATGTTGTGATTGAGAAAACGTCTAGAAAACCTTTATAATACCTAATTACAAATCGTATGATTCTTATGGAAAATCTTCGTTCCTGTCCATGCAAAATGAGCAACACTTGTAACCAAACTTTTAATTTTAAAAAAAAAAAATTTGGGAATTTCAATTGATTCTATTAAGCCTGCACAGTCTTAATGGAGACATTGTTAGCTGCCTTCATTTCCAAGTTCCAAAATATCGCTCTTTTCTCGTTTTTCTCGGATTCCGTTTGCACGAAAACTAAGTTGCACATGCCTTAAATATTTTGACAAAACTTTCTGCTCCTTATTTTTGGTACATTTCGACTCAAAGGAGACATGATGGGCTAATTGTCTCCTGCGAGCCAATCTGAAAACAAAATAACTGTCGAAACATCCGAAAATAGGTTTCCATGGGTACATGAATCAAATATTAATCACAGAGAATATATCTAGCATTTAAATTTGACTTACCCTATTTCGGTTATAGGACATCATTAGATTTGTAAGCGTTAAGCTTTGCCTGCCAATATACAGCATGCTGTAGTCTTCTAAGTTTCTGTTTTGTGAAAGAGCAAACTTCCTTCCAAACCTGAACAACAATGGGCAATACTAAAAGCCTATTCTAGTTCAACGCAGCTTAACGATGTAACATTAATACCGTGGAAACTGCTCCAGTGTCAAATGACAAACATTCACTGTGCCACTGAAGAAGTGAATTTGTAGATTCGAACTTTGCATGCTAATTAGGGTAATTAACGTTTCCCAGATAAAACCTGTCATTGCTTGAGCATTAAATTCTTTTTTAGGTGGATTCTAAATTAGCGCAATGGCATTTGACGAGAAGGGAGTAAAACAAAAAGAACCACGGTAGAAGAGGTCGCAGAAGTCACCGCTGTCAATGCAGGATCGGGGTGAATAAAGAAGCTTAGAATGTCGATATAAGATCTGGTCTGAGAAGCAATAAATGTCTACCGACCCTCAAAAGAGGACTGAATACCAATATCCAGTGCAGTCCTTACAAAAGGAGCATTGTATTCCTGATGCTAAATATACCATCACATTGCAAGGAGAACCCGAAATTTTGAGGCGAATGGTTAATCACAAAATACCAAATAAGAAGCATTTTACAATGCATATAATTTTGAAAGCTTTACGAAGAGACATTAGGATCATGTCAATATCGTCTAAACTAGACAAGGATCGATCAAATCTTGAGGCCAGCAAAGTAATGCAATATAACAAGTTCAGATAAAAATGAAATGGCAATGCATTCAAGTTTAAAATGCAAATATATTTGAGTAAGGAATTATGTACGCTGAACTGATTAGAAAATAATGACACTTAAAGGCAGCTTGAATTTGTGCTTAAAGAAGATAGGTACACACGATTATAGCATGTAATGGCTTGGTGAGTAATTCAACTAACTCACCTTTTGTAGACTTCTTCAGTCTGCCTTTCTATATTCGTGCAACTACACATTTCAGATAGATTAAGATTGCAGATGTTTATCTCTTTTGGTTCTGGACATCTATCTTTGTCACAGCAACTGCTTTTCGTACATCTTCCATCTGCCATCTTCTTAGCTGGAGCTTTACTTTTGTTCAAGCATACTTTGCAGCACTCTTCGTTCTCATCCGTCAGAAGCTTTGAAATGGCCAGGCCAACATACTCCCCTTCGAGATTTCGTCCTACTTCATCTGTTAAACAATGTTATTTTAGAAGATTAATCAGAAAAAGTGCTTGATGAAAAGTTGGCCTAAAAAGGTATATTTTCCTAGGCAAAATGAAAAAGAAACCCACGGTGTAAAACAAATATCCTCAATGTAACTCAAACTTCATTCTTTAAAAACAGCTCAAAACAGAGGAAAGTCATAGCAAAGGTTTGAAACAATTAAGATATTGACCAAGTTAAAGATTCTAACAACTAAAACCTACCAACTGCATGTTCATATGAAACGTCATACAAAAGTATGACAAGACTTGAGTCAGAAGGAAATGTCTTTTTAAATTCCTGGCAAAAGTGCTGGACATCAATCAAGCTCTCGCCAAATATGAACAGGACTGGCAGCCTTCTTGTTCTGAAAGTAGATAACACTGTATAATTGATTGGGCAATGAAACAAGGCAGGCAGATTTGAATTCCCCAAAAGTTGTATGGAGCATTCTCTCCCAACAAGAACAGAGAAAAGGAAAGCGACTCCTACATAGTATAACAGTAATTCTAACAAAGTGCTGAACGTAAGACGTGAGCCATGATGAACAGTAATAACAGGCAATGCTGGGAATAAAATCGTAGGGGTGCAATGAAACGCGCTCCTTGTAGGGCGAAGGCGTGTGATGGTGTGCAATTACTTACTGGCGTGCAATGGTGTGCAAGTATTTAACAGCATAGAAAGCTGTATATAAAGTTGGAAACCTAACTTTATCATAAGAAAACATAAGACAAGGCTAGTCCAATCGATTCATTTTTCTTAAACAAGCTTTTGAATTATGAAACCCAACATATTAAGAGGACCATATTAACAATGTTGGATCACTTGACCCTCTTATCCAACATGGTTGGCTCTGTGCAACGTGTAAATACAACATTCGTATAAAAGATTAGTTTATACTTTCAGTCTTTCCCTTGAAAGCGATGCGGGCGTTAATCCCCTCTTTAAATTTCATGCGGAGAAGTCTATTTTTCGGAGACAAGAATTCGCAAAGCAGAGCGCGTCGAGCAAACTGAATGTTCGCCAGCGTTCGAGAGGCAGAACCAAAGTCTTGGGATGTTACCAAGTTCTTGGGATGTTACGACCAGTCTATACGGGAATAACATAGATGTTTGGAGAGTCTAGTAGATATGTTGAAAGGTCTAATTGATAGCACTTATCTGCGCTCGTCTTTGTGCCTACGAAGGTTTTTCCTTTCATTTTGAAGTTCTCTTTTTTCTTTTTACCCCACGGCTATAAATAGAGCGCCTTCTGTGTCGCCACCATCGTAAATTCAAGAAAAAAATACTTAGTCCTCAGTTTTGACGTCCATCCGTTAAAACTTATTAAAACCGCATATTTCAGCCGTGTAACACGGAAAACGGAAACCAGCATATCACAACAACTGTCTCTGTGAAGTTCAAGCTTGTCATAATTTGCGAAAAAGGTCGAAAGGGCGGCGACTATCCTGCTTCTTAAGGAAATTATAATATTCTCCAAACTTCTTTGTGGTATGATAAAAGCACAACATTGAGCAATATTGATCACTATAGAATGAAGTGTTCGGATTATTTGAGGCGTGCAATGAACTGCACTTTTGAGCAATGGAAGGCGTGTGCCAAGGCAATCGCACGCCATTCCCAGCACTGATTATAGAAATGCTTGATCACATTACGTTGCAAGTAGGTAGAGTGGTGGAAATGGCACAAAGATTTCACACAAAATTGTTCAATTGCTTGAGACACTGTCAATAGGCAAGCTTTTGCCAATGGCGGTCAAATCTGATGAGCATAATACAAAATTTACCACCAGACATAGCAATTAAGTGCCTGCAAACACCTATATCTTATCCTCACTCATCTTACTTTCTTACATATCTGCATATCATCAAACTGCCAGGACACTTCTCCTTGGCTTAAACTTTCTTCAAAGAAATAATCACAAACTTCTCCTGACCTTTGCAAAGTACGACATCCAATTTGGAACAGATCTACCAACACAGTGATTTCTCAATTCACATTGAAATCACTATAATCAAGTGTAGAATTCTCTTTACCAGATAATATACGATTTAAAGCCAGCCATTTTACTATTTTTAGGCAAAAAACTGGCGCATTCTAAAATTACTTGACTATTTCTCATGAATATTTCATTGGATTTTGGTACATGTATGTGCTTCATATACATAGGCAGTACATACTTGCTAAGACAGGCCCGGCCAAAATGAATAATGCAGTCAACTCCAACATGCTCTGCGGCAATCTCATCAACACAACAACTGCAATTCAAGAAATTTAATCAAAAATCATATTAAGCATGAGTCAATAAAAAATGAACAAGGGTTTAAAAATTCATCCTCGTGATTCCCTGTCTTAACATGTTTGCCTCTCTTTCCCTGTTTGTAATAGGCAGCAGAATTTCCCTGTGAAACCAAAAATTGTGGCTGTTGGCTTTTCAAGAAAATCTGTTTCCTTTACTGGTAAATCATCCTTTTTTAATCAAGTCATAAATTGTCAAGCACAGCAACGCCAGCAGTTTTCTTATGTCTGCATTAAAACTTCTTTGTCAATTAATTTATAGTGCTTGCTAATATCATGATTCTCATGACAAATACCCACTTTATCTAAATCCTCTTTCTTTCGCTTCTTCCTCACTCGATATGCTTTATGTCAACTTTTTATTGAAGATGGTACCTTCTAATGTTAGTTAATTACATTGCATCTGGAAAATCCATTACATATATTGTTACACACAGGCAACATGCAAGTAACTAATTTGTGTAATTTTCCCCTTGTAAAATTCCTCTCTTTTTTATTTGCTATATGTTTTGATCCTAAAAAGCAAAGGTTTTGAGTGATCCTGTTCCTGTGACCATGTATTCCGTGCTCTAGGGAAGAATTATCCTTGGTAGCAGAGCCTTCAGCAACACACTGGTCTAGACCTGACATACACACATACAGTTCTCAACAATAAAATCATTGCTTGAAATTTTGTGTCCTTTCCTAGGACTTAGCAAAGACATCAAGCTAAAAGTCAAGCATGATGGCTTAAATCAAAAATCAAATATTCTAACCAAAGTTTACTTGCTAAAAATGTGCAAAGGTGTGACCTAAGGGTGGATATATTTTGCAGTGATGTCCCTACATCCTGAAAACTTCTAGAAAAACATGTGTCTTTGGTTTGAAGAGTTCTTTTAATCCCCATACACATACACCATGAACTACCACTCACAAGCACTCAATCAGTAAACACTCAATTGGTAAAGACCCATTTTTTTCTGCTGCTTTCAACACAACTTTGCTCTAGCTCTGACAAAATAGTTTAATTGTCAACAATTTAGCTAGTAGCACAAGAAACAAAATGTTTCAGTTACAGGAAATTAGCCTTTTTGCTTTGAATGACATCTACTGTAATCTTTCTTAACTATCATTTCTCGAAATCAACAATATGATTTAAAAATTGTTTGTAAACCAGTACAACAACACATGAATCATCAATGGAGATTATAGCTAAAGCATCTTATATTGATAACTTGTCCCATCACAGCAACAAAAAATTCACAAAGTAAAAACTTAAACCTTCACAACAAAGCTTAAAAAAATACCTTCCATATGTAGTATCACCTAATATGAAAAACTTTTGAAGAGGAAGTTGCTCTTGAAGTGTCTTCACGACATTGAAAGAATATTTCATATATTCATCTGGAAATTGCAGTGCTACCTAAAAAAGGAAAATTTAGCTCGATTTAGGAATTGATTGAAGCAGTCTTTCTTTTTGAAGTACTGCAATAAAATTTTGGTACATGTACTTGGAATATGCATGGAAATCTATGGTGACGAATACGTAGGATCAACAAAATTAACAATAAAAAGGTTACACAGTTGGGTAAGTATTGCTGTAGCTTTCATTTTTAACATATAAATAAGCAATAGATAATTGACGATTAGTTATAGAAAATTGAAAAAATAGCACTTTGCAAATTACATACGTACGGGGCCCCCTTTCCTGCACTCTATTTTTCGGGCATTCCAGAGTTTACTCACCTTCTCGTATGATTCTTTCTTCAGAAAAGAAACGCATCTTTCTATTTGAAAGTTTTTTTCGAAATCCTTGTCTCTCAGGTCAATTCCGTGTTGATCATCAACAACTCTTGTAAAGGCATCCTCAGCATGTGTACTAAATGTTGCCGCCATTTTTTGTCAAGTTTATTATTCTGCCTCGGCTTCGCTACGAGATTGTGTACAACCTGAAGTGTTGTCATTATTATGCTGCAAGAGCGTAAGTTAAACAAAATGTAGGTGCAGTTCGAACCAGGTATTCAGTTTTGGTAAGATCATTTTCATTCAAATTTGCCAGTTTTTTCTAGTTGCAATTTTTGGCAGGGATGGTTTTCCGTTTCTTTATGACTTTCAAAGATATCATTGATGATGGATGCAACCCCAAAGCAAACCCCAATTTTGTTTCACGCCAATAAGAGGTTTTCCTGCTCTGGCCTAGAATCATGCATCCGTAGAATTTATTCTGTTTCCATTATACTTGACTTGGTGTTAATTGAAGAAACTAGATAAATGCTAAATTGATGGCATAAATCAGCAAGTTTTCGATATTTGAACTTGCCTGTCAGCCGTATGTTTTCAAACAGGCGAGGGAACTTAAGGGTGAAAATGATTTTAAACTTAGTTATTCAGAGTAGCTTCTTAAGAAAGGTCAAATGATTTCTTGTATAGATAGTTTGGAATCATAATTGGAGGATATAAAAAGACGGAAAACAGAAAAGTTCACTAGTGGTGTGTCACTACATTGGTGCTCTTGTAGAACGAAATTATTTCCCCCACCTTTTTATATTTCTAACTGTGTATCCTTTAATAACACCCAAAACAATGGTAATGATATTGCTGTTCAAGGAAAATATTGGTTTGGAAAATATCAGAGTGATCAGAAAGCGACATAGACTGGCATCTCATTGTCCCATTTATTATCACGTAAGTGTGAGCAGAAATTCAGATAATTTTTAGATTATGTTATTAGCATATATTTAAGACTATATTGTTTTTAAATTGCCCAAAAGTAATTGTGATAGTAAGATTTTGTTCGTCAAAGTTTGATGCTCATCATAATTGCAACTAGTTTAGAAAATATTGTGGAATCTGCTTGAAAATTGACTTCCATGCCCTTGTGGGTTTAGGGAGGATGTGAGTTAGTGTTTGGGCTACAATATGCTTTCAGAAAATGCAATCATAAAGAGGTTGAAAACTTTTTTTCAGAATTCTGAGCATGGTTTCCTCTCAGAGATTTGAAATTTTCTCCACCTACTGTTTTCTCTGTTGTAGTGGATCATTGCTAAGGCTTGAATGTAAAGTAATATAACCCAATGATATTGGTATTTTGTAGGTTGTCATGCAGGGTAACAATGGGTGATAAGGATGTTTTGACTGAACAAAAATCACCAAAGGTAAGCGTTTTTAGTGATTATTGGTGATCAGCTATCCATATATAATTATTCTTATTGCTACTTATTTTCAAGTGCTTAGAAGTCACAGTAGCAATAGATTATGAAAGACTTTAATCATTAACATTTTTTCTTGCAAAACTACCAGGTCGCAGTGTAGTTATTTTCTTCTTTTTTTTATGTATCCATATCCAAAGGTTTTATAAACTTTGAACCAAAGTTGCAATTGCATTCAGTAAATGCAATGTTCAGCTTTCTAAACATGCACCCCAAATCTATACAGATGCCACTCCAATTTGTATTTGATCCATCTTTACAAGTGAGACATCAAACGGAGTGTGACCTTTGCTAGATCTATTTATAAAGGGTTGCATATTTTTTGTGTCCTGGGAGTGATTACTTGTTGTATGGTTTTGAATGAAATTAATTTCTCATATTCTAATCTATGTACATGGTACATAGCAATTAGCTTAAGTGTGAGTTGCAATCTATTGATCAAGCTACAGTGTGAGTTTCAAAATAGGTACCAGGTGAGGCTGAAGACACAGAAGTTAAGCTGGAGACTGGAGATGACAATGCTTCTTCCAGCAAGGATAGCCCTAAGCAACCTGCCAGTAGCTCATTGACCAAGCAAGTAGATGAACCAGCTGCAAACAATTTGGGGGTAAACAAATACTCAGAATCAGCAGAATGCGAAGCTGCAAATCTTTCAAAAGAGTTTGCTTCTACTGAAGCTTCCCACCTGCCACTTGAAAACACCACAGACTGTGAAGATGTTGCCGAGCCAGTTGTAGATAAGACAGAACTGGTTGAACAAGAATCTGGCCTGGTAAGAACATGTGTCATTTCTCTTACTGGAAGATCTATCCCAATAATTAAAAGTTTGTCTTTTACTATAGTGTATTTGACTGTGTATGTTCTTTCCTCGGTTTTTGACAGTTAGAATAAAAAATTTATAGGAGTAACTCTTACTATGATTTAGGTTGCCCAGGATTATCAACCTTGTTTGGGAGATGAAAGGAGAGAAAATGAAGGCCTGGACTTGGAAAGTGGCAGTTCAGTTAACAATGTTTACCTGCCAGTGCAAACAAACCAGGAGGTTACAACTGATGAAGTTAAAGATTCAGAAACAAGTGATGATGTACTCCACAAAAGTCAAGGTGCAGAGTCTTTGCATCTTGACACAAAGGACACTGACTTAGTAGTGAAGAAAAGAGAGTCTTCTGACCAGGAAGGTGATAAGCCTAGGCAGGAAAAGACTTCAAGGCTTGATGAGTCACCATCTCTGTATCACCTGAAAAAATTTAGATGGAAAGGTGAATTAATACAAATTGTGACTCAGAATGAAAATGGACCATGTCCTCTGTTGGCCATAGCAAATGTTCTTGTTCTATCAAAGAGAATCACTCTCCCATTAATGCAAGAATGCATCACAGCAACACAGCTTATGGAATACATTGGAGACTACATTTTGACGGTCGAGCCAAAGGTATAGTTTTTGTTATCATCTTGCCTTTCTGGTATGTGTTTGGCCTTGAGATGTTTTGTTGCCTTTGTTCTTTTGCTCAATGGTAACCTTTTCTTAATTCTATTTGATTTAATTTTTTTTCACACAATACTGTTTATAGTCAACATAAGTCTTTAGCCAGATAACATCTAATAGGTGCTGTTATTGCTCAGTGAAGGCTTTATCTCTTGTCTTTTCCTGTATTGTGTATTCTCTAGAAACAAATAACCGGAATGAATACACTTGAAAAATTCAAAAATATATTCAATTGTTAAATCATAGAAATACACATTCATTCTATTGCCTTATAGAATGTTGATGAGACTGTTCTTCTGAATTACCAACAAAACATGCATGATGCAATTTCAATTATGTACAAGCTACAAACTGGGATTGATGTGAATGTCAAGTTTACCGGGTAAAAGTTTTGTGTTTGTGTTAGTTCTTTGATTGCTAAACCAAACCAGGCTAATACAAATTCATTGCTTAGATTCTTATTGCATATATCATGCTATGTTTCAGGCATATATGCCCCTTGTGTAGGACTCCATTTAATATATTGCATGAAAGCTAGGAAATTATCAGTATCAGTAAATATTTCCTCTGGAATCTGATGATACTGGTAATTTGGTGCACAGTGCAAATAGTTGTAACAAATATATATTGATTTTCTATTTTTCTTTTTTCTTTTTTCAATTTCAACCAACACAATAAAATAATTTTCCTAATTTTAACTTGGAGATTAAATGTTACTTGCTAAAGAAATCTGTTTTTGAAACTCAGCATAGGTTTTATATAAAGGTTATTAATTTATCTTCTTTAGAACACTCAGGGTTATATATTAAGAATTTGCATACATATTAATATTGACAGAAACTATAACTAAGCAAATATTTGTCTTCTTTAGCCCCTGTGACTTTGAGTTAACTCCAGAATGTTTGGTCTTTGACATTTTAAACATTGGCCTTTATCACGGTTGGTTAGTGGATCCTCAAGATTTTCAAGTGATGCATGCAATTGGAAATCTAAGCTATAACCAACTTGTGGAAAAGATTATCCAAAGCAAAGAGGCAAATTCCAGTGAAGGAACCCTAACTGAAGGTTTGCTTTATTTTAAAAAAAGTGATGAGTATTATTTGTTTGTACATTAAGTTAGGTCCAAGCTTTTGCAAAGATCCCCGTTATCTAGTGAAGCAATGATTTTCATAGTAGCAAAGGAGTGTTCTAAAGAAAAGTATCAAAACAAGTGGTCTCAAATTGTATGATCAAATTTTGAGATTCAAGAGAATTAGATTCTAGAGAATCAGTTCTAATCATTTTGACTGAGACAGTTAAGTACTGGGTTTGGCTTAACATAATTATTTTTTAATTTATGTTCTTATATTAATGTCAGTTAATGATCAAGAAAGGCACTTCTAGGGAATCTAGGTTGCCTTTTGTGTATTTTTTATCCATCTATATCCTGCTTCTAAAGCCACTGCAATAGTTGTATATCACTGTTTCCAATTACTTACTCTTATTTGACATTTTACTATTGCTTTTGCTAGGGCTTACCATAGAAAACTTTCTTGAACAAACAGCAAGCCAGCTCACATACCATGGACTGTGTGAATTAAATAGTGCAACAAAAGAAGGGGAGCTGTGTGTCTTTTTCAGAAACAACCACTTTAATACCCTGTACAAGTTCAAGGTAATAACATAGAAAGTTCCTTTTTGTTTCTGCTAGCATATAAATGGTTAAGGTTTCCTCGCTTGGTTTTTATAAACGGGTTTGCATACCTAGTGTTTCAAATCGGTATCCGGGCTTCAAATTTTAATGAGACGTTGCTCTTGAAATATCATGAAGATCATATTTTCAATAAATCATACATTGAGTCACCATATTAATTTTAAATGAGTTTATGTGCTAAAACACTTCCAAGGCCTTGTATCTCGTTCATCTTTCATCAATGGTTTAAGAATGCAAATTCATTGCTGGCAGAGGTTCTATTTGCTGACATTTCTTGACCAAAAGTGTGCCATTCCCATTTTCATATTGTCTCATATATTTCCTTTAGTTTCATCATTGCTATCTATTACTGGTTGGCAGAAATCTTTACCATTAGCGATGGGTTGTTACTTTATATAAATTAACTTGACAAGCATTTTGTCAAAAAGGGAAGGTGCTTAATGCCATTGACTTTCTGTTTATGTTGAATGTATTTAAGAGTTTGCTGGTGCTTTTGGTAAAATGTGCCTAAATTAGTAACAACATTAAGTATTCTCTTTATTGTAGGATGAGCTCTTTTTGTTAGTGACAGATCAAGGATATTTGACTGAATCAAAAATCATTTGGGAAACCCTTGCTAATGTTGATGGAGATGGTCAGTTTGTTGATGAAAATTTTGTCACTGTTGGCCCAATGAGATATCAGCCAACCATTACAGAAGATACCAAAGAGGCCCCAAGTAACCTTACACAAGAAGACAGGGAGTATGTTGTGCTTGAGTCATATAACTCAATGTAGCAGACATTTTTCCAAATCATGTTACTGCATTCTTAGACTTCAGATGCAATCATATTTGCTTATCAAGTCCTCAAACAATAGTGAGGTGCCAGCATATTCAGAGTTGTCAGGTCCTGAAAACCTGCTAAAATGAAATAAAGCTAAATTAGGCCAAATGTAAGAAAGAGACTATAGAAAAATTAGAAACCACAAATAATTGAAATGGAAGCTTAGAAGTCAAATTTTGTTACTGTTGACAGTCACTATACACAATTTGCTAAAATCAATTTTTTGAATATTTCAAAAAGCCATATTAAGCTAAAATGTTTAAGCTCCAAGCCAAACCAACTTTTAGCCAGAGACATATATATACTGAAAAGCCAAATTGGCAACCTAGATAAGTGTATTGTTAGATTAATAACCCTTCTTTTACATTCTTCTAGTTAATTTTAATCTCTTTTTAATCAAAGCTATTTGATTGCTTTGTCACTGCAAGAAGAAAATCAAAGACCAGCAGAAGGCCAACCACTGCCTGTCACTATGCAAGATCAAGAAGCAAAAGAGTAAGCCTGGTTGTTTCAGCATAACCTTTAACCAAGGTTTTGTAATACCTTCTTAGCATATTTATGTATATCTGCTTATTTTCCATCAATTAGGTGATGTTAATATCAACAAAAAGATGGTCTTAAAGCCCATTATCAATATGCCACCCAAAATAAATTACAGGCAAAATTTCTGTAGTTTTCAAGGTCACTGGCTCTGGGAGACTTCTTCCTCTGGGAAGTCAGTCCATCAGGATGCATTTGAATGTTGTCAAAACCATTATTTGGTGTCAATCTTATCTCTGTTTTTGCTAATATGTTGCATCCAACTGTTTCACTGTTTGAAATCTTTCTTGCGTTACTGTATTCCAGATACTCTTCATTTCATTCAAAAGCTATTTGAAAAAATTGGCAGTCTATGTTGGTATCTTAATGGCAATTCATGGCAATCTCTTTATTCCAGTCTTGAACTAGCAAGACATTTGCAAGAGGAGGAGAACAGAATTGCACGAGAGCGTCAAATGCAACAGAACTATCAACAAGGCCAACAGCTGCAACAACGCCATCAACCACCGCCACTGCATAATCAAGGTCAAAGGCCAAGAGAAATACAGGGAAATGAAACACAAGATAGAGGGGTCAGTGTTTTTTTTATTATATTAGAAACACTAAGCAGCAATTAATAAAAGGTGTAATTTGTTTTGTGGCTGTTATAGAGCTGAAACTATTCCTCATAACAACTAGATAAAAATAGTTGTGCAGTGAATAACTATGAGGTTTTTATTTTCTCAAATATATTTATATATATATATATTCTATTTTTGTTTTAGGAAAAGTGTGTGTTACTTTGAAGAAACCCACCAAACAACCATCACAAGGAATAAACAGCACACTGAATGCCAGCAAACTTTATACCAATTATTTAACAATATTTATTGAAGCCATATCCAAACATAGCATGATACCAATCATTTTGATAATTGCCTGGCTTCATCTGACCTGGTTCAAAATAAATTGTAATCAGCAAGAACCAGCAGATGAGCCCAAGATTTAATAAATCAAGGTTGATTATTTTGCACTGGTTCAAGGCAAACATTTAAAATGGATTAGGACTTGCTGCAGAAAGCCAGACATTTGTTTTCATTCTTGTTTATTAGTGAATCAGTTTCTCGCACAATTAAGCATTTGTTATCTCTATTAAGCTCATGGGTGGCAGATGTACCCAAAAATTGTTTATCATGAACTTGTTTTAGCTTTTTATTAAAAAAAAATGACCTGTAACTGTGAGTAAAATTTCAGCAATTCATAAATATACTTTAGTTCATTATTAAAAATAAAGATTGTATTTAAAAAACTGAATCAAAATAAAGAAACATGAAACCTTATAACTGATAAAAACACATAAAGAAAATATTCACCTATCAATAGCACTTTGTGTAACTTTGGGTTGTAGTTCCATTAATTATCATTTTATTTTGAAAATTAAACAAAAGAGGCTGTAAGAAACTTTCAATATATTCAACCTTAAAATCTTAAGTGCTCGCCATTGATAATATAAGGTGCAACCTTATTTGTCATGTGCAAAAATTAACATTGCAGATCAATATTGCTGCTGATATTCTCAAACAGGCCAGCAATTTTTTTCAGCTGCCCAGCCTTTGTGCTAAATTTTGAAAACATCAACATCAATTTTTAGGGAAAGAAAGAAAAACACTATTTTATTAGAAAAATGTGTTTTTATTCTTAAAATTTCAACCAACATTTACTTTCTTTGGATTTTTAAAAAGAGATCAACTTTAGTTTTGAATAAATCCAGTTTGTCTTTCAATGGAGTTACACTCTCTGTGGGAGTCATTGGTATTTTCAGTTTCCTGCGAATACTTGGTTGCATTAAAAGTAAGTTCTGAATAAGGCTATAACTGCTTGAAGTTGCCCAATAGAGAGACATTGCTGCTGGAACTTGTGCTGAGAAAAATACCATGGCAACAGTCAGTGATCTGAAAACCCTTGTGAGCAGGATCTGGCGCTTTGAGGGCATTGTCCTTCGCAGGGTATTCAACTCTATGTTCACCAAGTTTGTCACTCCAATCAAAGCAGGTAACACGAAAAAGGGGTCTGTCATTGACAAGTCTGTTAGCCAGCCAAAGCCACCATCTGTGAGTCCTTTGTGAGCCAGAGTGGTATCTCCAAGGTTGGGGTCTCTGGGGAAGAAACCGGAGAGATTTCGCAGTGCAAGCGATATTATGACCCATAAAGGAAGCTGGACCCAGGGTAGAAAGTACAGTTTGAAAGGATTGCATCTTTCTCGCTTGTACATGTCCCTGGTGTGCAACCTAGCTTCCATCCGAAACTCCCTGTTCACATCGTCCAACGACTTACCATGACGTTTTCCCTTCGTAGCTATGTTGTGCTTCAGTGCCTCAATAACCTCGTTGATAGTAGGCTGCAAAAGCTCAATTTTTGCTAACGTTTTTGCTTGCTCCCTCGCTAGTGGTAGCGTTATCATCAAGCGAAAAATCACAGTGGTTGTAACGATTGTTGACCACCATGGTAGGCCCGTTACTCCCTGAATGTTGATAAGTAAATCTTGCATTCCAACTATTAGAGGAAAAGTATAATATGGTGCCTGAGACAATCCCCGAATTTGTGCATCTCGATAAACAAGACTTTTTCTGTTTCCTCTAAGCAGCCTTCGATCTTCTTGGTTCCCTAAACAACTAACTCTTGACCAACTTGTTGTAGTTGAAATAAAAGCTGTCGAATTATGACAGTTTGGGGCTTGCACAGCTTTAAGCGCGTGAAACTTTCGAAAATTTGAGAGACAATTTCTTTTGGAAAACATTGTGAATCGTTCTGTTTTCTTGTCACTTGCCTATATCCATATTTTGTGAAAACAAGAGTAAGTTTATCCGAAGTAAGCATGCTCTCAAAGATTTGTTTTTATTATGAATATGTCTCCGTTTCGAAAACGGGTTCTGAGTCAGATCGAGGCTGAAATATGCAGCCCAGATCCAGGAATCGTCAGCCAGATCTGAAGAAATGAGATGTTTCTCCCTTTAGAAGATTCACTCTAGAACGACCCCTCTCCTGCCAGTGCGTCTTGCGAAGTGTGTTTTGAAGCCATTTCTCAAAATTCTCAAACAACCAAATGCCGGGAAACGAAATTAACCAGAAGGTTTTGCACTCGCAGAAAACGTACCCTTTTGTGGATCGGTTTGAGAAAGAAGTCATTCGTGCTACATATACGCATGCGCATACTCTTCGGACCACCGTTCGTAAAATATCAAAATTTGGTGCGATTTATGACTCCAGTGCATCGCAACTTACAATTTGCAATTAGCAAGCTTTTGGCCGGCCAGCTGGTCTATCACTCCCAAAGGTGTAATGAATTTATTCTTTTCGGTGGCTTCATCATTATAAATTTGATGGCTTCAAGCATAAGACATTGTTTCTTATGTAAAGGCAGTATCAAATATCTCTATGATGCTTTGACTTTGAGGAGCATAATTCCCATTGCCAATTTTGTAACTGCTAGATATCGATAAGAAAAGCAAATAATTCAAAGCATTCACAATTTTCATTAACAACTCAAGCTTTACAGTTCAGATACTTTATCAACACAACAGTTTCAATCTACCAATTACATGCTACAAACAAACAAACATAATAAGCAACAAAGCTAGCTAAAACATCAGTCAAGTCTAAATGTCAATCTACCTAACAGTTTTCAACTGATTTCGGGATGGAAACACTGAATTGCCCCTTTTTGCGTTTCTCAACCCATTCAATAGACCTGCTTTTACTGCTTTAAAGTGTCTACCAATCTTTCTTAGGCCTTTAAATCTACCCATGCGTATCACATTCGTCCCTTCACCTATACTTGGACAAGTGACAATACTTTCTACGTCGGAGCTCAGCTTAATCCGTTTGGAGGACAAATGATGGCCAGCATTTATACTAGATGCTTGGCAATCACTATTCAGAGCCCCATTGGAGCCTACAACTGAGCATAGCCCGTTGGTGACGTCATGGAGCGGCTCGTGTCGCTTTCGTTTCGTACCACGACCAACGTTAACGTCTGCTAGCCTAGCATTGGTCAAGGGCCTTGAATAAACAAGCATATTGTTATGGAGCAATGGCACTCGACAACCAGTATAGGGCTCCACATTCTCAATATCACGCTCAACAGAGTGGCCTGTAGATTCCAAGTTGACCTCCAATGAGCCACTTGATACATCAATGCTTTGCAAAGTAGCCTGAAGATGGACATTATTATCATCATGTTCCTCATTAACAAGTGAACCTTTGAATTTATCAATCAAACTATCATCTTCCATTTGGCTTTGGTTAGAAGAAGCCTCGATGGCATAAGAGCCGTCATCGTTCTTAGGATGATAGTAATAAGGATCACTTGTTTCCTTAGGAACATATTCAAAACTGTCGTCAAGAAGTCCATCTACAGTCTCAAGCTGCTCTCTTTGCTTACTGCGCAAGGCTAACAAGAGTTCTTCGAATTTTGAGCTTTTCGTTCTGAACCGGTCTCTAGCTGATTCGACAGTGCGTGTGTAACACAGATCACCACCAACATCTGTTTGAGACCTTGAAAGCGCAACGAAGATTCGCTTCATTTGCTTGCGTATGTCTTTAGCAAACTCTTGCATGTCGAGCTTCCTTAGCATATAGAAGAGCTTGATGTTGCTTGAAAGGTCTATTTTGCCAGGACCCTGCAAATGACCAACATGCTATGAATAACTTTTAATATGATTAAATAGTTCACTACTTCGTTAATGTACACAAAACCAAAAAATGTAGCTCAATCAATCTCTGCTAGAAATTCAATTGTAATCGACAACACAAAGATGTCTCGTGCAATGGCAGGGCTCGTACTAATTTTCTCGCACATAGACATTAAAAGTTAATAGAAATAATCTGAAACGATGTCTCTTTCTATGACGTACCTTGTTGACAACAGCAATACTATAGAAGAAGTCATCCCAAGATGTCGCAATGTTCCGAAGCAGACGGGCAAGCATTGTTGTTGTCTGGGTAGCCTCCTCTCCTTCGGCCTATTTGGAGATAACGAACGATACAATATTGTCTCTACCGGCTTCAGATTCGACATTTTCGTCTTTATGGTTTTAAATCGGACAAATTTTCTGCTTACAAGGCAGGCGAATCAAGGGCTTGCTCTAATAATTCATACCCAAAATTTTGGCAAAGTCTCAATTTAGTTTGAAGTATGCTTACCATCAAGTCAAGTTGTTGAAGGACGCAGAGACATGATTTCGCTTGTGTTTTTATCTGCCAGATAAGGACATGGTATTAGAAGGATTACATTGTTACTCATAAAGATATTATTCAACATTCATCCAATTCGATGAACTGGACCATTTTGAAGATGCTCAATGTCCACTTTACCTGTCCAAAGGCAAATGCCCTATACTCTGGATCATGAAGCTTCTTAAGAACCTTCTTTCGAGGTGATTCGATGTCTGTCGCGTGTTTGATGACCGAAAAGAGGGCATCTGTAATAGAATATTGATGGCATCAGTTAAGGCCTTGCAAAGTTTGTTTCAAATTAATTTTTAATGAGCCTTCAAGAATAACCTTTGCAAAAAATTGAACAACAAACTAGATGGGGCATGCTAGAGATTCGTGAATTTCCAACAAATTGATGGTGATGTACATAGACAAAGTTACTTACTGATATTCTTCGAGAGAAGATCATATGTCTCGAGTGTAGGAATGGAAGTCACAGTATGATTGATTGGACATTGGCTTCCTGTAGAAGGAAAACGAACTCTTTCTCAAATCAGGAGAATCGTAAGGGGGATTTCCAAACTGATTCGGGTGCAAGCAATACATGAAATTAAAATCCACACCCTTGCTGGAAACTTTCACTATGATTTTATGATTTTTATTGGAAATATTTCACCTTGCAGAAAGAAATAGTTATGTTCTTTATTTTGTCTACGACGATAAAAAGAATAGAACATGAATTCACACTATCCTGTTTCAAACATAAGAAGCGAAGCAAACAGAGTTGATAGTGCAATTTTTATTGTCCATGTCATGATTCGGACCGATGCTGTGATGGGATTTGCCGGCCTGAAAATCGGCTATTCTTAGTAGTGGAACTACTCGAGGCTACCTCGTTCTGGTGTAGACCATAGCAACGGTCCCTGGCAACATTAACGTCTATCAGCGATTTGTGTGTTTGAAATTTGATAAAAATTCTTGTAAAAGCCTGTGAAAAGTTTGGTTGGAACCGATAAAAATCCTACCAAGTCTCATAGCCGACATTATGCCCTACTATCAAACGTCTGCTTCTAGTAAAAGCCTTGATTTTATTAATTACGTCTTAGATCTCTGTGTTTACGCAGAGAAGGCATCATAGCCAACTGTAGTTCATGGTACTCTCAGATACCTCTAATCCTGTCAACATGTGCAGAGCAGAGTAGAGTTATGAGCGTGCTAGCACATTCTTATCATCAAAAGTTCTGTTTCGAGCTGCATCTAATTAAGTAACCGACTTGAATATCGAAGGCTATTTTCGACAACGCAACTCACCATCGCTTCGGCTCTGAAATTCCTCCGCAGGGCCCAAGTTTCGACGATATTCGACAGATCGATTGTTTCGTTTGTTGAAAAGTATTAATCCGTTTGGAAAATGACAGTTGAACAACGCTTTATAATGCACAATCTTGCTCAAGAAGCACTGTTTGGCAAACGTACGTCGCTTTCTCAAGTTGAAAAGATTTCAACAGAAACTGTAACGGTTTTTTCTTGCTTTTATACGGCTGATTAATTTGACGTAACATTGTACTTGATTGTTTTGATGTTGCTATGTTACTAGATAGAGTATCTTAGTAACAAATGGCATGAAGATGGCAGTCAAGATGGCAGCTGTTTCCTTAATACTTGCACCAATCTTTTAGCAATTTTGTCCAACATTATCTTTATTGTTGCCCCTCAAATGATCTGTTGCAAATTCAGCAGTGAAGTTAAAGAGCCATCACCATTTCCAGTGCATTTCAAAATTAAAATAGGACTTTAGAAGCAAGTGCAAATGAGATCTTCAATTTGGACAAAAGCATGGGTTATGCAAGTAAGCACTTGCCCTTCATGTTTTGTAATATGAATTGCTTAAGACGCATTCATAACTTTCGACAGAAAGCAAGTGTTTTTTTCAAAAATGATGCAGAAAAAAGAGTCTGTAAAAACAAATCATTCTTTTGACTTTCAATTTAAAAGCAATGACATTGTTCTTGGAAAATATTCTTGCATTGCAGCTTTACACGAATTGGAAATGTTTCCTGAATGACTTTTTTCTCAGTCAATGATTGGTACCTTTCTGTAAACTTCGCTAAATAACGTTTCCTTTGTGTAACTAAGGAAAGTGTTTGTAGAATAATGAATCTGAACTGCAAGTATCATTGCAATTAATTGGGTATTGCTACGGACAAGTTTCATAAATGAGAAGCGAATAAAACTTTTTGCTTAAATTGGCTAAGAAAAACTTCTTAAATATTTGTTTTACTGTCAAAATCTATGGCCCGTCACGATATTGTCATAAGGAAAGCGTTCTCTTCAAGAAAAACTCATCTCTTTGTTGTTTCGTTAGTAAGTAACTATCTTCCTACGAATACTGTAACGTGGCTCTATTGAGCCAAGAAAGAAACCATCCAGTACTGATAAAAACTCTGTGCATCGCAACTTACAATTTGCAATTAGCAAGCTTTTGGCCGGCCAGCTGGTCTATCACTCCCAAAGGTGTAATGAATTTATTCTTTTCGGTGGCTTCATCATTATAAATTTGATGGCTTCAAGCATAAGACATTGTTTCTTATGTAAAGGCAGTATCAAATATCTCTATGATGCTTTGACTTTGAGGAGCATAATTCCCATTGCCAATTTTGTAACTGCTAGATATCGATAAGAAAAGCAAATAATTCAAAGCATTCACAATTTTCATTAACAACTCAAGCTTTACAGTTCAGATACTTTATCAACACAACAGTTTCAATCTACCAATTACATGCTACAAACAAACAAACATAATAAGCAACAAAGCTAGCTAAAACATCAGTCAAGTCTAAATGTCAATCTACCTAACAGTTTTCAACTGATTTCGGGATGGAAACACTGAATTGCCCCTTTTTGCGTTTCTCAACCCATTCAATAGACCTGCTTTTACTGCTTTAAAGTGTCTACCAATCTTTCTTAGGCCTTTAAATCTACCCATGCGTATCACATTCGTCCCTTCACCTATACTTGGACAAGTGACAATACTTTCTACGTCGGAGCTCAGCTTAATCCGTTTGGAGGACAAATGATGGCCAGCATTTATACTAGATGCTTGGCAATCACTATTCAGAGCCCCATTGGAGCCTACAACTGAGCATAGCCCGTTGGTGACGTCATGGAGCGGCTCGTGTCGCTTTCGTTTCGTACCACGACCAACGTTAACGTCTGCTAGCCTAGCATTGGTCAAGGGCCTTGAATAAACAAGCATATTGTTATGGAGCAATGGCACTCGACAACCAGTATAGGGCTCCACATTCTCAATATCACGCTCAACAGAGTGGCCTGTAGATTCCAAGTTGACCTCCAATGAGCCACTTGATACATCAATGCTTTGCAAAGTAGCCTGAAGATGGACATTATTATCATCATGTTCCTCATTAACAAGTGAACCTTTGAATTTATCAATCAAACTATCATCTTCCATTTGGCTTTGGTTAGAAGAAGCCTCGATGGCATAAGAGCCGTCATCGTTCTTAGGATGATAGTAATAAGGATCACTTGTTTCCTTAGGAACATATTCAAAACTGTCGTCAAGAAGTCCATCTACAGTCTCAAGCTGCTCTCTTTGCTTACTGCGCAAGGCTAACAAGAGTTCTTCGAATTTTGAGCTTTTCGTTCTGAACCGGTCTCTAGCTGATTCGACAGTGCGTGTGTAACACAGATCACCACCAACATCTGTTTGAGACCTTGAAAGCGCAACGAAGATTCGCTTCATTTGCTTGCGTATGTCTTTAGCAAACTCTTGCATGTCGAGCTTCCTTAGCATATAGAAGAGCTTGATGTTGCTTGAAAGGTCTACTTTGCCAGGACCCTGCAAATGACCAACATGCTATGAATAACTTTTAATATGATTAAATAGTTCACTACTTCGTTAATGTACACAAAACCAAAAAATGTAGCTCAATCAATCTCTGCTAGAAATTCAATTGTAATCGACAACACAAAGATGTCTCGTGCAATGGCAGGGCTCGTACTAATTTTCTCGCACATAGACATTAAAAGTTAATAGAAATAATCTGAAACGATGTCTCTTTCTATGACGTACCTTGTTGACAACAGCAATACTATAGAAGAAGTCATCCCAAGATGTCGCAATGTTCCGAAGCAGACGGGCAAGCCTTGTTGTTGTCTGGGTAGCCTCCTCTCCTTCGGCCTATTTGGAGATAACGAACGATACAATATTGTCTCTACCGGCTTCAGATTCGACATTTTCGTCTTTATGGTTTGAAATCGGACAAATTTTCTGCTTACAAGGCAGGCGAATCAAGGGCTTGCTCTAATAATTCATACCCAAAATTTTGGCAAAGTCTCAATTTAGTTTGAAGTATGCTTACCATCAAGTCAAGTTGTTGAAGGACGCAGAGACATGATTTCGCTTGTGTTTTTATCTGCCAGATAAGGACATGGTGTTAGAAGGATTACATTGTTACTCATAAAGATATTATTCAACATTCATCCAATTCGATGAACTGGACCATTTTGAAGATGCTCGATGTCCACTTTACCTGTCCAAAGGCAAATGCCCTATACTCTGGATCATGAAGCTTCTTAAGAACCTTCTTTCGAGGTGATTCGATGTCTGTCGCGTGTTTGATGACCGAAAAGAGGGCATCTGTAATAGAATATTGATGGCATCAGTTAAGGCCTTGCAAAGTTTGTTTCAAATTAATTTCAATGAACCTTCAAGAATAACCTTTGCAAAAAATTGAACAACAAACTAGATGGGGCATGCTAGAGATTCGTGAATTTCCAACAAATTGATGGTGATGTACATAGACAAAGTTACTTACTGATATTCTTCGAGAGAAGATCATATGTCTCGAGTGTAGGAATGGAAGTCACAGTA
The DNA here is from genome assembly GCA_003864495.1 of Nemopilema nomurai. Classification (NCBI taxonomy): domain Eukaryota; kingdom Metazoa; phylum Cnidaria; class Scyphozoa; order Rhizostomeae; family Rhizostomatidae; genus Nemopilema; species Nemopilema nomurai. Next base: position 3,731,710 of record ML133383.1, on the reverse strand, counting down.
TGATTGAATTGGACATTGGCTTCCTGTAGAAGGAAAACGAACTCTTTCTCAAATCAGGAGAATCGTAAGGGGGATTTCCAAACTGATTCGGGTGCAAGCAATACATGAAATTAAGATCCACACCCTTGCTGGAAACTTTCACTATTATTTTATGATTTTTATTGGAAATATTTCACCTTGCAGAAAGAAATAGTTATGTTCTTTATTTTGTCTACGACGATAAAAAGAATAGAACATGAATTCACACTATCCTGTTTCAAACATAAGAAGCGAAGCAAACAGAGTTGATAGTGCAATTTTTATTGTCCATGTCATGATTCGGACCGATGCTGTGATGGGATTTGCCGGCCTGAAAATCGGCTATTCTTAGTAGTGGAACTACTCGAGGCTACCTCGTTCTGGTGTAGACCATAGCAACGGTCCCTGGCAACATTAACGTCTATCAGCGATTTGTGTGTTTGAAATTTGATAAAAATTCTTGTAAAAGCCTGTGAAAAGTTTGGTTGGAACCGATAAAAATCCTACCAAGTCTCATAGCCGACATTATGCCCTACTATCAAACGTCTGCTTCTAGTAAAAGCCTTGATTTTATTAATTACGTCTTAGATCTCTGTGTTTACGCAGAGAAGGCATCATAGCCAACTGTAGTTCATGGTACTCTCAGATACCTCTAATCCTGTCAACATGTGCAGAGCAGAGTAGAGTTATGAGCGTGCTAGCACAGTCTTATCATCAAAAGTTCTGTTTCGAGCTGCATCTAATTAAGTAACCGAATTGAATATCGAAGGCTATTTTCGACAACGCAACTCACCATCGCTTCGGCTCTGAAATTCCTCCGCAGGGCCCAAGTTTCGACGATATTCGACAGATCGATTGTTTCGTTTGTTGAAAAGTATTAATCCGTTTGGAAAATGACAGTTGAACAACGCTTTATAATGCACAATCTTGCTCAAGAAGCACTGTTTGGCAAACGTACGTCGCTTTCTCAAGTTGAAAAGATTTCAACAGAAACTGTAACGGTTTTTTCTTGCTTTTATACGGCTGATTAATTTGACGTAACATTGTACTTGATTGTTTTGATGTTGCTATGTTACTAGATAGAGTATCTTAGTAACAAATGGCATGAAGATGGCAGTCAAGATGGCAGCTGTTTCCTTAATACTTGCACCAATCTTTTAGCAATTTTGTCCAACATTATCTTTATTGTTGCCCCTCAAATGATCTGTTGCAAATTCAGCAGTGAAGTTAAAGAGCCATCACCATTTCCAGTGCATTTCAAAATTAAAATAGGACTTTAGAAGCAAGTGCAAATGAGATCTTCAATTTGGACAAAAGCATGGGTTATGCAAGTAAGCACTTGCCCTTCATGTTTTGTAATATGAATTGCTTAAGACGCATTCATAACTTTCGACAGAAAGCAAGTGTTTTTTTCAAAAATGATGCAGAAAAAAGAGTCTGTAAAAACAAATCATTCTTTTGACTTTCAATTTAAAAGCAATGACATTGTTCTTGGAAAATATTCTTGCATTGCAGCTTTACACGAATTGGAAATGTTTCCTGAATCTACCAATTACATGCTACAAACAAACAAACATAATAAGCAACAAAGCTAGCTAAAACATCAGTCAAGTCTAAATGTCAATCTACCTAACAGTTTTCAACTGATTTCGGGATGGAAACACTGAATTACCCCTTTTTGCGTTTCTCAACCCATTCAATAGACCTGCTTTTACTGCTTTAAAGTGTCTACCAATCTTTCTTAGGCCTTTAAATCTACCCATGCGTATCACATTCGTCCCTTCACCTATACTTGGACAAGTGACAATACTTTCTACGTCGGAGCTCAGCTTAATCCGTTTGGAGGACAAATGATGGCCAGCATTTATACTAGATGCTTGGCAATCACTATTCAGAGCCTCATTAGAGATTATTACTTGCAAGCTTATTTAAGGATAAAAATCTAAATTTTGAATATCATTTTTGAGAAATATCCGTACAAAGGGTGATGCAAAATCAATGACATCAACCCGGAAAAGAAAGCAATTCTGTGTCAGATTCGTCTGGTATTAACAAATCGGTAAAGCAACTTCAAGATTGTGGCTCCTGCAGACTTTTTTAAACTTAGTAGATTGGTGAAAAAGGGTACAAATATAAATAACGGTACATGAAAAGGTTTTTTAATCATTATAGCATCTTCTTTCGTAATTTTACGCGATTTTCTAATGATGCGACTTAGCCAATTTACCAGCAAACATCATTTCGTCGTATGTTTGGCCGCATAATCAAGACTCACATGGCTCTAACAATGGCCAACCGAGTGGAAAGCATCGAACTTTTTGCCTAAACAAGTTGCTGAATGACGTTCTCTCAATATTTTCAACGAATATATTTATTTGTAAATCTCTGGTAAGACTCGCGGTATCTTTGGATGGTGCATGCATAGAGTATGGCTATTTTATGTTTTGCGACGCATGCAAAAGATCAAAGCCAAATGAGTTTGGAGTAAATTTCATTATACAATCTTAATCACTGTCAGATAATGCGTACATTTATTGGACGGTTGCTAACAGTTCCTTGTAGCTTGACTTTTTCACAACTTTCCGTTTATTGTCTTTGACTTTTTTGCGATAAATTTCCTCTTTTATTGTTAAAACGTTCCGTCAATGTCATATTGCCAGCTTCATCACTTATGACAACACAACCACTTATAAAAATTCTCTCCGCGTGCTTCGACTTCATCTTCTTATACTTTTCACAAGGCCATGGTGACAAGAGAAGGTCTTCTTTGCAGTGACAGTGATACCATGACAAGCAACTTGAGCAACATATCAGTTTCGTCTTCAACTCAGGCAAGTTACAATGGCAAGAAAGACGAAGCTTTATACAAATTGTGCTCCTAAAAACTCAAATGGTGAAGTAACCAAAATTTCGTATTTCAATGCCTTTTAATTTATGGACAGAGGCGAACCAGGATCTCCTGTAAAACTATGTGCAATTGCATGTTTCCTCATTATCAATTGTTTATATTTGCACAGAACGGCTCCTTTATCCACCAATGTTTTTAGCATTTCACAGGGACTGAATGGCTGTTGAGACTGGTTAAAATTTTCGTTCATGCCAACTTTTGGGGAGAAAGTACGATTACCCTCTTCCAAGAAGGAATTGACAAAATCGTTACAATTGAAGATTCTTCGTCTTTCGTTGGTAGATCAAATTCTTTCTCACTAATAGATCTACTTTAGATCACAGAATTGTTCGAAAGAATCTTGAAATAAGTAGCACAAATACACGCTTTTTTATAGGGAACCACTTTTTAAGGTACCTACATGTAGAAGGCCGAAATATTTAGAGAGCTTATACTACTAAAAACGAAATCACCAAGGGACTTTTGATTTGAAGATTTTTTTATAACTGCAAGCATCAAGAACAAAAAAGCCGGTTCCATTCATTTGCTACCAATACTCGAGTAGATTATTGCTATTCGTGTGTCAAGTGCTTCATTGAGTAGTTTCCTCATATGCTGTCTCGCCTCTCTCTCTATTAAGTGTTAAGGCTTATTGTAGTCAAAGCACCGAAAGTGAGAACTTAAGGAACTTTTAAGGAACTTTTGGAACTAGGCCTTGAGGTAGGTTCCTTATAAAAAAAAGCGTATATGCAAATTTGTTAACACGGGCCTATGTAGATTTAGGTGCTTCGACGTAATGTTACAAACATAGCCCAGACGAATTCGTGAACTTGGCTCGAATCTGGACACTTTTCTGCATAGCTTTGAAGCACTGATTAATTTACCTGGAGCTCTAAAATTAATTTCCGCATCAGTTTGTTTTCTTCTTGTCATGGATTCAAAATGGTAGCCGTGCAAGCAGGAATACAATACTAGTGCACAGACCTCTTTGAGTAGCTGGAATGGCCTACGTAACCAACTGCATCCTCACCATGAAATCCATTACCTGATTCATTGCTAGATTTGGTTGGACTTTCCCTGGATTTTCTGATTTTTGTAGTTTTCCACGATTTGGTACGTTTCATGACGAATCTGAAAGACAAAGAAGCCTAATAGTGAAACACAAGCTGGAAATGGTCCTACTTGAAGTTGTGAAAAGTCCCTCAGAGGAACTTTCGCTCAGTAATTGCCTAGTTATTAATGAAGACCAATTTAACAACCAACAAATCAAGTGAGTATTCAAGCTCATTCTTGCTGCAATATTCCCTGCTCGACCGAGAATTTTATGTCAGTTTGATTACATTTGGAATATTACTAGGAATCTTTAAATTTGCGTTTCCTTATAATAATAGTTAACCATTGGCATTGCATGGGAAAAGGTCAATAGCACTGACAGTCTTAAAGGAAGAAGTAGTACCACCTTACAAATCACTGGCCTATCTTACTCACCTGCATAGTATGCCAAGCCCTTTATATTTTTTTACAATTGTGGGCTATCTTCAGTCTTTTAACATCTTTTTAAAACTCAAAGCAGCTTTAAAAATCGCCACTCGAACAAACAAAAATAACTTTAATACAGAGCATTGTGTTTAAAAGTATCAAAATCCATGGAATTGAATTAACATCAGTCAACACAAGGATCTGTTATTGGCACCCCCTCCCCCCTCTGTTCATCTAATCAATGATCTCCCAATCACAGTATGTCTTTTAGCCAATGATTCCATTATGTTCATAAGCACTGGTGTCTTCAAAACTATATCAATGTGATAAAGTATTGAGTTGAAAGGCTATTAATGTTGCTTCATTCAGAGAAATGTGAGTTGTTATAGGCTACAAGTAAAAAAAGCCCAGGTTAAAAGAATTAGCAAAATTAGATAACATTTTGAAAGAAGCATGATAAAAAGTGTTACATCTGGGAGTTGTAACGTAAAACAATATGAAATGAACTGAAATATTTATAACCAGATAATTTTACTCTGCCAAATCATTGGATGCTGTTGTCATGAATCTCTGATAAGACTCACTGCTGAATACTCTAGCACCTTCTCGGACCCTTCTACCTTTAAAGATATCATGAATTTAGAAAGATGCAAGATCCTCAAGATTTGTGAACAATAATGGATTTACCAGTCCTAGTATTGAAAAGAGGATGCAATATGAAGATCATAAATTTATGCAGGATTCTGAATTAGTTTTTTAACATGTTATGGTCTAGATCAACTAAACAAGAAGCCAAAATAAGCAGAGTACTCATTATTTTCAAATGCAACAACATTGTAGAACAATTCAGACAGAAATCTAGATTATTTTCAAAAATTGTGGAACTGTTTTGGAAAGTTTTTGGGGCTTAGAAAGATTGTAGTAAATGTTCATAAGTCAAGCTAAGAAAAATATTCTTTGGTTTGAGTATTAAATATCCTTTCACTTGTACTTTTTATCTGTGCAACTTTCACTTTGTTTGGAAATGCCAGAAACTTTGAAAACTTGAAGCTGCCATCATTGGTTGCTCTCCAAGTCCTTTTTACTAATGGTCTTTTTATAGGTATGTTGAAGTCTCCATGCATCCACAGACTTTCATATATGGCATTAAGTTGTCAAGATCCATACCAAAAGGGCAGGTTGGAGTGAGCTTTGTACAGGTCAGATATGGTTTTGGATTTATATTCCTTTTAATCTGTTTTTGCAAATGTTTGATGTAATTGATGCATTTTGCTTATGTCTAGCAATTGCTGGTACATGCTCATTTGTACAGCTAATTAGGTTGGTTCCCATTTTTAATCACATTTTCTATTTCATAGCCCTAATGACCATTACTTATACAAACAATGTTTTTGCCATCATGCTTTGTTCTGTATTTTTCATTTACTAGTTTGTTTTCATTTTTTAGAGAAAATGGACAAAAGTACAACTGAATGTGCAGGTAGAAGGTAAAACGAAATCCAGTGACTTTTTAATACCGGAACACTAAAAGAAAGTTTTCTCTGTTGGGTAATAGAAAACCAAAATGGAGCAGTGTCCCGTAAAGGCCAAAAAGTTCCTTAGTTATAAAGCAATAAACACTTCCCTCCTTTTGACAACCTATCCACAACCTACTTCATGTAATGCAACAATTTTTCAAAGATGTTTCTTTTCCAACAAGGTTATTAGTGGGTTGTCTTCAAGAACAGCACAACATTTGACTTTTGATCAAGATTCTACATCATCAAAATCATACTTGGATTTTTTTTAAAACTGATGCCAATGTTTGATAATAAGTGTTTAAGTTTTTGCAGCAGTAAGAATTAGATTTCATATTTCTTGCAGTCAAACCATATATCTTCAAATCAAGAGCCTTCATCGGATCTATGACTGTTGCAGCTGATTTCCTTAGCAAAACCAAGTGAGTTAAGCAGAATAATTTTCATTCTGTGGTCATTGACAAATGATATAAAGGAGATAAATCTGCGATCTTGCATCCCAATGATATTTTTGTCTGTCATTTTGAATTCTTACTAAAGTTCAGTGTCATTGATAATGCCTTTTCGTTTTAGAAAGAAAGCATTTTACAAGTTCAAAATTTTTGAATAAATATGCCATGAAAATTGTCAAACCTTGATGTTTCATTACTCTTTGTTCAATCTTTAGTTATGGTGTTGCATATTCTTTAATCATTTTAGGTCAACTGAAAAGGCATATGACACAGATGCCATGGCAACTGAATTCACAGTTTCTTTCCAGGGTTTACCTTTCACAACTGGGCAACCGGTAACCATATTTTCAGCAAATAATGATATTTAAATTGAGTCTGGAGTTTTTAAAAGCAATTTCTCAAATTTGAGGCATTGACACTTAACGTTAATATGCACTTTCTTGTGTACTCCACTACATCACATCATCCTTTGCTTTATAGCTCGAATAGGATTTCTACTGTAAACTATGAGATTATTTAGGGACTGTAACTGTTATTTGCCTATTTTTCCAAAATATGATGAATAAAACACAGAAATTCCAGTTGTATAGGTATATTTGTGAACTCCTGCCCTTTAAAAGCAGATGAAGGTTGTCAGAATTCAAAGTAAATCGTTGGCATCAATTTTTTAAGCTGCTTTTGTTTGACAAGTGCTGATTTGTTTTAATATGTTGCTCTTTTCGCTTTCTCGAATTCAATTTGAATTGTTCAAAGTGACAATAAAGGCTTATATGTGTTTTCAATTGCAGATAGTTTGGAGTTTTGATTCCAAGCCATACTTGATTCTCACTGTTAAAGATGTTGAAGGTATTTCTACTTCCATTTCTTTTGACTCATTTCATTGCTACAAATTGAATCATGGTGGAGTACATTTTTCTGACATATTTGGCCTTAAAAATATTATCGTGCCCAAGGCTTTTTGTTCAATTTCCATTCAATCTTGCCTTATATGGTTTTTCAAAATTTTCTGTGAATGAAGATTTTATGACAGATGTTGCTCGGTAAAATGCCCTGCCATGTCTTGCCCTGTCCTTTCGTATGCTGTCCTCTCCTATCCTGTTCTGTTGTGCCCCGTCCTAGACTTTCCCCTACTACCCTGCCCTCTCCTTCCCTGCCCAATCCTACCATACCCTTTCGTATGCTGTCGTCTTCTACCCTGTGTTCTCCTACGTTATCCTCTCATACCCTGCCATCTTCTTCGCTGTCCCCTCTTACGCTGTCCCCTCCTACCCTAACCTCTCATACGCTGTCCCCTCTTACGCTATTCTCTCCTTAGATGTCCTATAATACCCTGTCCTCTTATGCTATCCTTGCCTACGTTGTCCCCTCGTACCCTGTCCTCTCCTACTGTATCCTCTTCGTCGCTATCCTCTCCTACGCTATCCTTGCCTACGCTATCCTTGCCTACGCTGTCCCCTTCTACCCTATCCTCTCCTACTGTATCCTCTCCTACTGTATCCTCTCCTATGCTACCCTCTTCTACGCTATCTTCTTATACGCTATCCTCTCCTACGCTATCCTTGCCTACGCTGTCCCCTTCTACCCTGTCCTCTCCTACTGTATCCTCTCCTACTGTATCCTCTCCTATGCTACCCTCTTCTACGCTATCCTCTCCTACGCTATCCTTGCCTATGCTGTCCCCTTCTACCCTGTCCTCTCCTACTGTATCCTCTCCTACTGTATCCTCTCCTACTGTATTCTCTCCTACTGTATCCTCTCCTACTGTTTCCTCTTCTACGCTATCCTCTCCTACGCTATCCTCTCCTACGCTATCCTTGCCTACGCTGTCCCCTTCTACCCTGTCCTCTCCTACTGTATCCTCTCCTACTGTATCCTCTCCTATGCTACCCTCTTCTACGCTATCTTCTTATACGCTATCCTCTCCTACGCTATCCTTGCCTACGCTGTCCCCTTCTACCCTGTCCTCTCCTACTGTATCCTCTCCTACTGTATCCTCTCCTACTGTATCCTCTCCTACTGTATCCTCCCCTATGCTACCCTCTTCTACGCTATCTTCTTATACGCTATCCTCTCCTACTGTATCCTCTCCTACCCTATCCTTGCCTACGCTGTCCTCTCGTACCCTGTCCTCTCCTACTGTATCCTCTCCTACTGTATCCTCTCCTACTGTATCCTCTCCTACGCTATCCTTGCCTACGCTATCCTTGCCTACGCTGTCCCCTTCTACCCTGTCCTCTCCTTCTGTATCCTCTCCTACTGTATCCTCTCCTACTGTATCCTCTCCTATGCTACCCTCTTCTACGCTATCTTCTTATACGCTATCCTCTCCTACTGTATCCTCTCCTACGCTATCCTTGCCTACGCTGTCCTCCGTACCCTGTGTCCTCTCCTACTGTATCCTCTCCTACTGTATCCTCTCCTACTGTATCCTCTCCTACGCTATCCTTGCCTACGCTATCCTTGCCTACGCTGTCCCCTTCTACCCTGTCCTCTCCTTCTGTATCCTCTCCTACTGTATCCTCTCTCTACTGTATCCTCTCCTATGCTACCCTCTTCTACGCTATCTTCTTATACGCTATCCTCTCCTACTGTATCCTCTCCTACGCTATCCTTGCCTACGCTGTCCTCTCGTACCCTGTCCTCTCCTACTGTATCCTCTCCTACTGTATCCTCTCCTACTGTATCCTCTCCTACGCTATCCTTGCCTACGCTATCCTTGCCTACGCTGTCCCCTTCTACCCTGTCCTCTCCTACTGTATCCTCTCCTACTGTATCCTCTCCTATGCTACCCTCTTCTACGCTATTTTCTTATACGCTATCCTCTCCTACGCTATCCTTGCCTACGCTGTCCCCTTCTACCCTGTCCTCTCCTACTGTATCCTCTCCTACTGTATCCTCTCCTATGCTACCCTCTTCTACGCTATCTTCTTATACGCTATCCTCTTCTACGCTATCCTTGCCTACGCTATCCTTGCCTACGCTGTCCCTATCTCTTCTTATCCTCTCCTACTGTATCCTCTCCTACTGTATCCTCTCCTATGCTACCCTCTTCTACGCTATCTTCTTATACGTTATCCTCTTCTACGCTATCCTTGCCTACGCTATCCTTGCCTACGCTGTCCCCTTCTATCCTTTCCTCTCCTACTGTATCCTCTCCTACTGTATCCTCTCCTACTGTATCCTCTCCTACTGTATCCTCTCCTATGCTACCCTCTTCTACGCTATCCTTGCCTACGCTATCCTTGCCTACGCTGTCCCCTTCTATCCTTTCCTCTCCTACTGTATCCTCTCCTACTGTATCCTCTCCTATGCTACCCTGTTCTACGCTATCCTCTCCTACGCTATCCTTGCCTACGCTGTCCCCTTCTACCCTGTCCTCTCCTACTGTATCCTCTTCCTACTGTATCCTCTCCTACTGTATTCCCTCTACTGTATCCTCTCCTACGCTATCCTCTCCTACGCTATCCTCTCCTACGCTATCCTTGCCTACGCTGTCCCCTTCTACCCTGTCCTCTCCTACTGTATCCTCTCCTACTGTATCCTCTCCTACTGTATCCTCTCCTACTGTATTCCCTCCTACTGTATCCTCTTCTACGCTATCTTCTTATACGCTATCCTCTCCTACGCTATCCTTGCCTACGCTGTCCTCTCGTACCCTGTCCTCTCCTACTGTATCCTCTCCTACTGTATCCTCTCCTACTGTATCCTCTCCTACTGTATCCTCTCCTATGCTACCCTGTTCTACGCTATCCTCTCCTACGCTATCCTCTCCTACGCTATCCTCTCCTACGCTATCCTTGCCTACGCTGTCCTCTCTCTGTCCTCTCCTACTGTATCCTCTCCTACTGTATCCTCTCCTACTGTATCCTCTCCTATGCTACCCTCTTCTACGCTATCTTCTTATACGCTATCATCTCCTACTGTATCCGTGCCTACGCTATCCTTGCCTACGCTGTCCCCTTCTATCCTTTCCTCTCCTACCGTATCCTCTCCTACTGTATCCTCTCCTATGCTACCCTCTTCTACGCTATCTTCTTATACGCTATCCTCTTCTATGCTATCCTTGCCTACGCTGTCCCCTTCTACCCTGTCCTCTCCTACTGTATCCTCTCCTACTGTATCCTCTCCTATGCTACCCTCTTCTACGCTATCCTCTCCTACGCTATCCTTGCCTATGCTGTCCCCTTCTACCCTGTCCTCTCCTACTGTATCCTCTCCTACTGTATCCTCTCCTACTGTATTCTCTCCTACTGTATCCTCTCCTACTGTTTCCTCTTCTACGCTATCCTACGCTATCCTCTCCTACGCTATCCTTGCCTACGCTGTCCCCTTCTACCCTGTCCTCTCCTACTGTATCCTCTCCTACTGTATCCTCTCCTATGCTACCCTCTTCTACGCTATCTTCTTATACGCTATCCTCTCCTACGCTATCCTTGCCTACGCTGTCCCTTCTACCTGTCCTCTCCTACTGTATCCTCTCCTACTGTATCCTCCCTACTGTATCCTCTCTACTGTATCCTCCCCTATGCTACCCTCTTCTACGCTATCTTCTTATACGCTATCCTCTCCTACTGTATCCTCTCCTACCCTATCCTTGCCTACGCTGTCCTTCTACCCTGTCCTCTCCTACTGTATCCTCTCCTACTGTATCCTCTCCTACTGTATCCTCTCCTACGCTATCCTTGCCTACGCTATCCTTGCCTACGCTGTCCCCTTCTACCCTGTCCTCTCCTTCTGTATCCTCTCCTACTGTATCCTCTCCTACTGTATCCTCTCCTATGCTACCCTCTTCTACGCTATCTTCTTATACGCTATCCTCTCCTACTGTATCCTCTCCTACGCTATCCTTGCCTACGCTGTCCTCTCGTACCCTTCCTCTCCTACTGTATCCTCTCCTACTGTATCCTCTCCTACTGTATCCTCTCCTACGCTATCCTTGCCTACGCTATCCTTGCCTACGCTGTCCCCTTCTACCCTGTCCTCTCCTTCTGTATCCTCTCCTACTGTATCCTCTCCTACTGTATCTCCTTATGCTACCCTCTTCACGCTATCTTCTTATACGCTATCCTCTCTACTTCTCCTACTTCCTACGCTGTCTCTCGTACCCTGTCCTCCTACTGTATCCTCTCCTACTGTATCCTCTCCTACTGTATCCTCTCCTACGCTATCTGCCTACGCTATCCTCTCCTCTGTATCCTCTCCTACTGTATCCTCTCCTATGCTACCCTCTTCTTATTCTTCTCCTATTTCCTACGCTATCCTTGCCTACGCTGTCCCCTTCTACCCTGTCCTCCTCCTACTGTATCCTCTCCTACTGTATCCTCTCCTATGCTACCCTCTTCTACGCTATCTTCTTATACTATCTCTATCCTTGCCTACGCTATCCTTGCCTACGCTGTCTCTCCTACTGTATCCTCTCCTACTGTATCCTCTCCTACTGTATGCCTCTCCTATGCTACCTCTTCTACGCTATCTTCTTATACGTTACCCTCTTCTACGCTATCCTTGCCTACGCTATCCTTGCCTACGCTGTCCCCTTCTATCCTTTCCTCTCCTACTGTATCCTCTCCTACTTGTATCCTCTCCTACTGTATCCTCTCCTACTGTATCCTCTCCTACGTATCCTCTCCTATGCTACCTCTTCTACGCTATCCTGCCTACGCTATCCTTGCCTACGCTGTCCCCTTCTCCTGTCCTCTCCTACTGTATCCTCTCCTACTGTACCCTCTCCTATGCTACCCTGTTCTACGCTATCCTCTCCTACGCTATCCTTGCCTACGCTGTCCCCTTCTACCCTGTCCTCTCCTACTGTATCCTTCCTCTGTATCCTCTCCTACTGTATCCCTCCTACTGTATCCTCTCCTACGCTATCCTCTCCTACGCTATCCTCTCCTACGCTATCCTTGCCTACGCTGTCCCTTCTACCTTCTCTCCTACTGTATCCTCTCCTACTGTATCCTCTCCTACTGTATCCTCTCCTACTGTATCCTCTCCTACTGTACCTCTTCTACGCTATCTTCTTATACGCTATCCTCTCCTACGCTATCCTTGCCTACGCTGTCCTCTCGTACCCTGTCCTCTCCTACTGTATCCTCTCCTACTGTATCCTCTCCTACTGTATCCTCTCCTACTGTATCCTCTCCTATGCTACCCTGTTCTACGCTATCTCTCTACGCTATCCTCTCCTACGCTATCCTCTCCTACGCTATCCTTGCCTACGCTGTCCTCCTCTACCTGTCCTCTCCTACTGTATCCTCTCCTACTGTATCCTCTCCTACTGTATCCTCTCCTATGCTACCCTCTTCTACGCTATCTTCTTATACGCTATCTCTCCTACGTATCCTTGCCTACGCTATCCTTGCCTACGCTCTCCCTCTATCCTGTTCCTCTCCTACTGTATCCTCTCCTACTGTATCCCTCCTATGCTACCCTCTTCTACGCTATCTTCTTATACGCTATCCTCTTCTATGCTATCCTTGCCTACGCTGTCCCCTTCTACCCTGTCCTCTCCTACTGTATCCTCTCCTACTGTATCCTCTCCTATGCTACCCTCTTCTACGCTATCCTCTCCTACGCTATCCTTGCCTATGCTGTCCCCTTCTACCCTGTCCTCTCCTACTGTATCCTCTCCTACTGTATCCTCTCCTACTGTATTCTCTCCTACTGTATCCTCTCCTACTGTTTCCTCTTCTACGCTATCCTCTCCTACGCTATCCTCTCCTACGCTATCCTTGCCTACGCTGTCCCCTTCTACCCTGTCCTCTCCTACTGTATCCTCTCCTACTGTATCCTCTCCTATGCTACCCTCTTCTACGCTATCTTCTTATACGCTATCCTCTCCTACGCTATCCTTGCCTACGCTGTCCCTTCTACCCTGTCCTCTCCTACTGTATCCTCTCCTACTGTATCCTCTCCTACTGTATCCTCTCTACTGTATCCTCTCCTATGCTACCTCTTCTACGCTATCTTCTTATACGCTATCCTCTCCTACTGTATCCTCTCCTACCTATCCTTGCCTACGCTGTCCTCTCTACCCTGTCCTCTCCTACTGTATCCTCTCCTACTGTATCCTCTCCTACTGTATCCTCTCCTACGCTATCCTTGCCTACGCTATCCTTGCCTACGCTGTCCCCTTCTACCCTGTCCTCTCCTTCTGTATCCTCTCCTACTGTATCCTCTCCTACTGTATCCTCTCCTATGCTACCCTCTTCTACGCTATCTTCTTATACGCTATCCTCTCCTACTGTATCCTCTCCTACGCTATCCTTGCCTACGCTGTCCTCTCGTACCCTGTCCTCTCCTACTGTATCCTCTCCTACTGTATCCTCTCCTACTGTATCCTCTCCTACGCTATCCTTGCCTACGCTATCCTTGCCTACGCTGTCCCCTTCTACCCTGTCCTCTCCTACTGTATCCTCTCCTACTGTATCCTCTCCTATGCTACCCTCTTCTACGCTATTTTCTTATACGCTATCCTCTCCTACGCTATCCTTGCCTACGCTGTCCCCTTCTACCCTGTCCTCTCCTACTGTATCCTCTCCTACTGTATCCTCTCCTATGCTACCTCTTCTAGCTATCTTCTTATACGCTATCCTCTTCTACGCTATCCTTGCCTACGCTATCCTTGCCTACGCTGTCCCCTTCTACCCTGTCCTCTCCTACTGTATCCTCTCCTACTGTATCCTCTCCTACTGTATCCTCTCCTATGCTACCCTCTTCTACGCTATCTTCTTATACGCTATCCTCTTCTACGCTATCCTTGCCTACGCTATCCTTGCCTACGCTGTCCCCTTCTATCCTTTCCTCTCCTACTGTATCCTCTCCTACTGTATCCTCTCCTACTGTATCCTCTCCTACTGTATCCTCTCCTACGCTATCCTTGCCTACGCTGTCCCCTTCTACCCTGTCCTCTCCTACTGTATCCTCTCCTACTGTATCCTCTCCTATGCTACCCTCTTCTACGCTATTTTCTTATACGCTATCCTCTCCTACGCTATCCTTGCCTACGCTGTCCCCTTCTACCCTGTCCTCTCCTACTGTATCCTCTCCTACTGTATCCTCTCCTATGCTACCCTCTTCTACGCTATCTTCTTATACGCTATCCTCTTCTACGCTATCCTTGCCTACGCTATCCTTGCCTACGCTGTCCCCTTCTACCCTGTCCTCTCCTACTGTATCCTCTCCTACTGTATCCTCTCCTACTGTATCCTCTCCTATGCTACCCTCTTCTACGCTATCTTCTTATACGCTATCCTCTTCTACGCTATCCTTGCCTACGCTATCCTTGCCTACGCTTCCCTTCTATCCTTTCCTCTCCTACTGTATCCTCTCCTACTGTATCCTCTCCTACTGTATCCTCTCCTACTGTATCCTCTCCTATGCTACCCTCTTCTACGCTATCCTTGCCTACGCTATCCTTGCCTACGCTGTCCCCTTCTATCCTTTCCTCTCCTACTGTATCCTCTCCTACTGTATCCTCTCCTATCCCTGTTCTACGCTATCCTCTCCTACGCTATCCTTGCCTACGCTGTCCCCTTCTACCCTGTCCTCTCCTACTGTATCCTCTCCTACTGTATCCTCTCCTACTGTATTCCCTCCTACTGTATCCTCTCCTACGCTATCCTCTCCTACGCTATCCTCTCCTACGCTATCCTTGCCTACGCTGTCCCCTTCTACCCTGTCCTCTCCTACTGTATCCTCTCCTACTGTATCCTCTCCTACTGTATCCTCTCCTACTGTATCCTCCTACTACTCTACGCTATCTTCTTATACGCTATCCTCTCCTACGCTATCCTTGCCTACGCTGTCCTCTCGTACCCTGTCCTCTCCTACTGTATCCTCTCCTACTGTATCCTCTCCTACTGTATCCTCTCCTACTGTATCCTCTCCTATGCTACCCTGTTCTACGCTATCCTCTCCTACGCTATCCTCTCCTACGCTATCCTCTCCTACGCTATCCTTGCCTACGCTGTCCTCTCGTACCCTGTCCTCTCCTACTGTATCCTCTCCTACTGTATCCTCTCCTACTGTATCCTCTCCTATGCTACCCTCTTCTACGCTATCTTCTTATACGCTATCATCTCCTACTGTATCCTTGCCTACGCTATCCTTGCCTACGCTGTCCCCTTCTATCCTTTCCTCTCCTACCGTATCCTCTCCTACTGTATCCTCTCCTATGCTACCCTCTTCTACGCTATCTTCTTATACGCTATCCTCTTCTACGCTATCCTCTCCTACGCTATCCTGGCCTACGCTGTCCCCTTCTACCCTGTCCTCTCCTACTGTATCCTCTCCTACGCTATCCTTGCCTACGCTGTCCCTCTACCCTGTCCTCTCCTACTGTATCCTCTCCTACTGTATCTTCTCCTACTGTATCCTCTCCTACTGTATCCTCTCCTACGCTATCCTCTCCTACGCTATCCTCTCCTACGCTATCCTTGCCTACGCTATCCTTGCCTACGCTGTCCCCTTCTATCCTTTCCTCTCCTTCTGTATCCTCTCCTACTGTATCCTCTCCTACTGTATCCTCTCCTATGCTACCCTCTTCTACGCTATCTTCTTATACGCTATCCTCTTCTACGCTATCCTTGCCTACGCTATCCTTGCCTACGCTGTCCCCTTCTATCCTTTCCTCTCCTACTGTATCCTCTCCTACTGTATCCTCTCCTATGCTACCCTCTTCTACGCTATCCTCTCCTACGCTATCCTCTCCTACGCTATCCTCTCCTACGCTATCCTTGCCTACGCTGTCCCCTTCTACCCTGTCCTCTCCTTCTGTATCCTCTCCTACTGTATCCTCTCCTACTGTATCCTCTCCTTCTGTATCCTCTCCTACTGTATCCTCTCCTACTGTATCCTCTCCTATGCTACCCTCTTCTACGCTATCTTCTTATACGCTATCCTTGCCTACGCTATCCTTGCCTACGCTATCCTGCCTACCCTTCTATCCTTTCCTCTCCTACTGTATCCTCTCCTACTGTATCCTCTCCTATGCTACCCTGTTCTACGCTATCCTCTCCTACGCTATCCTTGCCTACGCTGTCCCCTTCTACCCTGTCCTCTCCTACTGTATCCTCTCCTACTGTATCCTCTCCTACTGTATCCTCTCCTACTGTATCCTCTCCTACGCTATCCTCTCCTACGCTATCCTCTCCTACGCTATCCTCTCCTACGCTATCCTTGCCTAAGCTGTCCCCTTCTACCCTGTCCTCTCCTACTGTATCCTCTCCTGCTGTATCCTCTCCTATGCTACCCTGTTCTACGCTATCCTCTCCTACGCTATCCTCTCCTACTGTATCCTCTCCTACTGTATCCTCTCCTATGCTACCCTCTTCTACGCTATCTTCTTATACGCTATCCTCTCCTACGCTATCCTTGCCTACGCTGTCCTCTCGTACCCTGTCCTCTCCTACTGTATCCTCTCCTACTGTATCCTCTCCTACTGTATCCTCTCCTATGCTACCCTCTTCTACGCTATCCTCTCCTACGCTATCCTCTCCTACGCTATCCTCTCCTACGCTATCCTCTCCTACGCTATCCTTGCCTACGCTGTCCTCTCGTACCCTGTCCTCTCCTACTGTATCCTCTCCTACTGTATCCTCTCCTACTGTATCCTCTCCTATGCTACCCTCTTCTACGCTATCCTCTCCTACGCTATCCTTGCCTACGCTGTCCCCTTCTACCCTGTCCTCTCCTACTGTATCCTCTCCTACTGTTGCCTCTCCTACTGTATCCTCTCCTATGCTACCCTCTTCTACGCTATCTTCTTATACGCTATCCTCTTCTACGCTATCCTCTCCTACGCTATCCTTGCCTACGCTGTCCCCTTCTACCCTGTCCTCTCCTACTGTATCCTCTCCTACGCTATCCTTGCCTACGCTGTCCCCTTTACCCTTCCTCTCCTACGTATCCTCTCCTACGTATCCTCTCCTACTGTATCCTCTCCTACTGTATCCTCTCCTATGCTACCTTCTACGCTATCCTCTCCTACGCTACCTCTCCTACGCTATCCTCTCCTACGCTTCCTTGCCTACGCTGTCCTCTCGTACCCTGTCCTCTCCTACTGTATCCTCTCCTACTGTATCCTCTCCTACTGTATCCTCTCCTATGCTACCCTCTTCTACGCTATCTTCTTATACGTTATCCTCTCCTACTGTATCCTTGCCTACGCTATCCTTGCCTACGCTGTCCCCTTCTATCCTTTCCTCTCCTACTGTATCCTCTCCTACTGTATCCTCTCCTATGCTACCTCTTCTACGCTACTTCTTATACGCTATCCTCTCTACGCTATCCTTCCTACGCTATCCTTGCCTACGCTGTCCCCTTCTACCCTGTCCACTCCTACTGTATCCTCTCCTACTGTATCCTCTCCTACTGTATCTCTCCTACTGTATCCTCTCCTACTGTATCCTCTTCTACGCTATCCTCTCCTACGCTATCCTTGCCTACGCTGTCCCCTTCTATCCTGTCCTCTTCTACTGTATCCTCTCCTACTGTATCCTCTTCCTACTGTATCCTCCCTACGCTATCCTCTCCTACGCTATCCTCTCCTACGCTATCCTCTCCTACGCTATCCTTGCCTACGCTGTCCCTTCTATCCTTCCTCTCCTACTGTATCCTCTCCTACTGCATCCTCTCCTACTGTATCCTCTCCTATGCTACCCTGTTCTACGCTATCCTCTCCTACGCTATCCTCTCCTACGCTATCCTTGCCTATGCTGTCCCCTTCTATCCTGTCCTCTCCTACTGTATCCTCTCCTACTGTATCCTCTCCTACTGTATTCTCTCCTACTGTATCCTCTCCTACTGTATCCTCTACTACTGTATTCTCTCCTACTGTATCCTCTCCTACTGTATCCTCTCCTACTGTATCCTCTTCTACGCTATCCTCTCCTACGCTATCCTTGCCTACGCTGTCCTTGCCTACGCTATCCTTGCCTATGCTGTCCTCTTCTATCCTGTCCTCTCCTACTGTATCCTCTCCAACTGTATCCTCTCCTACTGTATTCTCTCCTACTGTATCCTCTCCTACTGTATCCTCTCCTACTGTATCCTCTTCTACGCTATCCTCTCCTACGCTATCCTTGCCTACGCTGTCCCCTTCTACCCTGTCCTCTCCTACTGTATCCTCTCCTACGCTATCCTTGCCTACGCTGTCCCCTTCTACCCTTTCCTCTCCTACTGTATCCTCTCCTACTGTATCCTCTCCTACTGTATTCTCTCCTACTGTATCCTCTCCTATGCTACCTTGTTCTACGCTATCCTCTCCTACGCTATCCTCTCCTACGCTATCCTCTCCTACGCTTTCCTTGCCTACGCTGTCCTCTCGTACCCTGTCCTCTCCTACTGTATCCTCTCCTACTGTATCCTCTCCTACTGTATCCTCTCCTATGCTACCCTCTTCTACGCTATCTTCTTATACGTTATCCTCTCCTACTGTATCCTTGCCTACGCTATCCTTGCCTACGCTGTCCCCTTCTATCCTTTCCTCTCCTACTGTATCCTCTCCTACTGTATCCTCTCCTATGCTACCCTCTTCTACGCTATCTTCTTATACGCTATCCTCTTCTACGCTATCCTTTCCTACGCTATCCTTGCCTACGCTGTCCCCTTCTACCCTGTCCACTCCTACTGTATCCTCTCCTACTGTATCCTCTCCTACTGTATTCTCTCCTACTGTATCCTCTCCTACTGTATCCTCTTCTACGCTATCCTCTCCTACGCTATCCTTGCCTACGCTGTCCCCTTCTATCCTGTCCTCTTCTACTGTATCCTCTCCTACTGTATCCTCTTCTACTGTATCCTCTCCTACGCTATCCTCTCCTACGCTATCCTCTCCTACGCTATCCTCTCCTACGCTATCCTTGCCTACGCTGTCCCCTTCTATCCTTTCCTCTCCTACTGTATCCTCTCCTACTGCATCCTCTCCTACTGTATCCTCTCCTATGCTACCCTGTTCTACGCTATCCTCTCCTACGCTATCCTCTCCTACGCTATCCTTGCCTATGCTGTCCCCTTCTATCCTGTCCTCTCCTACTGTATCCTCTCCTACTGTATCCTCTCCTACTGTATTCTCTCCTACTGTATCCTCTCCTACTGTATCCTCTACTACTGTATTCTCTCCTACTGTATCCTCTCCTACTGTATCCTCTCCTACTGTATCCTCTTCTACGCTATCCTCTCCTACGCTATCCTTGCCTACGCTGTCCTTGCCTACGCTATCCTTGCCTATGCTGTCCTCTTCTATCCTGTCCTCTCCTACTGTATCCTCTCCAACTGTATCCTCTCCTACTGTATTCTCTCCTACTGTATCCTCTCCTACTGTATCCTCTCCTACTGTATCCTCTTCTACGCTATCCTCTCCTACGCTATCCTTGCCTACGCTGTCCCCTCCTACCATGGCCTTTACTACTATGTCCTATTCTTGTTTCTGGACAAGTTAATTTCAATCAGTTATTAACTGTTAACTTTCAGTTTCAGACCCAGTAGCTTCGCTTAGTACCTCACTTGAGAAGAAGGTTCCGGAGAAATTTGATGTGAGTAGCAATTTTGTTCATATTTTTGCCAGGTGAATAGAAGCAAGATTTGTGTCTTTCAATTTAGCCGTCCCACCTTAAATTGCTTTATGGTGTATTAAAGAGACTGTCCATAATCAGGGTATGTACTTGAAAAGTTGTCTTTACCAATCGGCCTCTTTGCCTTCCAATTTTCAGTACTTGGGAGCAAAATAAGTTTCTAAAGAGCAACATAGGTTAGCTGTTGTATGTCAATGTTTTCTGCTTCTTTTCAGACTGATTGTGCTGTGCTGATGGCTAATTCGAACGTTGTTTTTGAAAGGGAAGAGGTTTGTGTATATTCGTTTATACCAGCAGGATCCATTGTTAAAAGTACCCAGGTCTACGCTCTTGCATAATTTAGCTAGATTTATTCTTTACTGTCATATATTTGTTATTATGCTTTTCAACATCAGAATATACGGCATCATAGAGACATGTGTCATTCCACGAATACATCGAACCATCTCTTGTTGTAGGGCTCTGGTGTAGTGCTGAAGGGAAAGGCCAGAGGGTAGGGTACATTTACTTATTATCTAGAATCCTCTTTTTGCAGTTTTTTTTCCGAGAAGTGTTGCCACTGATTGCAATTGTATGCTGTAATCTAATTGCTAGCTATCTTCAAGAATAATTGATCTCCGTATTGATTTACTTTTGCATTTGTGATAAATTTTACAAGAAAAAACATGTCGTATATAGAGAAACAAAACTCCTTTGTACTTATGATATCGAATGAATTATTGCCTTTTGAATATTCTTGTTCCGGTTTTTATATACAATTGTAGCATTGTAGAAAGCATCATTGATAATTTTCCATCACATTTGTTTGTTTCACAACTGAATCCATACATCAAACGATCCCAAACACAGGCTTCGTGTATTGAACTATACATCAAACGACTCCAAACACAGGCTTCGTGTATTGAACGTGCAAATACATAATATGAATTTGCTGGATGGAAAACTTTGGTTCCAACACATGGAGCTGAAATGGTTAATATGTATCAAAGCTAGAAGAGCATGTCTTGTTTTCATTTGACTTTTTGTCTCATGTGATTATGATTTCATGTTAGTCGGTCATCGATGCCAGCCGTTATCAATCCCGAATGGAATTTTGCTGAGATGGGAATCGGAGGCCTGGACAAGGTGACGGGCATGCGCATATCGCCTTCAGCTATGCCGTTTGCTTTTGCATTTCTTTTGCACTTTTGCATATGTAGACATCTAATCTTGATGCGTGTGCTCTTTTTTAACCATAAGACGTACATGTGGTAAATGGATTCTTGTTTCCAACTTAATTTCGCTGAATCGCATTTGACAAACGACACGGCTTCAGTTGTAGAAGCGGTTGATTTTGAACATGTGATGCATTAAAGAACAAATGCTTCTTACGGTTAATACTGAACATAATCAACGTCAGTATCTCCACGCCCTTACTCGCACCCAAAGAAGACGCACAATAGCTTTTAATGCTATCAATTTTAGACTACTTGCCTGTTGGTTTTCTATTGCTTTCCCCGCACTATACTCTGTTCTATTTCCTGCACTTTTCCCATGCTATTTTCCAAGCTATATGACACAGAAAGTTGAACATTTCAGTCAGATATGAAGCACGTTCGGTTATTCGGTCAAGGTCATGTAACACATGGCTTCAATGTATTACACGAAGGCGATGGTTTTACTCTTATCCAAAATCCATATTTTGTAATGAATGTTTGGCCCCTGAAGCTGCAGGTTATTTTCGTTTGCCCTGTCATATTTTATATTTACTTTTGACGTTTTCCAAGATGAACAACTTATTTCTTTTTGAGAATCTATTTGCAAAGATTTATTGCTAAGACGTTTTTTTCACTTAAAATCATCGACACAGCGAACGCGAAAGAAGAGTTTGCCGCAAGTAAATTTGAGCCGATAATTGTATTTATTATTTATTAATATTGGCTTTTTTCCATTGCTGGCGTGATCATTGTGTGTTTCTTTTCTAGGAATTCTCCTCAATCTTTAGGCGCGCGTTTGCGTCGAGGGTTTTCCCCCCTGATGTAGTTGAGGATCTAGGTCTGTGTTTAGCTTCTCTCTTTCCATTATCAATTTTATTCATGTAATACTTACAAAAGTTGCACCCTCATTTCCCGTGCATCTTTGTAGTTTTAATAGTCTCAATTCTCGGTGAAATACTTTAAATGTTTTGCAAAGGCTCTGTATACGATTAACTCAATTTAATAAAAGTTTGATAATAACAATTGACAAGAATGTTTTTCCTCAAAGTAACTTAGACCTTTTTCCATAGACCTTTTACCATAGACCTTTTTCCATAGACCTTTTACCATAGACCTTTTTCCATAGACCTTTTTCCAAAGACCTTTTTCTATAGACCTTTTTCCATAGACCTTTTACCATAGACCTTTTCCATAGACCTTTTACCATAGACCTTTTTCCATAGACTTTTTTCCATTGATCTTTTTCCATAGACCTTTTACCATAGACCTTTTTCCATAGACTTTTTTCCATTGATCTTTTTCCATAGACCTTTTACCATAGACCTTTTTCCATAGACTTTTTTCCATTGATCTTTTTCCATAGACCTTTTACCATAGACCTTTTTCCATAGACTTTTTTCCATTGATCTTTTTCCATAGACCTTTTACCATAGACCTTTTTCCATAGACTTTTTTCCATAGACCTTTTTCCATAGACCTTTTTCCATAGACCTTTTTCCATAGACCTTTTCTATAGACCTTTTCTATAGACCTTTTTCCATAGACCTTTTACCATAGACCTTTTACCATAGACCTTTTTCCATTGATCTTTTTCCATAGACCTTTTTCCATAGACCTTTTTCCATAGACCTTTTACCATAGACCTTTTACCATAGACCTTTTTCCATTGATCTTTTTCCATAGACCTTTTTCCATAGACCCTTTTCCATAGACCTTTTTCCATAGACCTTTTACCATAGACCTTTTACCATAGACCTTTTTCCATAGACTTTTTTCCATAGACCTTTTTCCATAGACCTTTTTCCATAGACCTTTTCTATAGACCTTTTTCCATAGACCTTTTACCATAGACCTTTTACCATAGACCTTTTTCCATAGACTTTTTTCCATAGACCTTTTTCTATAGACCTTTTTCCATAGACCTTTTTCCATAGACCTTTTTCCATAGACTTTTTTCCATAGACCTTTTTCTATAGACCTTTTTCCATAGACCTTTTTCCATAGACCTTTTACCATAGACCTTTTACCATAGACTTTTTTCCATAGACTTTTTTCCATAGACCTTTTTCCATAGACCTTTTTCCATAGACCTTTTCCATAGACCTTTTACCATAGACCTTTTACCATAGACTTTTTTCCATAGACTTTTTCCATAGACCTTTTTCCATAGACCTTTTACCATAGACCTTTTTCCATAGACCTTTTTCCATAGACCTTTTACCATAGACCTTTTACCATAGACTTTTTTCCATAGACTTTTTTCCATAGACCTTTTTCTATAGACCTTTTACCATAGACCTTTTTCCATAGACCTTTTACCATAGACCTTTTACCATAGACCTTTTTCCATAGACTTTTTTCCATAGACCTTTTTCCATAGACCTTTTTCCATAGACCTTTTCTATAGACCTTTACATTGTGTTTTTTTATATTCAGGCATAAAGCACGTCAAAGGCATGCTGTTATATGGTCCTCCAGGTACGAGTCGTGCCATGCTGCTGATGCTGTTGCTTAAATTCTGCTTGCATTGCAATTGAAATTGTGCATTGAACTTTTAATGATGTAATGGCTTGAGCATGCAATGACGTAATGGCTCAACCATGCAATGATGTATGGACCCATTGTTGTTTTATAGGTTTTTAACCTCTCACCCTGTGAGCATGTTTCCAGGAAATTCTGAAAACTTGCGTCCATGCTCATACTCTCTTATAAGGATGGACAAAAGAAGCAATATATTTTGCATGTTGCTGCCTTCTCATTTTAACAGGATTGATGTAAATTTATTTGATCGTTTGTTGAAATTTGAGGCAGTGTTAGAATTATTGAAATAAAAAATGGTGTCATTGTTGATAAGATAACGTTTCCTTATAACGACTCCCATCTTTAGGCACAGGGAAAACATTAATGGCGAGACAGATAGGAAAGATGCTGAATGCCCGTGAACCGAAGATAGTAAATGGTCCAGGTTTGTTTTGAACTTTTCTATTACATTATTAGAATACATCGCATTGGTACCATCATGTGCCTCACAACAAATGGCAGAGTGTCAAAACCGTAGGCTCTTATTTTGCATTCTCCATATGGGTTCGTTAGCCGTCTTTGGTCTCACCCTCGCTGTGTTTATCCTGATTCGCAGGCCCATTTGTACGCAGTCTTTTGATGGAATTTATTTGTAGCTATATACTCATCTCCCGAAAAGCGATTCATTCACATAGCAGACTTACACTCTTATTTAATTTGTAGCTCATTTCCTTTAAGTATTCGTTAAGTTTCCAGGTGCATTTTAGTTTGCTCTGATATTTTGATCTGCTATATCTTTTGCCCTTTAGAAATATTGAATAAATATGTTGGTGAGTCAGAAGCCAATATTAGGTACGTTTTAATATTTTCAATAACATTTAAATGTATAATAAATTTAACCTTTAAATGAAATGCTCCACAAGACATATGAAGATGACCGGTGGTGTCTTGCATCGTCTGACAAATTTTGCCAAAGCTCTGGCTTCCACTTTTGCGTCCAAATCACCTCTCTAGTTACCGCCAGTTTGCATTCATCGGTTATGTATATATCACCGTAGTCAAGTTACTAGAAATGTGATTTAAGTAGTGGCTGATTGCATGCGGAAAAAAGGCTGACTTCAAGTAACACAAAGGCTAGTATTATATCACGTGAATACTGATCTGCTTTGATTGTAAAAATCCTTGGGAAAATTATATTAAAGAATAGGAAACTTCTGTAGTAAGTGATTTCTACCTTGCCTTGGCAAGTAAAGGACAGCAAACATTTCTTATCCATTGTTTGGGGGTTCAATCCATTGTTTTTTATGAAAATTGTAATTTGTTATTGTGTAACTCTAACACACCAACCTCCCTTTTTGCATGCAAATGTATTTTGATCAACTGGTAACTTCTATCGCTATGCTTCCAGAATTTTCGAAACTGCTAAAGACTTCAATTCAGAATTTTCTAGTCACAGATACATATGTAGCCTGACTTGTTCAGCTGGACCATGATGCGCTTCTGATTCAAATTGTTCTCTGCTTCCTTCTAGCTTCATTTAAATAACAACCCATTTATTTATTCATTTATCTCTTTGTGAAGACCATTTTTCATTAAAAGAGAATTCTCAGAAAATGGGTTAACAATGCTTGGTAGGTCAAGCGAGATGTTGGTGCTTGGTCTCACTCAGTGAGAAGTGTCCTTTGAAGAAATTTCCTTTGAAGAAGTGTCCTTTGAAGAAGTGTCCTTTGAAGTAATGTCCTTTGAAGTAATGTCCTTTGAAGAAATTTGAAGAAATGTCCTTTGAAGAAGTTTCTTTTGAAGAAGTGTCCTTTGAAGAAGTGTCCTTTGAAGAAATGTCCTTTGAAGAAGTGTCCTTTGAAGAAGTGTCCTTTGAAGTAATGTCCTTTGAAGAAGTGTCCTTTGAAGAAGTTTCCTTTGAGGAAGTGTCCTTTGAAGAAGTGTCCTTTGAAAAGTGTCCTTTGAAGAAGTGTCCTTTGAAGTAATGTCCTTTGAAGAAGTGTCCTTTGAAGAAGTTTCCTTTGAGGAAGTGTCCTTTGAAGAAGTGTCCTTTGAAAAGTGTCCTTTGAAGAAGTTTCCTTTGAAGAAGTGTCCTTTGAAGAAGTCTCCTTTGAAGAAGTGTCCTTTGAAGAAATGTCCTTTGAAGAAGTGTCCTTTGAAGAAGTGTCCTTTGAAGAAGTGTCCTTTGAGGAAGTGTCCTTTGAAGAAGTGTCCTTTGAAGAAGTGTCCTTTGAAGTAATATCCTTTGAAGAAATGTCCTTTGAAGGAATGTCCTTTGAAGTAATGTCCTTTGAAGAAATTTGAAGAAATGTCCTTTGAAGAAGTTTCTTTTGACGAAGTGTCCTTTGAAGAAGTGTCCTTTGAAGAAATGTCCTTTGAAGAAATGTCCTTTGAAGAAGTGTCCTTTGAAGAAGTGTCCTTTGAAGTAATGTCCTTTGAAGAAGTGTCCTTTGAAGAAGTTTCCTTTGAGGAAGTGTCCTTTGAAGAAGTGTCCTTTGAAGAAGTTTCCTTTGAAGAAGTTTCCTTTGAGGAAGTATCCTTTGAAGAAGTGTCCTTTGAAGAAGTTTCCTTTGAAGAAGTGTCCTTTGAAGAAATGTCCTTTGAAGAAGTGTCCTTTGAAGAAGTGTCCTTTGAAGAAGTGTCCTTTGAGGAGGTGTCCTTTGAAGAAGTGTCCTTTGAAGAAGTGTCCTTTGAAGTAATATCCTTTGAAGAAATGTCCTTTGAAGGAATGTCCTTTGAAGTAATGTCCTTTGAAGAAATTTGAAGAAATGTCCTTTGAAGAAGTTTCTTTTGAATAAGTGTCCTTTGAAGAAATGTCCTTTGAAGAAGTGTCCTTTGAAGTAATGTCCTTTGAAGAAATGTCCTTTGAAGAAGTTTCCTTCTCTTGCCAAAATTAGTTGGCAGTGTCTTATTTTGTGTCTCTCCATCTTTTTTGAAATAACGAGCAGCTCAATTTTTTACTAGGAACCTGTTTGCAGAGGCTATTGATGAACAGAAGAAGGTATCATTTGCATGTTCTCTTTTGCCTTCATTTAAAGGACCGCTGTCAAGTCACAATTTGTATTGAATCTAGTCAACTTCGTTAATTTGAATATCAATGCAGCCTGTTTTATTTGTATCTCCTTCATTTGCTGAATCTTGCTATTATGTTAGCGGCCGCTGATTGATTACCGCAACTGGCTAGTCGCCTGACATGTTTCTGTTGTCCTTTCTTGAGTTCTTTTGGGCTCGAAATCTACACGTGTCCTGTTTTCATTTTAATCCTTTCCTTGTTCACTAGATGCTTTTTTGATTATGATTCTAAACTTGTTACGTGACGCTTTTTTATCAAAGTATCTTTATACTTTATACTAGTTTCATCAAAGTATTTATTGTATATTTACACTGACATTCCGATATTCCGAACATTGCTGATCCCGTCATGGAACCTTCCTTTACTGTTGATCATACTAAATTACTCAATCAGTAGCCAGCACTCAATCAATATTGATCGAAAACGCAATCTTTTATGACTGTTTTCAAACAGCTGCTTGCTATCATTCGCTCTAGGCTGGTCTGAACAGTGGTCTTCATATGATTATCTTCGATGAAATAGACGCAATCTGCAAACAAAGAGGATCTATGGTGCGTACCGCTCTTTAAATGCGAAGGAGTGCTATATTGTTGGTGTCCCTGTCAAACTTGGAAAATTAAATTTGACTTTCTTGATGAGATGTTGAGGAACAATGCTCGATTCAAAACTGATTCTTACCTCGGCTTCATCGACGCCATATTTTAATTTGTTTGTGCGACTTTTACTTGACCCTATCTTACGATTTGCTCTCTCTTAGTTGACCCTATCTTAGGTTTCTGCGACTCGTTGTATCCTTATTATTTTGCATTTCAGGCTGGCAGTACTGGTGTTCATGACACGGTGGTCAATCAACTTCTGTCTATGGTAAATACGCCTTGTTATAATCTCCCAGAGAATAAAGCTGTCCATCATCAGAGTATGTCGTACAATATGCAAGAGTGATGGCTGAACTCGAAACGAAATCAGACAAATGTTGTCCACTCGAACGCCCGATGATAGATGAATCGTGTAAGCGTTCATTTGAGAAGCGCGCTGACGTGAACAGCTGTCAGTGATAATGGGCGAACCAATAGCGGAATGGTCGATTGCGTAGTGTTTAACTAGAGGAATGATGGAGCTTGGTTATTGAATACTCGATGCCACCGCTAATCGCTAATGCTCATTTCGTTTGTGACAGTGAAAACTGCAATCTTGACACTCGCGTAGAGACGTGAAATGGTAATGACGAGCGGCACAGTAAGTGAATTGTTGGTAAAAGATAAGACATGTAAAGGAGTTTTATGGTACACAAGCACCCAAGAGGGATATACAGAACATGTGACATTTTGAAGACAAGCACATGGTGCAGTGAAAACTAGCAATCACCTTCTATGCTCACTTATACAGTGACCAAAGTCATTTACTGGCCTTGTAGCACCCCTCCATAATAGAAATTTCTTCTATCACGCAGCTTTTGTTCTGTCTGCTATTAAAGTTCTTCGGTGAAAGGGGTAGGGTGAAAGGGATGCGAACCAGTAGATTGATTGCTATTTCTGCCTCTTTGTTGTCGTTGTCTTGATTCATAGTTATTCCTAAGTGCAACGGATTCTTTTTGCTTTCCCGGCGTGATAACACCTTATCGATTCCAATAAAACAACCTTTCATGTTTATTGTTTCAATCTTGTCTCGTACATCCTTTATTCTTTTCTTGCATTGAATTTGCTTCTTCTTTCAATCCAATGAAGTAATAACGCATACGTTAAAATATGCTTACTTCTAGATTGATGGTGTCGAACAGCTGAACAATATTTTGGTTATTGGTTTGTTCCTGTTTTGCATTTTACATTTAGCGCAATAATTTTCATGACTGCTGTCCATAGCCTCTGTTTGAAATGGACTTCTTCTTCCATTACTTAACATAAACAGGCTCCCTTTTTGTCGTAGCCTAGTTAAAACAGGTTTTTCTTCTTTCATTGTTTGAAACAAAACTGTTTCGATTTGCTCGTATCTAGCTAGAAACAGGTTGCCTTCGTTGTGTCTCGCCTCTCCTTTTTTAGAAATTACTTGTTTCAATATGCTGTAAATTGGTAGATCAAGTCTCGAAATTATTTTGCAACAGTTGCTTTGATAATTCAATTAATTTCCCCACACTTACTCTGAGTCTGTCGCAGATCTTACTTTTTTATTATTTTACATAACTATGTAAATTTCTCTCGTTGACCCTTTATTACTGCAAAAGCACAATTGTGTTAGAAGTGAAGTGCCTTCACAGTGGCCGCTCTAAAGGTGTTCACTTGAGCGAAGTAGGCAGTTGTATTGCAGTGGGTTGATTTTCTGATGTCATCAGTCTGACGGCGTTATTGTCACCTCTTCAGGAATGACCAACAGAAAAGATCTCATCGACGAAGCTCTTCTACGACCTGGTCGTCTGGAAGTCCAGATGGAAATCGGTACTAGATTTTTGCAATTAACGTTTAAAATGAACTCGCCTTGTTTCTGTAGTCTATTTTTGCGGAGCACTCCTGCTAAGCGCACATGCCCCGCACATACCTAACTTCCTGAGCACTTATGGCCCTCAAAATTTAATGATATAGAAACGTGTTTTAAATCCGAGAATACAAAAGAATGAATTTCACTTTTAGCCGAGTTTCTTTCGGCGAAAGGAAAACTGCTCAAAAATTAGACACTCCGACCTAGTTTGATTTCATGATAATAATTTCTACCTTTTGGTTTTTGTGCAATTTTGCATTTTGTGGTCAGGTTTTGCAATAGTTATAAAATTTCATCAATTTTTTCTATTCTTTTTAGCAAAATATTTTGCCTTAACAGTTAATATTTCGTTAAATCCTGGTAAACTTTAACCAGTGCATGAAAAGCGAGCACCTTGTATAAGCTTTTCAAAAAAAATTGCTTGGGGCCACCTAGAATTAAAAGTCTGGTTTCTGTGTAAATGCGGCCAGTAGGCCAATGGGTAAATGCGTCACTGAATGAAATTGGCCTTTTATTGGCGATGCGTACCTTGGCAGCCTGGGCTAGCCTTGTTGCTAGGTGATTTCATTAGCTTGCCTATGATGTAATGTCAAGATAATGATGCTATTCTATGTAGACGGAAAGTGTTTGTATTTTCACTTGGACTCTTTGAAAAGAGAGCGTAGAAGCTGGTTCGCCACAAACCAGTTAATCATGCGCTTTCTTGACAATCTTTTCGTGTTTTCGTTCAGCAACTGGCTATTTATTTTGTCAGTTTATGGTCATTTTCTGACGTTTGCATACCCTGGGGATGAAAGAGTACTGACGTATGCTAAAATCTTGGTTCCCCTGTTTCTCTCCACTTTTCAATATTACTTGCGATGATTATTGTTCTTATGCTTCTCCGCAGGGCTGCCAAATGAGCAAGGCAGGCTGCAGATATTAGAAATTCATACTGCTAATCTCCGTAAATTGGATAAGCTTGATGAGGATGTTAGTCTCAAGGTGCTGTCGCTTGAGACGAAGAATTTCAGTGGAGCCGAGATCGAAGGTCTCGTTCGCGCTGCATCAACATCGGCAATGTTCAAGTTGACGGGGGTGCGTGTTATCTTTGTTATGATTAGTATGATTGTTATTTTCTCTTGCTAATCCATCTTAGCTTTTATCTGAACAAAAATAAAAGTATGGAATTTCATTATAGCATTAACGCCAACATTCTAATCATCACCCAGGATGAAAATGCAGTGCCTTGGCTGCTGTTTGTGCCTTCCCCCAATCACGTGGTATTCATACTTGCACCCTTGAAACTGTTCACTTTTGTAGAAGTCAGAGAAGGCCTCGTTGGATTTGGCGGCAATTGAGAAATTCAAAGTCTGCCGTGAAGACTTTGACCTCGCCCTCGAGAACGACATCAAACCTGCTTTCGGAGCTCACATAGAGGACTTTACAAACTTCGTTGCCAATGGTATGCCATTAATATCATCATCATCATCATCATCACTATCATCATCATCATTATCATTATCTTTATTATCATTATCTTTATTATCATCATTCTGACAAGTATCGTCACTTAATTATGGCCTAGACTATCTTTTATCAAGAAAACAAAGCCGATTTTCTCTAGCATGTCGCATTTGTGCCTGCTGTTCCGTTTTGCTTCCTATGTTCCATTGTGCCTGCTGATTATTGCTGCATTGCTTCTGTGAAGAGAGTAGCTTTCTAATCACGGCCTCTTCTCGAACCTGCAGGCATCATCAAATGGGGCAAACCGGTCGATGAGACATTGGAAGACTGTCATTTGCTTGTGAATCAAGCAAAGAACGGATCACTCATTTCGCCAGTCAGTGTTCTTCTAGAAGGTTCGATTAGCATCGATTGGTTAAACGTGCTTGCTTAATGTTTTCTTCGTGTTTGTTTCATGTTTGCTTAGCGTTCGTTTCTTGTTTACTTAATGTTTGTTCTCGAACCACGGGCCCTTGAGTCCGTAGTCAGCGCCTCTAGCCACTGAGCCATCCTTGCACTTTATGCTTATTTTATGTTTGTTTCATGTTTGTTTCATGTTTGTTTCATGTTTGTTTCATGTTTGTTTCATATTTGTTTCATGTTTGCTTAACGTTTGATTCGTTTTGCTTAATGTTGCTGTCGTGTTTTGTTAATGTTAATTTTATGTTTGCTTAATGCTTATTTCATGTTTGCTTGATGTTAATTTTATGATTGCTTAATGCTTATTTCATGTTTGCTTGATGTTAATTTTATGTTTGCTTAGAGTTTCTTCTTACTAGACTTTCAACAGTCTTGCCGTTTAGTCTGCCCGCTTAAAGTTTCTACCCACCGCCTCGTATCTACAATACCCCAAAAGAACTGTGACACAAGCGCCTTGGCGCGCTTGGGAAGGCATTGTTTACAATTCGGCTGAAACATTTGTTGCTCTTTCTAGCTCGACAAAATGTCCATCGACACACAAATGTCTTTGTGTTGTTGGATTTCTTTAAACCCAATACTATAGGTTGGAGATTCATGTAACAATTTAGACTTTTGATGATGCTGGGTTAGTGGAAGTAAACTTGGATTGTGTTTTTTGGACAGCTCTGGACATCTTCATGTTTTTATTGAAAAGTTAGATTTTATTTTTAATTCCATAATTTGCTGGATCTCTAGTTTCGCAAAAAACGTTTTATTGAGTTCATTAAAACTTAGGACCTAAAAGGCTCTAAGAGTCTAGTAAGTAGCACATGTCATGATTGCTTCAAGCAATATTTATAGTGTGTATGCACAATTATGTTGATCGGTCAGTTAAAGAAGCTGTCATCTCCCTTTTGAACTGACGTATGACTTAATGTATGGTGTGGTTTGTATGTCCCGTTTCAGTCTTTGATAATAAGAGTGCCTCTAGCGATTTGAATCTTTCAGATAGAGAGCCAGGGGTTTGATCAGATTTTTGTATTGGTTCGGACAGCATATCTCGTACAGAGCCAGGCCCTATGAAAACCATCGAAGAAAGTGTGTTGATGAAAGTGAACAAAATTATACTAAGCTACATTATCTTACTCGCTGAAGCGTGACTGTGTGTCTAGTCATATCCTTCATTGTTTGCTTCAAACATTGTTTCTAAATTACAGGTTGTCCAGGTAGCGGCAAAACCGCATTGGCCGCCAACCTTGCGGAAACTGCCGGCATTCCCTTTGTTAAGATTTGTTCACCAGAGCATATGATCGGATTTACAGAAGGAGCAAAATGTCAGGCCATCAAGAAGGTAAAGGGGTTTTTTTCTGCCGTACAGTACTTGACTTGCTAATGCAACTTCCAATGTATTCATAAAATCAATCAGAAGCGAAACACTCCTTCTCCAAATTGTCCTATTTTCTGTACTAAAAAAATTTTTGGGTCATATGCTTTTGTTTTGTTTTATTGCCCTGACATACTTGTTGAATCTTGGCATCCTTGAATTTATCTATAAGAAAGAGGTTGGTAAATATTCTCCTCTTTGTTTTTAAGACATGTCCTTGAAGCTGGTAACCTACTAAGAAATGAAAGCCCTCCAGAGAGTCTCCATTTAAACCCAACTCTTCTAAATATTTCAGGTTCTGAAGGAATGTAGGCCTATATCCCTTAATCCGTATGGGGTGCGCTATCACAGCGTCTTATATTGTGCATTGTAGATGCGTGTTGAGAGTCATGTAATTGAAAGCGCCCCTTTGTCTATCAACCATCGTGTGTTAGTTGCACGCTAGAGCGATTCAATGCCTTTTTGCAGATCTTTGACGATGCCTACAAATCGGAATTGAGCTGTATTGTTGTTGATGATATTGAAAGGCTGATTGGTAAGTAACCTGACACTGCATCTAAATATGCTTGGTGCTCGTGATTTTACAGTTCCAAAATGTTTCGTTAGTTCCATCTTTTCGTTAGTTAGTGATTCAGTTAGCAGGCTGTTGTGAAAGTTGTTGGATCAAGGTTTATATCTAGTCACCATTCGTATTGCAAGTGCCCTGACACGAGATTTCAATCAGGTTTTAACCATGACCTCAAGAACTGCTCCTTTCAAATTAATGATATATGTTCTCCCCAACTTTGTTTTTCCGAAAAGGGTTTCCTTATAGCTTGTTATGAAAATTTCATCACTTTTTAGATTATGTTCCTGTCGGGCCTAGATTCTCAAATGTTGTATTGCAAGCCTTGATGGTGCTGCTGAAAAGGGGATTACCAAAGGTAACGATTTGGCTCTGCCTTGTGTCCCTCTGTCCGTGAATCCTGGTTGCATTTTGCAAGGCTGCTTTAGCTTAGCAAGTCGAAAATGCCGGCGCGTTTTGTGGGGAACCTTGGCAGAATATGGTGCTTGTGAAAACGTGCTTAAAACTCATTCTTTTCTTGATTGGACATTTGAGATTTTTGCGAACAGCGGTTGAAGATTTGAAGGTTGTCTAAGTACAGATCATTGTCTTTTATAAGCGATTTCTGTGAATTTTTGTAATGATTTACATGTCTTTTTGTGGGACTAAAGGGTCGCAAGCTGCTTATCGTTGGAACTACGAGCTGCAAGGATGTCATAAATGAGATGGGCATGCTGCAAACCTTCAACAATGTTATTCATGTTCCTGCCATTACCACAACAGAGGGTCTGATGAATGTAGTTAAGGTCTCTCAAAAAATTTCACAACATTCATTGCCAACACAAAGTTGTTATTTTGCCAGCATCAAAGCTTGCACAATGTCAGAAGATATTTTCACCTATAGCCAATTTATGCTCTTTCGATCACATCGCAGGTTTTCGAAATGTATTCCTTAGTTTTCTCATCGCGGTATGTCGATGTCGCAAATCAGCCCCTTCGCAGAATGGTCTACCTCTTGGCTCTAGTGCACTATCAGTCTGCACACCATGTCTCATTACCAATTAGATTTATATGCATGGGAATAGATAGCACCTCTTCGCTTTGTATTTTTTACAATCACCAGATGAGCAAATCTCAGCTGGAGTTGACAGGGCAAGTTCTTATAGATTGAATACTTCTACCTGGTTTTTATTTGCCACATCATCCTGAAATGCCAGTTAATTGTTTTGACAATTTGACAAAATGTAACAGCATAAATTAAAAGTTCCTTTCTGTAAATATTTTCTCTGTCTCAATATTCAGGAAGTGGGCTGTTTTGAAGAAAATGAAATAGATTTGATTGCGGAATCCATTGGCAATTTATCGTAAGTGGTGTTGTTCTAGCTTTATTCCAGTAGATGATAACTGCTAGATGTTTCCTGCAGCTGTTATCGAACTTTTTAATTATGATGAACGTCGCAATGAACGACAGAAGGTGAAAATAAAGGCAGGAAAACAGCTTCTTTTCGTTGTCAAGCAAAGCCTGCAGTTGTCACTTAACTCTCCCGCCATGTCCTTTTCGATTTTAACATGCGGAGGCTTTTGTCAAAACTGTGGATTAAGACACTGCTTCAGTCTGAAAAGTACTCTTCTTGAAGCGACAAAATGTGTGAAATGTCTTCAGTTCAGTTACCTCCATTCTTCTTCTTTGAAACTTTCCACTCTTATGTAATCCTTCCTATTTTCTCCCATTCAATTGAAACCAAACTATATTACTTTTGACGGATGAAAAAGACCCTAGATACATTCAGTACACGATCTTTCTTAGAGAATTTCTTTATTCAAGAAACATTTATTTAATATTAGCTATCCAATCTTCGCAGCATCTTATAAGCTTCCCCCTGTACAAAATGTACGCGACTGGAAACTGTACTTGAGTCAAAATTAGCGCGGGGGGATGACCGTCTGTCTGTAGACTGTGTTCCATTTGGCGATTTGCAACGATGGTCGCTTCTGTCATATTTCTCAAGCCTTTTTTTGACCATAAGTTATTATCTTACTTCATATTGAAATGGGCATCTGTTGAAACCCTGATCAATCATTTAAAACCCTGTTGCACTCGGTCATTATTGCAGAATCAACATTGGCATTAAGAAGCTCTTGGCTCTAATTGAAATGGCCCTGCAGGTGGGTCTCGCCGTTCGTCAGCTCATTTTCATCATGTCATAATTAACATTGCTGTTAGCTGACTGCATTTTCTCATGTGAACATAGTTCATTCAACAGATCTCCTTATAATCTTTGACTGCAGTTTCTCATGTGAACATAGTTCATTCAACAGATCTCCTTATAATCTTTGTCAAGTATTTTGTGTAATATGGCAATATGATCGTTACAAAATAAAATAAAGTGAATGCTAATGATCAATCGCATCACCAGAGCTAGTTAAATCCATTGCGAATGTTGAGTAGTCATACTGCCATCTTTGATTTTATAATGAATTTCAGAACCTTACATTAGATTGACGCAATGTGAGGCGGTATGTATTTGAATGTCTGTATATAATGTCTCATCATTCTAAAACGTCGATAAGATAACTGTTATAGTTCTAGCACCTTGATATTTGCTCTGCCAGTTTCGTATCTTCCAGACAATTGAATAAATAAATGCTTCCATTGAGAGTTGTTACCAAGATGCAATTTTAATCCAGACTTATAAATCTCATTTTTAGCATGATTTGCAAACTCGAGCTACGAAATTCGTTTCTTTACTGGAGAACCTATCGTGAGTAATTTGTACATTGCATCGTTTAGTATACTTGCATTAGTATACTTAAGTATTCATGGTGTGTGCATAAACTTTATGACGCTTTTGATGCTTCTAAACCCATCAGCTCTCCGAAGATACTCTGTGTTAGGGCATGAAAACCGATCATGTGACTGCGTTCGCAGGAAATTTATCAGGAAAATGTTATACAGAAAATATTTTGCAGCAAAACCATGTTTGTTCTTTTTTGGTTATAAAAAGGAAAACCATTATGTGGAACAGAATAATTGTGTCTACAATAGATGCCTTGCCCATAAATTAAATTCGATGTTTCCATAGTAGTCGAGGGCACTGCCAAAAGGCCTTCAAAGTTCCAAATCATAAAAAATTAGAACCACAAAACATTTTCTCTCTTAGGTTACAACTGTTTTTAAAGTGATAGTAATTTTGGTGAAATCTACTTTTGATATAGTTGGATAGAAAGAAGTAACCTGTAAAGATGTTTTTCATTGAGTAAAACATATCAATACTGTTTTTAGGACACCTTTTTTCTTCCTATCCTTGTGATAAATTTATGCACGATTTTTTTTCGGTCGCAGAAAGGGAAATCTTTTTATGCCCTGCTCTGTGTACCTCCATTGAATTAAGATCTAAAACATATAACCATGAAGAATTCTATTCTAATAAGCTAATGAAAATTAATGCTTGTGCACCCTCATTCACTCTCCAACCTTTCCCATCCCCTTTATTCTACACCCATCTCTTTTGCTCAGTTTTCTTCATTCATGATCCTACAATTTTTGCTCTGTACACCCCCTTACCGCCAGATTTAGGATGTTGTGCCCCTGTGGTTTATTGATCGTTCTTCTATCGTTTTGGCTTTGTTCCATTCATCTCCCTTCTTTTGTAACTTGTTTCTTTTCTGTTGCAGGTTCTTTGGGAAGAGATTTTGAAGCTGCATTGAAGATTGTTTTTAGTAGCTTCGATTCATTGTCTTTGTCGATAGACTTTTCGATGATTGTTTCGTCTAGTTACTGGAACATTTAGCACATTTTGAAATTTCGAGAGCATTTAATAAAGATTTGAAGGCATTTTGATAATATAATTATGTTAATTTCAAATTATGATCAATCGCAACGCGTATTAATGAGATCTCTTTTGCTTTGTATGACGTCATTTGCAAAGGCGTGGCCAGCATGAATTTTTTAAATTTTAGAGAGGAGTAAGTTTACGTAGCGAATGTTTTGTGTTTTTGCCAGGGGTGCCTGCAATAGGGAGGAGGCATTGGGGAGCCTACAGTGAAAGAGTAGAAGGGTTTATTTTGGTTTCTTACTCCTGGATTTCAACTCGTTTATTTTGCCAGCCAAGACTAGCAAAATGACATAGACATGAAATAGCATTTGCTTCGCTGCTGGTCCTTTCTAGGTTACTTGATGGTACTTGATGTTTAGAATGTAATTCGTTTATCGTTTTAGTTCTAGTTCAGTTGTGAGTAACAATCAATTTGAATAGGCCAAAGCTTGTGTTATCTCTGGCACTGTATTCTAACACTTGGTTGCTGTTGGTTGCTTACTCGTATGATACGATGTGACAGTAGACTGACTTCTGAACGAGGGCAGTCTAAAATGGCGTATGTCATCAGCAACATTTTATGGCTGTTATGCAGACTCTAGGTCATCGCTTTACCTTCATCGAATAGGCTTACCGTCGTTCAATTTGGCTAACACCACTTCCCGGCAATTATTGTGGGAATCAACAAAATTCACCACAACAGTTTGTTCGAAATGGTAAGTACACAAGAATCCTTAACTCGGAGAGCAAAACATCACCGAAAAATACTTAATGATTTTTCAAGGCGTTGGAAGAAGGAATATTTGTCGAGTTTGCGTGAAATCGTTAGTTCTAAGAAGTTAGACGTAAAACCGGAAGTCTCTGTAGGTGATATTGTTGTCTTGTATGACGAACAGTCGAAGCATTATTTTTGGAAAATCTGTAAAGTAGAAGACCACATAATCGGTAATGATAAGAATGTCCGTGCAGCCAAGGTCAAGGTCCCAAACAGGAAGGGTACATCTATTTTAACCAGGTCCTTAAAACATCTAATTCCTCTAGAAGTTCAGTTTAGTGAATGTAGTTCAGAAAAAAAACTGATAGTACTATGTTAGACACTGTAGACCCAGACAAAACAGATATTAGTGTATCTAGTAGAAAGGCAAAAAGAAACGCTGCCATAATTGGAGAAATGAGAAGATCAGTCAATTATTATTAATTATTGGAAATTTATTATAATGCTTTCGTTCTGTTTTGTTGAATTTAATTATACCTTGTTGAATTACAAGTATTCAACCGGGGGAGTGGGTTAGAATTATGAAGCGTACTCCCGTGCGTTTAAATTATCATTGCATAAATTAGATTTGTGAGACCACGTGAAAATAACTGCAGTGAGCATCGTTCTCAGGACTCGTCTGAACGTTCATGAGGATAGACGAGTAAGTCATAAGTCGAATATACTGTACTTTTTAAGTATCATATATAAGCAGTCGTTTTTGTTGTGTTATCAAATTATAGTCAGAAAACAATTCTTGCCCGATTTACCGTGCGATCTTGAATTCATGGAAGTTTACAAAAAGCCTGGTTTCCATATAGCCGTAACGATCGGACGGCTACTTTCGATGCGTCACGGATCGATGACAGACATGTCGCTGACAGTTTTTTTTAAATGAGCACATGCTGTGATCGGTAGTGCACATACTTTCTGTGCACTCCCTTCAGTTCAGTTCTGCAGCAGCAGTCACGATGTTGAATAAAACGCCATCCTGTTCTTCGCCGTTGGCTTTGCGCTGGTTTTTCAAACACGTATGTATTTTTCCGTACTATTTACTAATTTTCTGTTCCATTGGCCACAGTCGGGGAGTTCTTGACGGAAGCAAAACCAGGCGAAATTCGTTTGTCTCATATCTTTGTGTAATTTAATAAACAGTGGTTTCTAAAAAGATTTTGGAATTTCTTGATATTTTTGGACTTTTCAATGAAACCCAAGTTTGACATGCAAGTAGCTATTAAGATTGGTAATATTGGTAACGATATTGGTAACGAAGTGTTTCGAATGTGAATGTGTGTCGAACAACTTGTAATGTCCCAAGGGGCGGATTTAAAAGGCAACGATTTGGGGGGGGGGGGTTGTTGTTAGGTTATGATCGGATTTTAGTGTCACGCCCTTCAGGTTCAAATAATAGTAACGCCCATTTTCAAATTTCTCTCTATAACTATAATTTCTATAAAATCTTTGCATTCTGTAACATAAACTTTCAGCCGTAACTAATTACCTCTCTGGGACCAATGCGGTTTCTAGTTTACATGGAGTTCTTGTGTGTAAGACAGGACTAAGATTTCACATCTGTTCATATATCATGTACCAAATTGTACGTCGTTCACACCTAATATAGACTGCATAATTTCATGATAAAAGCTGGGATGAGTATCAAAGATACTGAAGCGTGGACTGTTGAACTTGAATTTTGACAAAAACTGTTGAACTTGTAAATTTTACACTCTCAATGATGATTTAAATAGGCTGAAGTATTTTAATTGTAATGCACCTATGAGCTTTGTGAATGTTTTGTACAAATGCTTGTTTTGTTGTCATTATAATTATTTTGTTTAAGCAGCTGACCTTGCTTATCATGCAAAATACAAGCAGTTTCAGTTTCATATAATTTATAATTCATCCTACATAAATTTTAAGTGGCTTCGAGCCAGCAAGCTCAAACTGTTAATCAAACATCAACCAATCACAAGTGTTCATCCACCAAGTGTCCATTCACGTGGTCACCTTCACTGTAGGTTGCATACCATTCGCCTGCAAATCTTCTTCACGTGCTTAGTTGCAAAGTGACTACACTGCGCAGGCTCCGTACTATTTCCTTTTAGCAAGTGCTTGACATTCCTGTGTATACATTGAACAATACAATCTCATACCTTATGAAGAATCGAGGCAGACAGGGGTCAAGGCATCGAGTAATAACAGAGATATGATTAGGAAGTCACCATTTTTAACATTATACCTTTAGTACTCATTCACTTTGTCAAGATAGAGTTCAATTCTTGTGAAAAGTTAAAAAAACTTGGAAAATTATTTTGTTCTTAAATATAATTGTTGTTCATGTTTGCACCTTAACTGTGATCATATTCAGCTTCAAATTTCACGCGTTTTAAATACTTTAACAATAAATCGTAGTCAGAACCCTACTTGCGTATAAACTTCCTTATGTTTCTTTCTTCATGGCCTTGAAATATATTTTGCCCTACAAAATGGTGGGGGCATGCCTCCAACTCCTGCATTCATTTTAGGAACAATTGGATCGTCCCCTTCTTACCGAATTCATGTACGATTGCATACAATTCGTACACGTTACAGTTCCGAAAATGTACATGTTCCGAATGCAGTTCTTCGTGCCTTAATGAATTACCATTTCGCTGAATAATCAGGCGAAATCACCACTACCACAGAAATGGCTCTGATTCCGGGTCATCTTCGGCCACTTGAAAATGTGAAAACATGTTGCTTCAAACAAATCAAAGAACCAAAGCGATAATTGCTACTTTAACAATTTTGAGCCAGATAATATCAATTTAAAGAAGTGTTGTTGTTGAATGATGGGTTATTTTTGAAGCATTAACCTCTTACAGATGGGTTATTCTTGAGTATTTTACAATTTTGATGGTTTACTATTAGTTTTGTCATTATGCACTCACTTTCTAATCACCCACAGTTCCTCCTATTTCTCTAGATTTCCTTTTCTACAAGGTGTCTCCCCTCTCTGCACTCATTTTCTCTGCACTCAATTTCTCTGCACTCAAGACACACTGGTCAACCAACACCGCGTCTCCATTCTTCAAACAAAGAAGCTTATCGTCTTCTGACTGTGGTGAGATTGTTTTCCTAGGAAATCCATGTTTTAGAACTTGCTTTTCCTTCGGAATCCCAAAAATGTCTTCCACCAATTTTTGAAGCCTCCCGTATGTCATGCCCTCGACAATATCGACATGCACCTTCTTGCCACTATACGAAATGCAAATTTTGTCAACTGCAGCAGTAGCTGGTGGCAATATTGAACTGGCCTCTATCTGAGGCTTTTCCTTGACATTGCATGCCTGTGACAGCCTTTTTGGTCGTTCCATAGTGGCCCACTCTGCAGCAGTCTGGAAAGAAGCCAATGAGTACAATGACTGCTGGGAAATAAAAGGGTGAGTTTTTTTAAGAAACATCTCATTAACATGCATGAAAGCTCGGTTTTATTTATGTTTTTGCACTTGTTAGCTAGCTCCTCCCTGTCGTCACGTAATGCAATTTTCATGAAGCTACTCTCTGAAATAACCACGCCTGCAAATACTCAGAGTAAAGTGGACAAAGGCATAAAGACAATGGTAAACAATGGGTAAAGAAGAAAGTCAAGCTCCCATCTGTTGACCCTACTGCCCCCTCCTCCTGTGTGGAAGGTGTCCCTACTGCCAGTATTAATACCTGCGAGCTTAGTTCATCATATCGCCTCCCCCGGCCTTGCGAATTTCTCTTCTTCACTACGTTCGTCGCCCCACTGTTTTCATGTCCCTCTGTCAGAGTGACGCTGCCTAAAATTATGAGAAAGTATAAATTATCATATTTGCTTTGCAGGAAAATGATTCTCAAGGCTGTTAAACAGCCTTAGAAGTGGACGGATAATCGGCTTCACCGAGGGCGTTGGTGCTAGACGGGACACTGGGAGCTTTCCCGGGGGGCTCCTGTTAAGTGAGTTTGCAAAACCTGGGAAAAAATTTCATGT
Source organism: Nemopilema nomurai (assembly GCA_003864495.1). Taxonomy (NCBI): domain Eukaryota; kingdom Metazoa; phylum Cnidaria; class Scyphozoa; order Rhizostomeae; family Rhizostomatidae; genus Nemopilema; species Nemopilema nomurai. Next base: position 3,690,147 of record ML133383.1, on the reverse strand, counting down.
GAAAAAATCTTTTGAGAAAAAATCTCTCCCTTCATTTCGACTCAAGGTAATAGTTTACAATAGAAGACTTGGAGACAAACATATACAAAAATGATCCGGTGAAAGGGATGCAAGGAATATGGACAGGGCCACTGAGAGAACACAAGGTGGGGTAAATTACCCCAGGGCCTCTTGAAATGAGAAATTCCATTTAAAGCACCGAATTTTAAGGAAACGCAACAAAGTGTGCTTAAAATGTCGTTAAATGCTGTGAACGATTGCAAGAAAATTACTGCAAGAAACATTCAGAAATTTATTAGCCTATTAAAAAGGGATGGTCGCAAAATGTTCTGTGCATGTAAGTTCTCTGTCGCATTTATGTTTGTATCAATTGAGCACTATTGCAAGGGCTTTGTTCCTGTATTAAAGAGACTATAGTCAGAGAGAAGGGATACATCCCACCATTTGTGATTGGAGCAAGGCCCATGTGCTACACCGTGAATCATTCCTTTCGAAGGAACGTATATTCATTAGCTTTATAGTCTGAAGTGTCTCCATGTCGTATAGAATCTATCGACTTGACCAGGTGTCTTTGGTTCAATGCTCGGTGCCATGGAAAGCTAAGGTTGCGATTCAACTGCATCCCATAATGACGAAGTAAAGTTAATCTTTCAATTGTCTGAATACTCCCAAGGCAGCAAAAATGTTGATAAGTTTCCTTGCCCTCTGTGCTTTAATTTTTAACACACCATTAAATGACCATTAAAAGCTTTCTCTTTTCTACGGGTTATAGACCTCTTTGAGTTGAGTTCCATTACGAAATCTGCAAACTTAGAAGGCACCCATGTGATCAGTTAGAAGGCACCCATGTAATCAATAAAAAGGCACCCATGTGATCAGTTAGAAGGCACCCATGTGATCAATTAGAAGGCACCCATGTGATTAATCAAAAGGTACCATGTGATCAGTTAGAAGGCACCTATGTGATCAATTCCCTGATGTCTGTTTTTGTAAATGTAGTTCGAATCGAAAATGCAGCTCGAATCCTAATTTTCTCAGGCTGATAATTTGGGTGTTATTATTAGGACCATCTTGAGCAATGGACGTGGTCAGTAATTGATATTTTCTACATTCCGCCCGAAAAACTACAATTATTTGAAGCTGCAACCTTTAACGAGATGGGCCGTCTTCTTGAGAATTTCATCAACTATTTCCGATTTATGTTGGTGGCGACGCTGGTAGTTTTCATTGACGATGCGTTCTGCAACTTTGTATGCATTGGAGTTTAGTGTCTTATCTGACTCTTTGTAAAACCAAAATATCGTTTGTTCTTCGTCTTCGTTCGGTATTTTGATTTCAATGCTGAAAAAGACACAAGTGTACATGTCAATATTCACTAAACTGCACAGTATTTTTTCTTGTAGTCTACAATGCAAAACAGGTTTATGTTGACATGTTGAAATACGACTGTTCAGATACCAAACAAGAATGGACTTACATTAGCATGAATAGACGTAGAATGGCCTGGGCTAGCCAACATCACAGTAACACTTCAAAATGAGGCTAACGTATTAGGTCACGTGTATGGTAATTATTTCTGCATGTGTGTGGACAATACCGTTCAGTCAGTATGTTGCTATATACGTGAGCAATGTCCTGAGCTGGGAGCCTCTCGTCTTACTTTTTTTCTTTTATTTCCAATCCTTCCGACTAGTTTCCACTAGTCTATGACGTCAGTTTTAGCCTAATCTGCCTTATTTATTTTGGGGCAGGGCTGTTGGTGGCTATAGTCTACAAAAAAGGATATAAAATCTACCAAAAAGGTTGTATAATTTTCTAAATACACATTTATAGTCTATTTAAAAGAATATGTACTCTATAAAATGTTTATACAGTCTTCCAAATGATTTACAGGTACTGTAACTTGAATGAAACTGCATGGTGTCTCCCAAGTATTTTCCTCTGCTGGGAACGTCTCCGCAGGCGAGACATTAACCAACCAGCACATAAGGTATGTTTGAAGATGACATGGTACCACTGGGAGAACTTCTACTCTCCAAAAGCTGTGTCTTGTCACGGGATATCAACTCGGCATTACCTTACATGGATTGAGATAACTCTATCGAGAAGGTTAATAAAGCTCACCTCATCGGAGCATTGTCATACAACTGCTTATCCCAGAATACCTTTTGCTTGTCGTTAACTTCACATGAGTCAAATGTTTTTACCCAGTCTAAGTTCTCATACTCCAGATCTCCGTTTTCTTTCAAAGCCCTTAAATCTCCAAATTGACATTCCTCGCACTTAGCCGGCTGGAAAAGTAGACACAAATTTCCATTGTCGTCAGAAAATGAATTAAACTACTGAAAAATCCAATCACCAATGCTATGCAAATGATTATGTGATATGAAATGATTATATGGATATGATAACAAAGCAAATTGCATGCTCTCTCTCTCTCTCTCTCTCTCTCTCTCACTCTTTCTCTCTCTCTCAGTTAGGCCTGTTTGCACAAACAGATACACAACACCAGCTAACTATCAAGGAAACTGTCACTAAACTAAACCAGCGTTTTTGACATCTCTGGCTAATGGTGGGAGTTGGGTTCTATAAGAGAGGGGGGATGAATAGAGCTTTTATGGTAATAAGGAAAAACTTTTTATGGATACTTACATTGAGTAGGGCGTCTAGAAGGGCTATAAGATCATGCTGCAGGCGGTAGGCGAGGGCGCCGCAGGACAAGCACTCCAACAAAGCCCTCTCAGCAACAGCTTCCTTCGCTTCCTCGATCACTTTAATATTCGTTAATGAGTATAAATTACTTGGTAACACAGCTTTCTGATAATAGTCAGCAACCACATAAACTGATATCCCATGCAAGTCCATGAACTTCTTTTCCATTAGCGGAACAACCGTTTCCCAAAATTTGTCCTTGATTTCCTTTCCATTACCATATGCAGAACGACTATAGTCAACGTTAAAGGACCCCCATATGGGAGGAATCATATTTTTGGGCAAACAGAAGCTATCGATATCTTTTCTGCAAATGAGAGGAACAAAATGATTCCTCGCTCGACTAGACCAAGCGATGAAGATTGGTTCATTGTCTATTCCAATTTCTACAAAGACAGGTAAAAATAAGGAAGCGAAATGTGACTCTGCTTGAACAGCACACTCGCCATCAAAGAGGAAAATTGGCCGACGCAGAACATTGGCCAGGGCAAAGATGTGGAGATCAGCAAGGCCCAATTCTTTACCATCCGAAGGCATGTAATCAGGGTCTGCTTCTTCTATACACTGATCGATGTCACTAGTAGAACAGAACGAATCTAGCTGAAGCCGATAGATATCCCTTTTGTCAATGAGGTCGTGCCTCATTGCGTCCATTAGTGGATGCCAGAAAAGCTCCCTCCCAGTCAAGCACCTAGATACAGCATGAACCAGGCAACGTCCGTCTCCACTTGCAACGAGTGGCTCCAATGGACAGTGCTCTGTCTCGTTGAATGACTTGATTTTCTCCAGGACATCCTTCAGATATTGCCAGGCTAATTTGTCTCGACCAAAACCCAGTTGTCTGGAGTTTGCCCCGTATTCATCCCATTGGCTGGTGTCGACTTTGTAAAGTTTACCTGAGAGGTTCGCACAGGGAAATGATGTTTCCTCGTCGAACGGCTCAACGTCTCCACCACTGGGCCTGAACTTTGTAAACATTTGTGAAAGCAAACGGAGGCCATATCGTGTTTGTCCATCTATCTCTCCTTGGTCTCTACTTCTCTTTATGTCACGAATGACCATTTCCTGGACGTTTGATACAGGTTGGTGATCAGGACAGTCTGAAGGCAACATTCTAATGTGTTTTTTTCGTGAGCACAATCCTATTTTAGCTTTCTGTTCGCGACTTACTGGAAGCCTTCGTTCCGCTTCTGGGAAATAACATTACGTCATACATTAAATCCGTTTTGGCTGTCTTGAAGGTTATTTTCGACACAAAGAACTATTTATTAAACTGTTGAAGTGCAAATTAGAAGTTGATCTTCATGTTTAAATGTTTTCTGCGTTTGTTTTCTGGAAAATGAGATTAGACATTGTCTTTTGGTTCAGTATGATCAGCTCCTTTTAGTTTTTGGCCTGTGTACTTGCTTTGACACCAGCTGCCATTACTTTGTGGAGTTGTGAAATATAATTCCGGAACTGCAATTGTGGCAAGTCTGGATTTGTTAGTAAGGCAAGTGCAGCATTGAATGTCAAATTGTCAAAGTAAGATCAGTCTATCTGTTAATTTTTTAGTTAAACAACAATTGCATAGGTCAACTTGTATCTTGATTGGCTATTTGAGTCTGCACTGAATTTTATTAGACACTTTCTACAACAATTGCATAGGTAAACTCGGCTTCTTATTCGACAGTTTAATTTCACCTATGCTCGCGCCAAATTTAGCATAGCTCTACTTTCCTGTGATTGGCTTGACGAACGAAGCAACAGCAATAGCGGCAATAGGTTGTGATATAATTCCAGAGAACAGGAAGAATTTTTGTGGCATTGGGTGACGTTAATTGATGCAAAAGGAAATTGTTTGAGAAAATCTGACTTATGCTCGCGCAAAGGTTGCTAATGTCTGGATCCGCCCCTGCAGTAGCAGTTCTGCCAGGAACTCATTTTTGATCTATGATAATTTTGATTTCCCATTTTCTTTGAATTTGTAAATCTTTGGGTTATAATGGCAGGTTCCAAGCTAAATGTTCGGCAAAACTTCAGAATGACACCGAGAATAAACACAGATATAGTTTTCTCAAACGTATAACATTGAACGACTTGTACCACTAAACCTTCCACAAGAGCGACGTGCATGTGCTCACAATATCAATTCTCAGAGTTTAAGGCGATATATATATGTTTTGATAGTTCCTGTTACGAATAAAAGATACATCTTATTATAGTCATTAATGTCTACTACGACGAAAAGTATGTTAATATATCAATAGAGAAAGATGTGAGTTGTGTTTACTTTAGGCTGAGTCACAGAAGATGCGGCATGTTAAAATAGTACCAGAATAGAGGGTGTGGGGTTCTTACACGAGGGTGTTTCCTGTAGCGTAACGTTGCCTAGTAATAAATACGCAAGCGGGGTGACATACACAACATGGGCTCCGACGCAGATTGTGAGATTTTAACAATTATAACAAAAGATGTTTAAAAAAGCTCTATTGTTTAACAAAAAAGTGAGGCGGCCATGGCTGACGAAGTTCCATTAAATTCAAATAATTCACATTCGATGTATTTTAATTATGCTAAGAAAAACAATGCAAATTTCGTACACAATGTTGAATTGATTGGTATGAGATGTCATGTATTTAGATTCTCATTTTGAATTGAAAGCACCAATAATTCAAGTGATTATGGGTCTCTGTCTCAACACCCAAAATAATATAGTAACCAATTGCAACTAAGTATCGTCTTAGTATCGTCCGGGTCATAGTTTATATCACATTTTGTATCCTTGACAAATCACCACCCGAATAGTTTTCACCACTCAAAGCAATTTTTACCACCACTTCTCTTATAATAAAGAAGTCAGAGAGTGAGCGAGGAGGCTTTCATTGTAACACCTGGGCACTTGGCGACAGGTTCAGCCCACAGTGTTATAAGAATTAGTCATGTCATCATTTAGTTTAATGAAATAATAAACTGAGTAGACTACAGGCTACAAGCTACGACTGATGGATTGTCATCAAAAGTGTGCACATAGATATGTAATCTAGTACCTATTACTTTGGACCAAGCCCATCACATTTTTGTAGATGGCAAAGAAAAGCTTCCTTTTTGTGAATTTCAATTTTCACAAAAATGAAATTGCACTATTGTTATTGACGAAATTAAAGTCCTTGCTTTGAATTAAATGTAGATTTCCTAGAAAGTAATTTTCCTTCCGTGCCTTTGACAATCTTCTTTACACGACAAATAATTCTCAATAATTTGTGGGACATTTAAAATTCATCTTGGATGGGCTTTCGATTTCGGTACGCGCAAAGTTCTAAAATTTCTTGCGATAGCTTGAATTATCTGATGACGATACTTTGGGGGCTTGAACCCCCAAGACACTGATATACAGTTCATTAGGAGATTGGTATCTTTGTTTTGGTTCATCCTTGCCATGTCACAAATAGGGACACCGACACCCACACGAGGCTGTACTGGGCGATGTAAAATCAGTAGCGAGGATATTGCTAGAAATTGAACTTGGATGTTTATTTGTTTTAACTTCAAATACTGAGTGTTTTATGGCAATGTAAGTACTTTCGTATCATTATGTTTTGTTTTCTGTGTGTTCTTATTTTGACGAACTCATTCATGTTTATGTAAGCAGCGACTTAATGTGTGATTGCCTAGGCCCATCCCCTAACGACGTTTTGCATAGCATACGACATATTATATATAAAATTGCTGCCACAGCGTTTAAACAGTGGTGAAAATTCAAGAAAGGATGTTTTACAAGAAAGGGTGTTTCCAGGATGTTTTAAAAGGAACTGCTATCCGAATTGACTCAAGAACTTGCTTTCAGCCATTTTCAGTGGGCCAGAACATACAATTTTGTGTTCTTGCGCAATAAAG